>JAYKKM010000262.1:0-452500 GCA_035772405.1 Chrysogorgia sp. JL179-B06
ACACACTATTATTTGGGTAGTACACTTAGACAATTTTAGAGTTTTATTTATATTTCTTCACTACCTACGTAAAACACCAATACCTTTATATCAGTTTAATTTAGTTACTTTTTAACATTTCCACTCTTGTGGATGATAGTACCTTTACTCAACATGTTAGACCTCCTACACAACTATATTTGCATAGTACACTAACATTTTAGAGTTTTGATTTATTATTTCTACACTACCTACGTAGCACAATACCTTTTATATAGTTAATTAGTTACTTTTATATTTCCACTCTGTTGATGAAGGACCTTTACTCAACCTGTTAGACCTCCTAAAATGGTTAGTGTGTACTGTGCAAATATAGTGTGTTAAGAGTTTTATTTATATTTCTACACTGCCTACGTTGAGCACAATACCTTTATATTAGTAATTACTACGTGCCAGAGACCAATATGATGGCAAGAATATAGATAGATAGATAGAAACTTTGTATTTATACCCCGCTGACCCCGTCAACCGAAGCTGATTTCCACGGGGGGGCTGTGTGCAAAATATAAAAACGTTACATGTATAAAAATGGTATTTAAAGAACTATTTACCCAAAAAATATATAAGTTTTAAAAAGATAGAATACTAAATTATTTAACATAACGATAACGTTGTTAGTTTTTAGAATATTTTACAGGTTGTATTCAATGTATACTTTTTTACCAATGTATATTTATTTCTCGCATGCACCACTGACACTATATATAACATTTGTATAACCGACTCTTACCGACTACTCACGTTATAACGGTTGTACAATGGTTATATATTCGTCACGTCAGGGTTTAGGGTTTCCCCCCCCCGGTTTATCCCCCCCCCCCCCCCCCTTGGAGTGCACACTAAGTAAAGAATAGATAATTTATATGCTATAGTAAAAAGTAAGTAACACACTGACCTACACATAACCGTTTAAAAATTCACAGTTAGATATAGGTCAGTGGACTGCACTAAGTAGAGAACAAATTTATATGTTATAGTAAAGAAAATAAGTAACGGGCATGCACCATTGATCTACATATAACAGAGTGGAGTGCACACTTAGTAAAGAGCAGATAATGTATATGCTATAGACTATTTTAAGAAGGGTCATTTTTTACACATTCTATCTACATAAAACTCATTCTAAGGTATGAGTAGCGATTTTGGTTCAAAGTATGACAGGGTCTTGCTCTCCCTAATTTCTGTGGGCAAAGAGTTCCATATAGATGCCCCATGATACATGAAACTCTTTTTCATGTTATTGGTACGCGGTTTTGGCAAACAGAGAGCCTTTGAAATATTTCTAAGATTGTAATTTGATTTTTCTTTCTTATAAGTAAAGTATTTTGTGAGACTCTTTGGTCCCATGTTGTTTAAAACTTTGAACATGATCTTAGCTTTTGATTTTTTTCTTTGCATTCCCTATAGTGCATTTAATGCAATTTTGTGGTCTACATCATTGCTCATATTTCCTATAATTCTAGCCGCTCTGTTGTGGAGCTTCTGTAAACGCGTTGATTGAGTCGCACCAAATACATCCCATACTTCACAACAATAGTTAAAGTATGGTTGAACAAGGGCATTGTAGATGACGAGAAGAGTGTCTTTGTCAACAAAATCTCGTATGTCGGAGAGCACCTAATCCTGATGTGATTTTCTTGCAGATATGCCCAGTATTACTTTTCCACGACAAATGTTGGTCAACAGTCACTCCTAGAGCTTTGCTTTCAAACACTTGTTTAATCGGTATATTTTCTATACTGACATTTGGTTGTGAGTTAGAGACATTGTTAATCATTGGTTTAGAGCCGATTAACATAAACTCCGATTTTGCTACATTCAGACTAAGTGTGTTAGCTATTAACCATTTCCTTAGATTCTCTAAGTCAGAATTCATTGCAATCTCGACAAAATGATCATTTATTGTCTCACCAGAGGCTGTTAAGTTTGAGTCATCAGCAAACAATCGTGGATTAGTTTCATTTTGGCATTCAGTTAAATCGTTTATGTATATTAAAAAGAATAGTGGCCCCAAGATCGAGCCCTGAGGAACACAACATTTAATTTTCCGCCCTGATGAAACAATGCCATTTATTTGACATTTTTGGTTACGCTCCTCTAAATATGATTTCAATAGGGATAATGCTTTCCCTTTGATTCCATATAGCTCTAATTTTTTTAGCAAAATTTGGTGATCAACTGTATCGAAAGCCTTTTTTAGGTCTATGAATACTACTAAATTAAACAATTTTTTGTCCATATTTATATACCAGCTGTTGTACAGTCTAGTAATGCAGTTGAAGTAGAATGAAATTTACGAAAACCAAACTGATGTTCCGAGAGAAGCTCATTTTCTGTCAAGTAGTCATATAATTGATTATACAGGATCCGTTCCATAATTTTACTTATAGCTGGCAATACTGAAATTGGCCTGTAGTTCCCAGGCAAGTTCCGCTGGCCATTTTTATAAAGTGGTGTTACTCTAGCTATTTTCCATATATGTACTTCCGTGGCCAATTTATTTAAAGATCTGTCACATAGGCTGTTCCGAATTTAGCTCGAAAGTGTCCTGATGACTTATAGCAATAAGTCCTCAGTAGAGTGTCGGATTGGTCGAAAAATCCACAAGTGAGTAGTTTAGACCTGGTTTCCTATTTGACTTTAAGACAAACTTATAGCTAAAAATGTATGGTTTCCGAGATATAGGGCTCCAAACTTTTTTAACCAATGAGAATTTTAAGAACTTTGGAGCCCTATATCTCGGAAACTATACATTTTTTGGCTATAAGTTTGTCTTAAAGTCAAATAGGAAAACGAGGTCTAAACTACTCACTAGTGGATTTTTAAACCAATCCGACACTCCCCTGAGGACTTATAGTATATTGGACAATTTGGCTGATTTTTCTCATAGGGATAACTATAGTAAATTTCAGGGTCCTTGAGCTACCCCTAAATATCAATAGTTTTTAATACAATTTTACACACAGCATTTTTAACCCAATTGAAACCATTTAAGAGGGTGAGACTATACAAAATAAAAAAAATTAAAATAAGGACCACACACACACACATATATATAGTATACATATATATATATATATATAGAGAGAGAGAGAGAGAGAGAGAGAGAGAGAGAGAGAGAGAGAGAGAGAGAGAGAGAGAGAGAGAGAGAGAGAGAGAGAGAGAGAGAGAGAGAGAGAGAGAGAGAGAGAGAGAGAGAGAGAGAGAGAGAGAAAAGCGCTACAAGTGCATGTTCAATTTTTGGTTTCAGACATGAAAGTCTGTGCCATCCTTCCCATTTCAGGTGGTAACGATAACCGCAAACGGCAAGTCAGAAGCGTCATTTTTAAACTTGGCACCACACATCCGTTTTTCTTTTATTTAATTTCCTACAAGTTTTTTGTTATTTTAGTTTGCTTGGAACTTTTTTATTATTAGCTTATGCACTTTCATTCCTTTTCAAGTTTTTGTTTCTTACCGCTTTACTATCGCCTAATCCCCTTGAATATTGGACCTGTCTTTTCTCGCTCCCCTCTGATCGACTGTAAAAATAGCAAATGAATTTAACTTTCCATGCATCTCATTAATTATTAGTTTGTTTATCTCCCGTGCTTTTTATTGGCTACTTTCTACTTGTGACACCCTTTTGGCATATATATTAAAGCCCTATTTATTTTATTTCATCTCGTCTTACTCTGATGAAGGGCTCCGCTCGAAAACGTCCGTATTTCGTCACTAAATTCTTGGCAGTTTACCACCTTTTCACTTTGCTATATATATTATATACCGGGTGGCGCAATAAAATGCTCCCCCTCTTTGAATTATTGTAATTTAAAAAACTAAAGAAGCCATCTTATTCAAGTTGATTGAACGCAGTAATGTATAACTTAAATTTTGATGTATGCCTTAAACATATCTATAAAATATTAGCCGATATATAGGCGTTTAAACTCGGACGACACTGACAAATATTTGTTCTTACTGTTGCGTGTTTTTACCATTTTATTACCATAATTCAAATTATTAGACCATTTCAGACAATTTTTCGCGTCTTCCAAAAACGCTACAGTGAGTGTAAACGCCTATATCTCCGGCTAATATTTTATAGAAATGTGCAAGGCATACATCAAAATTTAAGTTAGACATAACTACGTTCAATAATGTTTATTTGTATAAGATAGCTTTATCAGTTTTTTTAATTACAATGAGTCGAAGAGGGGGACATTTTTTTGCGCCACCCGGTATATATATATCTTACTTTTTCTTAGGGTATATCGATTCAAAAGTGCTCGTCAGCTTAAAGAACTTTTCATTGACAAACAAGGTTGTACAAAAAACAATCCTGGTATTGGGAATATTGAGCATGTTAAAGATCTGCTTGCCGAAAAAGTTGTCACCAAAACCTTTGAATGTTCGCGATTTGGACCTTCATATCCTTCACAACTAGGCTGGGTAAGTCAGACAATGACGATGAATGAAATAATTTAACTTACCTTTTATGACTTTGTTCACTTCCCATCTCTTAATTCATAGAAACGAATGAATAAATGCTTTAGCCAGGCATGTAAAGAAGGATACGCCATGATTCCAGGAGTTCTTGGTTTTCAATATGATCACTTTGGATTATTTAGGTATTGGTATAACATAGATCTAAACAATATACAAAACCAGTTCTTGTTAATGTCAAGTGTATAAGCGTTCATAAAAACTCAATTTTTAATTACTACTCAGTATATACACGGTCAATTTTGTTGTAATTTATGTGTCTTCCATAGAGACTGTATGCTGTTCCTGTGTCCTAATTTGAATACCTATTCAAATGTCCTAATTTTTGTGCGCAATTCGTGTTCAATTATCTTTATTATATGGCCAACTATAAAAGAACTTGATACGTTCTTTGTATAAATATAGATACCAGATTGATACGTTCTTCGCACGTATACGCTATATATATAGGCCACAGACAGATCCCGTTTTTACTTTTGGTGGTTCAAATAAGTGAATTGAGCTGAAATGTTGATATAATTCTACTTTCCACAGTTTAGGATGATATACAAAAAAATAGACAGAAATTTGATCTGGAACTTTGTGTTTAGTGATGTGGTATGGTGTCCGAACGCTGTATACGCCATATAGGTCACAGACAGACCCCGTTTTTACTTTTGGTGGTTCAAATAAGTGAATTGAGCTGAAATTTTGATATTATTCTACTTTCCACAGTTTAGGATGATATACAAAAAAATAGACAGAAATTTGATCTGGAACTTTGTGTTTAGTGATGTGGTATGGTGTCCGAACGCTGTATACGCCATATATAGGCCACAGACAGACCCCGTTTTTACTTTTGGTGGTTCAAATAAGTGAAGATAAAGCCAAGGAAGATCAATAGAGGTTATTCTGCAGTCCATCTTAAAATGGAGCATTCAGATTGGTTACCTAGCGATCGGAAACCAACAGTATATGGACCGATCACAAAGTGAAATCTGCCCCAAGCAATCTTTATTAGTGATTTAAATGAAGACCTGATATGGAGACCGGGACATCCCGCTTGACAACCGGGATCCCGGTACACCGGGACAGATTTTTTCCATATAAACGCAACATTCCGGTACACCGGGATGAAGTGAATTGAAATTTAAAACGTCGTCTGAACCCGGTAAAATATCCAAAAAGTGACAAAATGAAAAAAACATTCGTTGGGATGCTTTTTATGCGAATAAAATAATTTTTTGTTTCATTGAGAAATTATTATCAATTATTATCAACATTTTCACGCATCCCGGTCACCCGGGACATCCCCGGTGTACCGAGATCATATAAACCAGGGATCTGAAAACGTCTCGGGCAACCGGGACATCTCATATAAACAGGATAACTTATTAACTGAGCTCGTTCGGTCCAAATTGAAGGATATTGGTCGAATTATTTTTTCGCTTCTATGGACCTCTCCTTCTGCTCGGTCCTTATTTCGATTTTTTAAAGTCGATTTTTCATTTTCTAACAGCTACAGTGCAAATTCACAAAAATCAGGCATCAGCCATAACTCTACAGCCTTCATTGGTTGTGATCATGGAAAGGTAATAAATATATATTTTACTAGTTTACCAGGAACTAACATCCGTAGAATACAGTACATCCGGGACCGAGTGACGTATTTCATACAACCCCCGTATATATACAATAGAATGTACAACCTACACATCCTGACGAAACTTTTACATGCATGTGATAATAATTTTTCGTATATCAAATTGAAACATGTCGAACGAACCTTCTAATGAGAACCAACCTTCTAATGAGAACCAGCAATCGTGCATATATATACACAGCTATTTGCCGAGCAATAATATTCCTAACTAGACTACGACTCACGCCTGATTCCTCCATTGCGACGATTTTGACATATAACATGTCCACTAGACACACACAGGTGGAGAAATAGATCAACAGCCTGCCGCAACACATGTAGTACTAGATAGAACAATTAAGAAGATAGAAAAGGCTTTAAACTTCAATGTTGAAAATACTTTGACTTTTAACTTATCCAAATGCAAATAAAATTGCACAGTGAGCTGCAGATATAACTTTCTTTTACAACTACGACATCTTTTCCCTAGTGCTGTGTCTGTTTTGGACCAATAGGAGCAACTGGTGATTTTTGTTCACCAAGATGCCGCAGTATTAATGGTGGGACTGTCACAAAGAATGCGCATGCGTGGTTTTGGATTCGTTCATCTGTTCCTGAACGACCTTTCTTGAAAAAATGCATGGAGTACATTGTGCAAACAGATCAAGGAAATGAGGAGACACATTTCATTGATGGCAAGACAGGAGTTTTGAAGAAGGTTTGCGTGTAATTTGATATTATGTGTTGGTATTGTTAACAATAAGATGTTTACAGGTGTTCGGACGTATTTCGATTTGCGGACCTTAATCCGTTGCTAAGGAAGCTTAGAATTAACGAATTTGCCATAGAATTTCAAAGATTTAAGAATCCATCAGGACTCTTTCGTTTGGTAATGCTATATGATGACGTCATCGAAAAATGAAAATTCCTTCTTCGACGGATTTTAAGTAAAATTAATTTTTCACACGCGATTAGTATCTGGACTGTTGTCTTCCAAAAAGTACGTATGGATTTTAAGAATTTTTAAAAAGTAGCCAGGATATCGAATTTTCAAGGTGAATAAACACAATAAATATTGATAACTTCATTTTTATTAATTTATCAATAAATCCATATGTACTTTTTTGTAGGTTTTTTTATAAGTAATTTCGGTTAGTTACATGACACTCATAAATGTAGCATAATGTCAAAAATGACGAAAATTACAGAGTGTTTGTGTTTGTCGATGACGTCAATGTGACGCCATCAAATTACAGCACACATAAAATATCTTGGTTATACCTTGAGTTTATTGTCGACTCACGAAGTATATTGGCCGCTAAATCACCTGTAATACGTCTGAACACTCTTAAACGGAACATTGGTAACCAAAAACTACTTTTTATATGGAAGTATATGAGTTAGCTAGTTGGAATATAGTAGTTTGGAGCTATGAAAATACTAGGAACACATGTAAAAGATGATTAAACCATCTAAAAACTGACTGTTGGGCCGCCATTTTGAATATGACCGTGACGTCATGTGCTGGGAAGTGTTGTATTTCGTTCTTTTGTGCTACCTATCGTGAGGCCATGTATTGAGCTCAGTTTTGATTGTAATATCAATTCGAAAATAACGTTGAGAAGAAGTTTAGTATCTTTTTATTTCCACCATCACTGTCCGCTTTACCCAGTACATGACGTCACAAGTCATGTGGCAGAAGAACCTAGCCTATTTTCTAGGCCTTTCGCTTCCGCCATGAAATTGACCGCCGAGTCAGTTGGGCGTGTCCCCTCGATGATAGGGGTATCTAGTACGTATTCCTTATAAGGAGGGGCAAATAGAAGGCATTGACGAGCAAGTGAATTAACGATCAAATAGCACGTTACCAGCCTCCTAGACAATTGGATTGTAACCGACCCCCAAACAACAAAGGTCCTAACCCCCCTGCTGTGTTTTCAAAACATCCCTAGCCCTCTCTCCTCCGCAGAGACTTATATATTTTTATTAGAAAAGCGCGGGCGAGGAAGGCGTAAAAGCGCGGGAGCGCGGTGGACGACGGGAAGATGCGCGCTTCCGATTTTCCTCCCGCACGCCTTCCTCGCCCGCGCTTTTCTAATAAAAATATATAAGCCTCTGCGGAGGAGAAATATACGTACTGGAAATACATATGCCTCGGTATCCTTCGAAACGTACGGCGCGGAAAGGCCTATGAACTAGGCTAAGAAGCAATGCTTCCACTTGTGGACAAAGCTAAAAGTGATGACTCAAAAGGACATCCCATTTTCTAATCCCAACCCTAATTCTAATCCTAACCTTGATCCTAACCTTCATTTCGACACTCCAATCTAGTGTCTTCATCAGGGGTGATCATTGTAAAGTTAGGATCCCTATTTATACTCTCATAGAACCGATGATGATGTTATCTACTAACACGATGCAAATAAGCTATACAATGGGCGTGGGCACTATTGATATACCAAGCCTCTAGACAACGTCTTTGATGGTACCGCGGATTAGTGGTAATAATTTTGGAATTTTTCCACGCAATCTCATGGTTGGTTACGCACGCGTGCTCCGACAAAGCAGAATTTTCCTTTTTCGAAAAAAACCAGCCTTTTGGTGTCCTTTTAAACGCGTACGAAACTGACGTTTAGTCTGACCGATGTACTCCTGATCACAGTCATTGCACGGAATGGAATAAATAACGTCTTTCCTCTGTTCCTTTGCAATACGATCCTTAGGTTTTGCAAAAATATGACCCAACGTCAAGAAAGGTTGTTACACAGTATTATTTTTTTATTTTCTCTGCAGGGTTCTTGCAGTCAGAAAGGAGTGGCAAATCTTATTGATGGGGTAAGAAATTTAATATCTCTGGTTTTCTGAACGCATTTTGTAGAAAACCTTAGGGAGCCACCTTAAATGAGTTTTGCCTCTGCATATATAGGCCGCTTGCTGTCGATGGACTGGTAGCTAATCGTTGGCCTCGTAGATTGATTACTGGTCAATGATTCATAAACCTTTATTTCAATATGGTAAACTCAATCAGCCAACCAAATAGTCAGCAGACAGCTGTTAGCAATACAGGCCATATACAGACTACAGTATATAAGAAATAATTATAGAAATCATAATGCAAATTAAATATGTGAAAATATAAGAACATGCTATACAAATTTAGTAACTAATGGACTAAAATAAGAAAAACTAAATACAGGGGGGGGGGGGGCTAATTTACAAATTTGGCATCTCCTTCGTGTACCGCACACACAATGGACACAGACTACGTCATAAGACACATCAAGGTTATTTTCTCGGGATTCAGAAGCTTTACAAGAACAAAAACCCTACCCCCATAACCCAAATAAAAACTCTAGTCCTAACCCTGCAATAAACGAATACTAACCCTACTTTTAAACCAAATATTTCAATGATGTAATATTCTGTATCCGGTACACGAAGTAGGAGCCAGAAATTTTGATTATATACAATACAATTGATAACCATAATTGATATATAGAATGCAAATATGATGCATATATAAATATACGTTACACAGCACAGTACAGTACAGTACAGATCATAATTTAATTTATGGAAAATGAAGAGCGTCTAATTTGCCTGTAGTCTGTCAATTTCAGGCTAGATGGTAAATTTTAGTGTTCAGATAGTAAATAAGAAAGCTCTCCTGCATTTACGAATTCTCATTTTCATCTCATATTAAATATATCTGTTTCATATTTGAATTCACATACACATCATCCCCATTTACCTCTTTAATATACTTTCTTTGAACGCACTTACCTAATCTTTGGTTACTCCTAATTATATAATACATATTTTAGGTAGTTCAAGTGGCTAACAAGGCAGGTCTCGACAACGTTCCTTTAGTGAAAGGTCTGTTGTCCTATCGGAAAGACAACGAAAAAATTTACCTGACCAATGGACAAAGCTGGAGGGCACTTGGAGAAGAAAAGCAGGTTATTTTTCTTCCTTTCCTATTAAAAAAGTATGAGAACAGTTAAAGTAATTACGAAAAATATTATTACATGTATATTCAATTGAGAAATCATGTTAGAATATCAGAAAACGTTTTCCTGAAATTTGGAAAAGCATCTTACAGGTGTAAACCACTCTTTTTTTAACTTCAAACAGATAGAAATCTTAAAGAAGAATGTTTCTGAACTTGTAGCAGGTCAGTGAAAAACACAGTTTAAATCTTTGAGATAGAAATAATGTTGAAGTAGAAATAATGTATATTTATATATATATATATATATATATATATATATATATATTATATATATATATATATATTATATATATATATATATATATATATATATATATATATATATATATATATATATATATATATATATATATATATATATATATATATATATATATATATATATATATATATATATATATATATATATATATATATATATATATATATATATATATATATACAATAAAGGTTTGAATGTTTTTTGTCGCTACTCCGAGTTTCACGCTATTGCGATCATCAGGCAACTGACAGATATAATTCAGGCTAAAATACTATGGCTATATGTCTAATTGGGTGTTAAGTTACATGTCTGCAGTTAGTTAGTAATTCTGTTCGTTTATTTAGACATAAACACTATCTAACTAAACGAACAGAATTACTAACTAACTGCAGACATGTAACTTAACACCCAATTAGACATATAGCCATAGTATTTTAGCCTGAATTATATCTGTCAGTTGCCTGATCCACCATATATACAGAACTCGTGACTAGGCTCTCGGCAATAGCCTACGTCATAGTCTGTGAAATTTTGAAAACCACAGACTATGAACCAGCGCCGTTAATCGTGTTCTGTGACGTAGCTACTATAAGGAATTTAAATAGTAGACCATGATTGGTCACTTAGAAAATTTAGTTAATACGCGATATTCAATTGGTTAAGAACTACTTCCGTTTTCAATGTTCGTCATGCATGTTGTTTACCGAAGACAGTTTCTCAGCCGCCTCAACGTTTCCTACTATTAAAGAGTTTGCTAATACTTTCAAAGGATGACTGTTTATAGTCGGCATAATTTTGGTTCGAGGATGATCAAAACAGTCGAAGAGATGCGGGAATCGAATTGTTAATCATACGATATTTCCAGGTAGCCGTCGAGTGCCGATTCTCGTTTAATATGCTGTTTCGTTTTAGCTTTTCAGCTTGTCCTATTTGTCTATTAGAACTAAGTTTGCTCTTCATATGATTTCTTAAACTTTTACTGAATACTCGTTAGTTGCTATAAGCATAGACTTGCTCCAAGTCTGCCTCTTGATTGTTTCGGCTTTGTTTAAAGACGGGTTTGCTTCGAGAATACGGGTTTGTTTCGAGACAGGTTTCTTTTCAAAACCTTGAAACAAACCCGTCTTTGAAACCAAACCACTCTCGAAATAAACCCGTCTTCTCGAAACAAACCCGTCTTTAAATAAACCCGAAACAATCAAGAGGCAGACTTGGAGCAAGTCTATAGTATAAGGCATAAACACAATCTATTGCGAATAATCGGCATAAATTACAGAACACACAATTTGGCTCTGATGCACAGACGCTACTTAGCGCCGCCTTTTTGCGCCCGCGAGCGTCTGTACGCAGGCTATCTCGGCAACGGCTTCCGTAGCTCAGTGGTCAGAGCACTGCACTATAGCATCGCAGGGTCGCGGGTTCATTTCCAGCCGGAAGGCCTTGAAGTTGCATTTTTCGCAACTGGTCCGGTTTGGTCTTAAAATGTATGTATTCCAACACTCGAAATTTTCCTTCACTATAAATCCTTTCAACATGTAGTTTGATCGAGTGAAATGCCAAATATTACCTATATATATATATATATATATATATATATACTAAAGACTATTTGAAACAAAATAGTCACGAAGTTGGCGTAAAGCAAAAGAGCGCTCAATACCATAGTATAGGTAGAGCGTAATCAAACAATAAAGGTTTGAATGTTTTTGTCGCTACTCCGAGTTTCACGCTATTGCGATCATATATATATATTATATATATATATATATATATATATAGCAAAGTCTGCCAATAATTTAGTGACGAGATACTGACGTTTCGAGCGGAGCCCTTCATCTCGTCTTACTCTGATGAAGGGCTCCGCTCCAAACGTCAGTATCTCGTCACTAAATTCTTGGCAGTTTACCACCTTTTCACTTTGCTATATACACTTAACACTGTCTACGCAGCACTCTACTTTTATATATATATATATATATTCCCAGCCGGAAGGCCTTAAAGTTGCATTTTTCGCAACTGGTCCCGGTTTGGTCTTAAAATGTATGTATTCCAACACTCGAAATTTTCCTTCACCATAAATCCTTTCTATATATATATATATATATATATATATATATATATATATATATTTAAGAAATAAAAAACGTGTCGCGTGTGATTATCGAGTTATAATGGCACGAGAGATGCGTGTAAAACACGAGGCGATAGCCGAGTGTTTTACTAGCTTCTCGAGTGCCATTATAACTCGATAATCACACAAGACAAAGTTTTTTATTTCTTTTATAAAAGAACACCATTATTATTAACAATAAAGCCATGAAAAATGTAGATTTACCTGTTATAAATGACGTTGCTATGTGCGTTGCTAGGAAGTCTATGATGAAAACACGTTGGCGATTTTAGCGATGAAAATGCACTCAACGTTGCAGTTAAAACATTCGGTTGTGTTAGTACCTTGATTAGCCTTGTATCCAGGTATTCTTTGACTATCTTTTGTGATTTAAACTACTGAAAATCCGTCAAAAACGACAAAATCTACGCGAAGAATCACGTCAGCTTATGCTTTATTGAGTTATAATGCACGGTTTTTGAGCTCAGTAACCAATCAGATAGCGTGTTCTCGCTTGTTTACTTCCGGTTATTTTATAAATATATATATCGGTGGGGAATCTTAAACGTAAAATGAATATTAGAGCCCAGCTCAAAATTTGAATGTGGAGAGCCATCTCGTAACAAACATGGGATAAACAAGAAAGAAATTTTAAAGAAATTTTACTGAAGTTTCCTTGCCAACGCGCAACATTCTCAAAGTGAAATACAAGATGTGAAAATTATTATTTAAATATATTTACAATGTTAATAATAATCCAATCAAAACAAAGTCAAAACAAAGAAAGCGGAACTGACGTTTATTCCGTTGAGGCAGCGTTTAAATTTAGAAATAATTATAAACTTTCTCTGATTAGTAATTCAAACGCTGAATTACACAAAGAAAGAACTGAATAGTCATGAAAAGAAATGGGGTTCCAACTTCCAAGTTTCGTTAGAGTGACATCGAATGTTTGAGACAGTTTCTTGCCCGTTAAAGCCGAGACTCCCATGTGTTCCGAGATGCGCGTGTGTAAATGACGGCGCGTTTGCCCAAAATACAATGCTCCGCAGCATTGACACTTATATTGATAGACAACATGCGATCTCAGTAACTTGGGAGTCCGATCTTTAAACGGAAAGAAAATTGACAACCGTAAGCTTGGTTTTAAGATGACACGAAGGTCGATTTGTGGGAAACAAGAACTAATAATTTTGATAACTGTTTGGTACGAATTTCCAGTGAATGAGTACCATACTACCAGTAATATTACTAACAGATGGAAAACCTTGAAAACCCTAAGACAATGGTCGAAGAAAACAGCAGGGTAACCAACGTCAGTTCCGTTCCGCTTTCTTTGTGATTGGCGTATTGTTAACACTGTAAATATATTTAAATATAATATTAAAATTATGTTTCTTTTGACGAATTTATTTTTCAGTTAATCAACGAATTATAGAATTAGAGAAGAAAGTAACAATTTTGGAATTAACAAATAGTAAGTGAGAAACGTATTTTATTGTATTTTAATGTAACGGAGAACACCTCGCATGTGTTTCACTGTCCCGTTGGCGTTTTCCCTGCTTGAGTTTCCTACATAATACATTGTGTGTGTTATTTAATTGTTTTAATTTAATTGCACTTTTTGTGTAATTTTAGTTTGCCCAATAAAGTTAAAAATCTGTCTTGTAGTGAAACATTTATTAGCCAATATATTAGTCAAACTTCACCTATACTCTATCTAGTTCATACTGGTTGCGATGATTTGTACAAAAAAGGAAAAATAAAAGATGGTGTCTACAGAATTGATCCTGATGGTCTTGGAGCTTTCAATGTTAGGTGTGATATGACGACAAGTGGAGGAGGTTGGACTGTCTTTCAAAGACGAGTCGATGGAAGTGTTGACTTTTATCTTGGATGGGACGAGTATAAGAAAGGGTTTGGTGACTTAAATGGCGAGTTCTGGCTTGGGCTGGATAAGATCCATCGATTGACAGATAGTGGTCAAAATGTTTTGAGAGTTGATCTTGAAGATTTTCAAAACAACACACGTTATGCTCAGTACTCGACATTTGCAGTGGCAAGTGAAACAGAAAAATACAAGTTAACTGTTGGAGGTTATTCAGGTTAGTTACTCTTATAGTAACTGTTATGGTAGGTTAGTTACATGCCCATAGGCGTACGGGCAAACTTTTGTAGGGGCTGCTGAGCATGACTTGCCCGAATAAATGATGATGTCAATATTACTGAAGAACACGAATTGCCATCGTTTAGCGTAAGGATTATTACACATGCACGTTTTTCATTAATATACAGGGTGTATCAAAAAAAGCGCAACCTCGGAATTTCCCAAGAAATCCACTGTGTTCTTAGACACAAAAGATTTTCGCCCCTGGGAATTTAAAATAGCTTCTAATCGTATGAAGGAGCATAACTGCATGACAAATTGTCAAAGTACTAATTAGTCATATCATCAGTTCGAATAAAAATGGTTCAACTGACCACAGAGCAACGAGTTTTTACTGTTTTACATTATACCGAAACTCAATGTACTTACTCAATGTAAAAACTCGTTGCTCTGTGGTCACAATTTGTCATGCAGTTATGCTCCTTCATGCGATTAGAAGCTATTTTAAATTCCCAGGGGCGAAAATCTTTTGTGTTTAAGAACACAGTGGATTTCTTGGGAAATTCCGAGGTTGCGCTTTTTTTGATACACCCTGTATATAGAATTTTCCTGAAAGTGTATTTCCTGCTATTTGAGGGCACTTTTCTCGTTTTTTCAGCCTCGGCAGCTGTGCAGGATTCGAAGTATTTAATTACCGTTAAAGTAACACAGATTTTCCAAATTTAGACCGCGTGGATATCTCTCCCGCGACGCGCATAGCGAATGTGTTGCACGACGGCAGAAGAGAAGGAAGGAAAAAGCAATTAGCCACAAAACCAAATTTATTAGGCATATTCAAGTTGAATATACAAGATTACGTTTAGACAACGCCCGGACCCAGGCTTCCAGCGGCCCGTACGACTAGGACCCAATGCCCAGGCCTGGCTATGTCACTGACCATTGCTAAACGATGAACAAAAATGAAATCCAAGATTAATTCCCTCAATGAGAATCCGTTATAATGTCATTAAGTCGCATTCAAATATTAGTAATTCAAGACAGACCTCTTTTTGCCCGAATGACAAGACCATTTTTGCACGAATAGAGCTGCAGGGGCTGCATCCCCCCCCCCCCCCGCCCGCACGCCTATGGTCACACCCATAGTTACTCTTATTCCAACTTAACTTAATAAGGGACCCAGTCACCCACTATTATCATATGACTTCATTTTAATGAAATCAAATAGTAAAGTTATTTCATCAAAACTGGAGTTCAAGCGGAAATTCTGTAGCCATCTTTGGATAAACTAACGAGCTTGCCTCTACTATTGCCCTAAAATTATACCTGCGTTATAAAATAAGAACTTTAAATTTTTATGGGACCAGTTACGCAACTCCAAGGCCTCCGGCTGTGAAACGAATCTGCGATCTCTATAGGTTTCTAGACCAGCGGTCCAACCCGCTGCGCTATGAAAGCTTTGGCGCGTAATTTGGTAACGCCGGCAAATGTAATTTGAAATAGTGAGTCAACATTTGAGATTTACATTCGATAATATACATGATATTCTACGTGGTTAATTGCAGGAAATGCTGGTGACTCACTTTTTCCTCACAATGGGATGACGTTTACTACTAAAGACGAGGATAATGACGAGGATACTAGTCGAAACTGTGCTGTGCGTTTCACAGGTGCCTGGTGGTACAAGAACTGTCTTCATTCCAACTTGAATGGCCGGTACTTACGTGGTCATCACAGTTCCTATGCTGAAGGAGTAGACTGGTATCACTGGAAAGGACACAGTTATTCTTTAAAGAAGACCGAGATGAAAATCCGTCCTCGTTCATTTTAGTTGGAATATTTTACTTTACATCCGAACGTCGTTATTTTGCAAAAGATTGAAAACAAGGATCCTACATTTGTCCTTATCATTGTCAATGTTGTGAACATAAAGTTAAAGTTACATAATTGAACTTTCCATTTCTCTTTATTATTAATCTAGTATCTAAACTTGATAATTTGTTTTAGTTGGAACTGGTATTTTAGTTTACATCCAAATGTTGTTATATATAAACTTTCCATTTCTCTTTGTTATTAATCTAGTCTCTAAACTTAATAATTTGTTTTAGTTACGTGCGATGAACCAGCCTTTTGCGATTTGTTATCGACAGAGACTACAAATACAAATACGCGGTCTGGGCACTGGGGACCATAGATAGGGAAAAGAAACTCTAGGGGTGGGATGGGGATAGAAAATGCGGGCGAGGGGTTATTGCGTACACGTATTTATAGTCACAGCTGTTGACGTCACACCAAGCAATACACCTCTTTCATAATGGCGCCCAAATTAAATATTCTTTTATATTCATTTAAATTAGCCTTTCTGACCTCGTTCGTGTGTTGTAATTCCAAAGAATCGTCGCTTTGTAACGAGGCCAGAAAGGCTAATTTGCATGCATACAAAAGAATATTTAAATTGGCCACCATTATGAAAGCGGTCTATAGACCATTGTCATGATGTCATCCGTACAATCGATTCATCCTGTTGGTCAACATACAAACTCAAGTTTCCCATATATTGACAGCACCAACTAAATATTTTAAACCTGATTAAAAAATGGCTAGTAGAAGGAAAAGTGCTGGGCCATGAAACTATAAATCAAAAGTTGGTGGGGCTACGAAAACATTTGGAAAACCTTTGATGCGCCATGAAACTTTTTGATTAGTATGAAAAGTAATCGAAGAAAACAAATATTTATAATATGAGGAATTGATATACGCTATGTAAGTCCAAGAAATATCCATCACACCCAATGCAAAGTTGAAACCCTTACCCCCAGAAATTATGTATTTGTATATATAGTTTGGATTTCAGTTGTTCGAGACTATACGAGTTCAGGAATGCGAAAACCCGGCTGAAAACAAAATTTATTGTTTTCCTTGCTCTATAATATGGCAGACTAGCCTCAGTTCCCAGCACTCCTGTGTTGCTGGTATGAATGAAAATTGAAAATTTAAGATGTGCTGGGCCACGAAACTAAAACAAAATGTATAGTTGGGTCATGAAACCATCCAGTAAAATTTTGTTGGGTCACAAAACTTTAACAAGAATTTTCAGTTTTCCTTCTGCCTCCCTTTCTGTTCAAAAAATGTCTAAATATAACAGACCCTCTAGATGGTTGCGGCTTTGCCGTGAACCGTGACAGTACATCACTGTACGTATTGCTTACCTAACTGTAATTATATATGTCACCGTAGACTGCCGTAAATTCATCCTCGAGAAGAACTTTGTCGGTAAATGTCGTATTTTGTCCTCCTGCATCGAAGGTACCCTGTTCTGCCACTGAATAAGATATTTATTATCCAACTCTATAAAAAACAAACTTCTCTCTTTGCAATTTTAACTTGTAAACAAGACTTCAAAGACATTTAAAATTATCGCAGGTGAAAAGAGCGGGAAAAAACCTGTTTCAAACGGGTTTTTTAGAATTTGCTATAACCAGGGCCGTTGGAGGCCTGGGTCCAGGCATTGTCTAAACGTTATCTCGTATATTCAACTTGAATATACCTAATATATTTGGTTTTGTGGCTAATCGCTTTTCCTTCCTTCTCTTCTGCTGTCGTGCAACGCATTCCCCATGCGTGGGAGAGGAGATATCCACGCGATCTAATTTTGGAAAATCTGTGTTACTTTAACAATCCCGCACACTGCCGCGGCTGAAAAAAAACGAGAAAAGTGCCCTCAAATTGCAGGAAATACACTTTCAGGGAATCAAAAATTCAAACATTTTCCTGGGGAGCATATTTCCGGACCCCTAATCTACACGTTTCTAATGCATGTCCAGCATGTTTTAACGGGGAACGTGCATGTATAATAATGCTTACGCATAGCGATAGTAATTCGTCTTCTTCAGGGGTTGATGCATTAAATAAATTAATATTGACGTCATCATTTATTCGGGCAAGTTATGCTCAGCCCCACCCCCCCCCCCCCCCCCCCCCCCCCCCACTTTATGGTAAAAGTATGAAGATGAAATTGTCGCACAAGAAGATATTTTACAATTCTTCTCAAGAGATTCCAAAGATCGCAAATATGTAAAATAGACAAACTCTGGATAGGTACTTTAAAGTGCCAATGAATCGAAAATTAAGTTTGTCCCATTTGAAAGAACTCTTAAAACATTGAGGAATAACAATTTACAGCTCTTCCATAACTTACTTCTTGAGATATTTAGACTTAGCGGGTATGGCTAGCCCTCTTTACCGAGATCCCTCCTCTCAGTCAAACCATATGTAAAATTTGTTTTCGTTTACGTGAGAGGAGGGCCAGCCCTCCTAGCCCCAATATTAAAAGTTGAATAATTGAATTCGAAAGTAGAAGTATTTGAAATCGTATATTAATCGAATATTATGAATGTATGATATTACCGACAAGTTGGAAAACAACATCTTCCTATAAATGTTCTGTTAAACTGTCATATAAGACTAGAAGTAATTAAAAAAAATAACAATACCTTTGCATGTTAACCCGAGTGTTTTACTAAACTAAAGTACAAATGTTTCTCTAGTTTACGCAGCCCTACTCTAGTAGCTACGGCTTTCTTTTTTAACTAAGCTGAAGGGCGAAAATCGCGGAATGATTGAGGCTAAAAGGTAGCCCCGGTTGGAAAAAAACGTCCATGTCGGACTCGCTGACCATTGCATTAATATGTTGTCAGAGCAACTATTCACAGCGGGAGAGCAGGGACCAACACCAGATTTTCGGGGGCCATACAGGAAATCTCCCGGTGGTCCACGCCGCCCCTGGTGGTTCCTAGGCATGCTGATGAGCTCTGATATAGAGCGAAACAATCCAAAATATGAAATTTTATAAACTTCTGAGCTGAAAAATCACCGCTCAGAATGCAGGAAATGCAATTTAAGGGAATCTAGATTTCAAAATTTTTCGGGGGGGATAACGGTGCTCGGATTATTAGTTATCATGACCACCATTTGGGACTAGCTTCGCCACTGACAGGTACAACGAAAATTTGGCTTTGGCCAGCCCTCCCCCCCCCCCCAACTTTACAAAGCTTCCTACGCCCCTGGACTACCCGAGATCTCGCCTATGGCTATGGCTGGAAATTTTCCACGTAAACGCACTCAAGAGGGCTGGCCCTCCTAGGAGGGCTGACAAGTCAAATCTCCGTACACGCGACAAAGTTGGTCTTTGCCCGTATATTTTAAGACAACTCTTTATTTCACAAGTTCTGTTTGTTCATCCGTACTGTAGGTTTTAAATAAAACTTGTGCGGTAAAATGGGATTCAGCGGGTTACTTGGGAAAATACATGTTGTTAACTCGGTAAACAAGTCATCCCTCCTAGAAGAGCTAGACCTCCTCGAAGGGCTAGAATATTGCCATGTAAACGCGAGGTGAAATCTATCCCTTTTATACTTAGTTGATATTCAAATGAGATAATCTATATGACGTAGTAAGTTGTACACAACATTGGAAAATCCTGTATATCTTAAAGATGGCGGCATATGCTATACATTCTATTTATTTAATCCTCTATGCTATAGAAAATTTCTAGCATCTGCTGGCATGCCTGACATGAACATTGCTCCAACCTCGTATACCCACTGCTCCTGTCAGTTCCTTTTTTAACTATTAAGCTGGGGGGGCAAATGCCCCCCAGTCCCCCCTAATCATTTTTTGCCCCCCCCCCCAGGAAAAGTCCCTTTTTCTTAAATTTAATCAACCAATAAGCAAGGAATAAAAATTAAACAAATGGAAAGTAAGTTTTAGCCCTTAATTAACAACTTATAGACTTACTGAAATTATTATGTTGACCTACGTGGCGCGCGTCCCCCATTTAAAATCCCGCAAACAAGTGTTTTCTGTTTTTTACCATATGATAAACGCAATATTATATGACCGATTATAAGCACAATGTTTTGGTAGCTTATGGAGCTGCCTAAAGGCTAAAGTGTATATATTGGTTCCGTACTACTTCTGAGTTTATATATTAAAGTGTTTCATAATCTTGATGCCCTTTGTAATCGTGCATTTTTAGCAACAGCGTGGTGCCTTAATTTCGCAAAAATTCTTATCACAAATCGCCGTAAAAGCACTTCTGGGCTTTGCAAATTAAAAATGTTCCTGAGGGGGCATGCCTCCAGACCCCCCTACTAGATTACCGTTACCCCTTTCGAACAACCCACCACTGATCATGAACTGTAGAAAAAAATGTTTAAATAAAATGGCAGACAAATATATATATATATATATAAACGAAAAAGCCTACCTCAGAAACAGTAAACATATGTTTTGGCTACGAAGGTCCCTTTTAGGAAAATGCCCCCCCACGGGAAAATCCTTAAAAAAGGCCCTGGCTCCTGTGTCAGTCCAGAGGCAGTATTTCACTTCTGATAAGAACTCCTAGTTGTAGCCACCTGTTTACTGCCAAGACTTCGAGTTCCGTTTGGTTTGTAATACCCTTATTAATAAGAAATTAGTTTTTTACGCTTGGCAGTTTTAAACCCGTTTTCCTGCACTTCACCATTTCTCTCGCCGCTACAGAAACATTTCGCCAATGACAAAAATGTTTCCCGTTTTCATTGGTCGATGAAAATGATGTCATTGTGGAAATATGTCGCGCTAGCGAAATGGTGAAGTGGAAAACGGGCTTAAGATGCATTTCAGAAGAGAGGGAAATTCAAATAATGTCCCGAGAGATTAGCCCCCGGCAATCTAAAAAACGCTCTGTGGCACCTATAAGGAGACAAATAATTGTAAATATTTGTATATGATTGTGTTTTCCGCCAACCGTGCTATTATTTTTATGGTGATAGTGAAGAAGGAAAGACTCAATAAAGACATTTGTTAATTGTTACCATCTGTTTATTTCCAAGGCATAATAAGATGTAGACAGTCGACGCTGAATGCAAATAACAAACAGAACTGACTAAAGA
Organism: Chrysogorgia sp. JL179-B06; assembly: GCA_035772405.1. NCBI lineage: Eukaryota > Metazoa > Cnidaria > Anthozoa > Scleralcyonacea > Chrysogorgiidae > Chrysogorgia > Chrysogorgia sp. JL179-B06. The sequence continues at coordinate 21,569 of JAYKKM010000262.1, forward strand.
TGGAGGATCCCGAACTTATTTATTGTCAAATACATATATGGAAAAAGTGACTGCCCGGAAACGATAAGGTCTTCATGGAGGGTCGGGCCAACTTCGGAAGTGCTCGGCCCATATTCAGAAACCGTCGGAACATCATCGGGCATTTAACCGAAACTCTGACCAATTTTTCTTTTGTTTTATTAAAGGAATCACGCCGTGCGGTTTTTGGACCAGGTGATTTGAATGCGTTGTATGAGTACTGTACTTCTGGATTATGTTCTGTATATATTTTATTAATAACTTTAATACTGTAAAAGCAGAATTTAATTTATTTTGATTGATAACCTGAATTTGAATTTGTACAAACTAAGGGTACCCCGGCCGGTTCTCCCGTGGGGGGGGGGGGCAGCTGTGGATTACTAACTCCCATTTGACACCTTGCTACGGCACTGACTGACGTTTCGAGCGGAGCCGTTCATAGAGTTACAATGTAAGTCAAGATACTCGTACAAAATGCATGCTTTTGACGGGATCTGGTAATCCACGAGTTCGAGTTAACCTCGAGTTGACCTCGAGTTGACTTAGAGTTACTAGGTACGTAAACCAACAAACTGTCGACCCAACGGTTTCAGAGGACATTACTAGAACACCATTTTGATGATAATGGTCAAAATAGAAGCTATCCCAACACAACACCAATCCTCGAACTCGAACGCAACCCAGCGTATGGTCCCAGTTGTTTTACATTTACGTTGACGGAATGAGATTGCATTGACATTTGCGGAGGATCTAGTAAGCGGCCTTAAGGGAACAAGACGACAGTGCTGCCAAAATTTTTAGTGACGAAATACTGACGTTTTGAGCGGAGCCTTTCTTCATCAGAGTTTATAACTATAGCTACAATGTCATTGATGGCCTTAAAGAAGAACAGTGACTCAGTCAAGATACACGTACAAAATGCATGCTTTTGACCCATTTTGTATGGGATAGCCTGCGACCAGGCTATCTGCGGGTTGGGGCATTTCTTTGTTATTATAAAAATTTTGCATTTTTAGATGAACTGATTATCAGCTAATTTGGCAATAATATCGTGAATATATCGCAGTTTAAAGACTAAGAATTAACCTGAAGCAATATAGGTACTAGCCTCCTCCGCAGGCAACTCTGTGGCTTCTTGTTCCTGAGTCAAATAGCTTCCAACGCTGTTTTGGCCGAGAAATCCCCACTTCGTCAATAAATGCCTTCACAATCCCTATACTTCCCTGCAATCCCAATGAAAACATTGCTCGCACAGCTTGGAAGCGATTTGACTCGGATAAAAGAAGCCACAGAGTTGCCTGCGGACGAGGCTATATAGGTACATGAATGTATGAGGGGTGATTACCTTCAATATTCATCTTCGATTATGTCTTGACGAAATCCAATTATGTTATGCAATAGTGACATGGTTCAGCTCATAATTGCTATTGTATTGTGAAGTAATATAGTCCGTTACAGGATATCATTTCCAAAATCACTTTTGCATGACGTCATATTGGTTATCAGGGGGTGTGTGGGGTTTCCCCGCAAAAAGCTATATGGCTCTGTATACAATGCGTCTTCAAAGAAGTATAAACCGGTATTAATTCGTGTGCTTGAAGAACACACTAATGCTGCTGCTATTGAACATGCTCTTTTCCGAGTTGACGGTTTATACCGAACAAGTGATTTCGGTAAGAAAGGGAAGACCACGCTATAATGTGAGAAAGGAGCAGCTTAAATTGGCTTTATAGACTAAGAGCGTAGATTTTATCTACGCTCGAGGAACAGCTACTCCGCGAAATATCAGATGAAGACAACGTGGTATCGGAAATACTTTATAACTTTCCGAACATGGGATATAAAAGAATGAGAGTTTCTTTCACGACGTGGTTATATACAATTCATCATATACAATTGCTTCGTTCTATTTTAAAACCCCATTTAATTTGATAATTATCAACAAGTACACACAATATAAACCTTCGATATTATATTTAAGGGTTAGGATTGATTGGATTCATGACAGAGGAATGAGGGGACACTGGTGGCAAATGCCCCATTTTTTTCAAAATTTAGAAAATGTGCTCTTTTTCTGAAATAAAAATGCCCTTGCGGTTAAGGTTTACTGCGGCATATTGCCTATGCTGGGAAGAATTAATGTACCCTTTTCGTAGAAGTATGACATTGCTGTAGAAATGTATGCAGGTATGAGGTACTAACTGTTACAACCATACGACGTTTTAAATTATACAATTACTTTGAAAATAACCAAGGTGTCTCTTTTCGGTAGTGCCCACTTTTTACGTGCTTCCGTGGCCTCTGATTCATGACAATGATTTCCTTACGCCATTTAAGATTTTATGATCCTAAATGACATAAGGATGAAATTAATGAATCACTTTGAGAGAATGTGCAGGCTACGAACAGATTACGAAGAAACGAAGTTGTCCGCTGACCAAATATATCGATGTTACCAGCAACGAACGCCCGTGATGTAGTCAAATCCAGTCCTCGCAAAATATCGGGCTGCCACGTGATGCTAATAGAGACAGTTGATTGGAGGGTATAATAATGAAAAGATAATAGGTCAGGCAATAAGACTAACATACAAAAAAAATTGGTATATTTTAAATTGTACAGGAAATAGCTTTGTATTTGTGACTTAGCCTTTCGTTAAATGTATAATAGTAACGACGAACAATGAAAGAAATAATAAAATTGGTAAATGTAATGCAGTGTATATAAATAAAGTGAAATAAGCCACGTACATGGCTAAAGAGAACACTAAAGCAGCTGCTACGGTCAACTGCAAGCACTCTTTAGAGATTTTATTTGGCTTGCATACCTTTATTTATATTCATCTATTTAGCACACAGTTGTGCAACGTCAAATTAAAATAAAATATGTATGTTTCTTTTATACTATCGGTGCACAGCCGTGTACCGTTTGATTTCCGATATATCCGTGCAGTCGAATAGAATTCGGATAAGACTTCGAATAAAATTCCTCTATATTAATACTGTAGTTCATTTGGTACATTCATGGGTAGTTCATTTGATTTGAAATAGGATCCTAAAGACTCTTACAAATCACAAGACATAATGATTAATGAACCTTTCCAATTAAACATAAACATGTTTACAAACAGTTTTAATGTAGTTGTAATCTGAAAAAATTACGTAATTTGCATAAAATAATTTTTCAGACAACCATGGACAAAATTATGTGGACAACGCAAAACATACAACGTTAATTACCTGCTTTCTTTTTATTGCCCAATTTGTGCCCAAATTAAACGTTCCTTCCCCTTTCCCCACGTCAATGTTGTGTTATTCCACGATAAACAACAACAAATGCTCGGTATTCACAACATTGCCTTGGGGGAGGGGAGACCGTATTTTGTTGGTTCCGAGTAAAATGCTTTTAATAATGCAAAGCACGCGCAGTGTCCACATGAATTTTGTCCAGGATTGTAGATGTATGGGATTTAAGTAATTATAACTGAGTGTGTTTATGCTAAATGTTAATGTAACGAAAAGAAGAATTACTGATTGCAAGTCACCGCCCTTGCTAACAACGAGCGATCGGCAAATATCTACGGGAAAGCAGCCACCTTAGCAACTGTTGCTCGGCAGATATTTAAATTTATAACAAGCAAGAATTCACTAGTGGGTGGTAATTGACCGCCCTTGCAAGACAATTAATCACGTCAAAGTTCTAAATATAAATTACCCGACAAAGGAATTTCCAACAGTTACTAAATAGTCGAGCACAGAGCCATAAGCCCTTAAAATTATACTGGTGCGACACAGACACCTTGGCAAGACACCTTGGCACAAACTGACCAGTTAATCATCATAACGATGAGTTGCCGGACTTACATTCCTCATGTATTCATCTTTTGAGATGAAAGATCAGTTACCACAATAGTCAATAGACTTAGTTCGTATAAGCGATCGAGAATAATCTCCGCCTTTTTACAACAGAAGAATTCAAGCTAAATCATATATTATTTTTTACACGGTCCAAATACACTTAAGTCAATGAGATGAAAATATTTCGAAACGTCTGTGAAGTGAACCTAAAAGAAATCTATGAAACCAAAACATACTGTGAAAAACTGTTCAAGGAGGATTGGTAGACAATCGCGTGTTCCAATAATGAAGAGGAATTGATCCACTAATTATTTGAAAATTGGTCAATTTGTGTCAAGGCTGTTCAAAACTAAGCAAAGTGAAAAGGTGGTAAACTGCCAAGAATTTAGTGACGAGATACTGACGTTTCGAGCGGAGCCCTTCATCAGAGTAAGATAAGATAAGATAAGAAGCTTTATTTTAGCAGGGTAGCCCATTCAGCAACTTGGCTGATATTATAGAGGAAGATGAAGGGCTCCGCTCGAAACGTCAGTATCTCGTCACTAAATTATTGACAGTTTACCAACCTTTTCACTTTGCTATATATTCAAAACACTGTCTACGCAGCACTCTACTTTTTTCAAAACTAAGACTGCTGCCCTTGCTAGACAGTCTTTTTGCTAAGTGCCACAAGGAAAAATAAATCTGTTCAGGTAGAAAATTGCCAGTCCTTGCAAGACAAATTGTGTTTTGCAATAATAAAAATCAACCGAATTCAGTATATGCCGAGACGTAGTCCTAAGCTGGTATATCAGGGTAGCCAGGCAAAAACCTGTTTCTGATAAAAACCCTGTGGGAAAAATCAGAAACAGGAAAACCTGAGTGGGGACAAGATAAAGCCAGCAAGCTTCCCCACGAAGCACGGAGCATAACAAATCTACAAACTATATAATTATGATATGTTCCGATGATCGACTTCCTTTTACTCTTTGGAAGATATTTTCTTCACCGCATCGGGTAGCCCAAGAGTTAATTCATCAAATACAGCTTTTCCACGACCATGACGAGCCACTGCGGCAAACTGTAACCTATTTGGCGACATCTTGTTCTGAATGACTTCGCATGAGGATAAGGTTACTGAACTCTGCAAAGCAAAAGAGGAGAACGGCAGAGTCTACTCCTAGATAAGGCTGTTAAACTGCTTAAAAGCCATGCTTTGTCAAGATCTTGCATGAAAACTACAGGGCTAGTAGTCGTTTAAATTATGTTTAAATTAACTTGGTTTCTAAATGCGGTACTGTTCATTTGCCCGTTGTAAGACTGAACACTGCGCCAAGAAACAAGATATACCAGTGTATAGTACAGCTGTATCTTAAGACAAAGTATCACATATACATATAGGAAAAATAAGCTGCTTTGTTGAAACAACTTACCAACGTTTCAGATTCGACCACTGATTCTCTAAGGGGGTGATTACATGGACCAGGCTGGCCCGCGGTTAGCCGTGCTAGCTCGGATAACCGGGCTAGCCCGCGTCTTATATAAATCGCATATTTTTTCAACATTTCGATTACATGGCAAGCGGGCTATAGCCCGGTTAACCGGGATGAAATTGCTCATGTAATCGTTTCATCTCGGTAAAGCGGGCTGAAAACTGTTTGATGTATGCCGATACTCGTTTGTTTATTTAACGATGTGATCAAATAAGACTAAAAAGGAACATAAAAACATTGTTTTTGTATTTCGTGGTTGTTTTGTCACGGCTTATTTTCTGTTAAGAGGCATTCGCAAGTAAGCTACGACAGTGAACACTTGATTTATTGACAATACTTACAAATAATTCCATCGACATAACAACAGTGCAAAACTGCGAAAAAGGTAACGCAACTCTGTGCAAATGAAACGATATTTGTCAATATATTATTTGATAATTGTGAATTTGGGCTATAATCGTCGACGTCTGCAACTCAAAACTTATCCCGGCTTACCGGGCCAGCCCGCTTAACAGCATGTAATCACCCCCTTAGTTTAACAATAATCCAAACGTATTCGAACCAGGTATATATTAAAAAATTAATGTGCTTTGTTGAAACAAATCTTTCCTCGTCATTAGGATATGAGTGCGCTCTTTAACGCACATATATGTCTCTGGGGTTAATGTCACTGCAGGGGTTAGTATTAACGCGGATGTACAATAATACTTGTTGTGTATGAAGCCTTGAGAACAAGGACAAGCATGCACCGATTAAACAGGCACAAACCAAAACAATGCTATTCGGGAAATTTTCGCAGAGACTGGCATGGCTCACAATTCACAGTAGCCGCAGCACCAGTCCTGGATAGCCAAAATTCTGATAATAAATAAACCTCACATATGAGGAACAAACTCCAAATACATGGAGAACAAATTGCTTAACCCTAAGGTTAAAACAGCGCCCCAGCCAATGAAGGTGAGGACCTTAAACCAAACAAAGTTGGTAATAAATAAACCTCACACGAAGAACAAACTCCATATATATATATATATATATATATATATATATATATATATATATATATATATATATATATATATATATATATATACATGTACTACATATTCATATTAAACCAAACAGAAAGCTGATTAGAAAATGGTCAAACGCACTTGACAAATCAGCGTTGTCATTGATAATTACAGTGCTTTATATCTCCTAGTTAGTGACTAGTATTCCTAAAGTAAGTCATTACTAATTCCTTATTTTAGAGGGGGTGCTATGGTGATTTTGAGGGGGGGGGGGGGGGGGGGTGATTTTTCAACAGTAGGTTGAGGTGCAAGGTGGGTCATCAAAAAGTTTGTTGGCAAAAAATGTTTTTATATTATCAGTTTATACTATATGTGACTCATTACAGTATCAATCTACAAACTATGAAAGTTATTTAAACTGTTGTCATTGAAAAACTGTTCTTGTTGATACACCCTCTCACGTTTTCTTGCAAAAGATTTGACCAACGATCATGGTGATGAGCTGACTGTAGCAGCATGTTGTGAAATGCTGCCGTCTCTTTCAGACATTAAACACAAAACTTGTCACATTCTGGTTCTTGTTCAATCACTCTCAGTAACGCTTGTACCATCACTCCCAATGTAAAATACTGAGATGCAAAATATACTTGCTTCAGCATTTCAGATTGAACACTTGTGATTTATGTGACTTAGCTTCCTTCACATTACAGTAGATAGAAACCTTTTGGTCTTCGTGCCCATTAAATTCCCTACATCACACACGTTCATTTTCCAACCCTTACTAAGAACAACTCACACATCTAAAGCTGCAATCACCAAGACTAATAAAGACAAGGCCATGACAATACACCAATGTGAATCTCTGTACATTGTAAATTTCTAAAGGAAAAGGAAATTATGTATTCATCTCAAAGCAATAAGAAAGTTAAAACAGTTCAGAATACCTTACAAATCTACAATCACAAAGACTAATATAAAGACAAGGCTATATGATAATAAACAATGTGAATGACTCGAAAACAGTTGAGTATAACTTACATACATACCTAAAGCTACAATACCAAAAGTGGCCACGATAGTACACCAATGTGAATCACTTGAACGCTCTAAGAGAAACGTAAGTAGCCAACGGAGTCATGTCTTTGTTAATAAAGCAATAACCATAAGTTAACACAATTGAGAGTACCTTGTCTTGCATTGCTTGTTTGGTTGAATTCCTCACTCCATTATGTAAGAGTAGAAGAAAGTTGAACTAAAACTGCAATCACCAGGAATAATAAAAACAAACTCGAACTGAAATAGTGACATGACGATCTCCAACGTTCTAAAATACAAGTAAATAAACAATATTATTCGGAGATGTCGTTATTTCTTTAAGATCCGTTTTTATTCTTTCACTTTCAGTTCTTTCAAAACAAATCATGAAAACGTCTTAACCATACACCTTATCCATACTTCTATCCATACTTCTCCTTTCTTCTTCCTCCTTCTCCCAGCTCCTTTCATCCCTCCTTCCATCCCTTACCCAAAACTTAATTAACATGTACCATATAATACCACAGTTCACACCAATAATATAGAAATATAATGTAAGAGAGAAATGTTTAAATTCTCTATTATACTTCTTTATTCTTATGATATTGACGATACATGGGTGATCGTCAAGCTCGTATCCTCAGAATCCCAGACAGGAATCGAACCTGTAACCTTCTGAACAGTGGCGGCGGAACGTGCTTGAAAGTAGGGGGGCTGAAACTCGGCGAAACCGGTACAAATTTACGACGATATTCGCACCGAAGGCACGATACTTCTAGGGGGATTAGAGGGCGTGCTCCCCCTGAAAATTTTGAAATCTAGAACCTCTGAAACGCGATTTCCCGCATTCTGAGGGAAGGCTTTTATAGCTGATTTTACAGCATGCACGGCTCAAATTTTAAGCAAAAACAAAGAACTAAATATCATAATTTACAGTAAATTTCACGCTGCAAAAATTATCAGGTGTTTGAGAACCTGGGGTAGGGGCCCATCCAAAGTAAACTAGCAAATCCGAGAAGAATTTTTAGACCTCAGGTAATCAACCACTGCAACGCAATACAACCACAAAGTGCATACAGATTACAGACTGATATAGTTGTTATAATTTCGTGGTATCTCTTGATTTCTTGGGATTTCATGGGATGCAAGTAGGATACTGGGTAGGGGGGCTTAGCCCCCCTAGATGCGTCTTCGGGACTCAGATGGAGAGCGAAGGTTACAATGATGTACTGGTTCGATTGATATATGTACTGCCTGGATGTGTTAATATACACATTGCTGTAGTGAATGATACATGGACGATCGTCATTGCAGCACTCTACTTTTTTACTATTTTCAGATGGTCAGATCTAAAATTTGGATGGTCAACTAATTTTTCTTTTATTTTGTGCATTAAAAACAAAAATCTTCTTTCTTCTATAACTTTGTATCAGTACACAGGACCACGAATGTTCGATTGTCACTTCTGCTGCCGCCATTTTGACAGCAACTTCCATCTCTGGTGCAGCAACTTGGCCTCAAAGTTCTTATTTCTTTGTTTAACCAATAAAACTAAGCAGCTTCTTAACGTGCCACCTGTTAAAGCCATTTACAGACTTTAGTGCATAAATTAATAATAATATAAACAATCGATACATGGACGATTGTCAAGCTCGTATCTTCAGAAAAATGTCCCGGAGTCCCGGACAGGAATCGAACCTGTAACCTTCTGATTACCAGTGAGACGCTCTAACCATTGAGTCACCAAGACTCAGATGGAGAGCGAATGTTGATAGCTCAATGGTTAGAGCGTCTTACCCGCAATCAGAATGTTACAGGTTCGATTCATGCCCGGGATCATTTTTCTGAGGATACGAGCTTGACGATCGTCCATGTATCATCTGTCTACTCCAAGCTCTCCCACATTCACTACAGTAGTGTATATATTAACACAGCAAGCATTATGATCATCCATGTATCATCTGTCTACTCCAAGCTCTCCCACATTCACTACAGTAGTGTATATATTAAGACACCAAGCATTATGATCATCCATGTATCGTCTGTCTACTCCAAGTTCTCCCACATTCACTACAGTAGTGTATTTATTAACACACCAAGCAATATGATCATCCATGTATCGTCTGTCTACTCCAAGTTCTCCCTCATTCACTACAGCAGTGTATATATTAACACACCAAGCATTATGATCATCCATGTATCATCTGTCTACTCCAAGCTCTCCCACATTCACTACAGTAGTGTATATATTAACACACCAAGCATTATGATCATCCATGTATCATCTGTCTACTCCAAGCTCTCTCACATTCACTACAGTAGTGTATATATTAACACACCAAGCATTATGATCATCCATGTATCGTCTGTCTCCCCCGAGCTCTCCCACATTCACTACAGTAGTGTATATATTAACACACCAAGCATTATGATCATCCATGTATCGTCTGTCTCCCCCGAGCTCTCCCACATTCACTACAGTTAGTGTATATATTAACACACCAAGCATTATGATCATCCATGTATCGTCTGTCTCCCCCGAGCTCTTCCACATTCACTACAGTAGTGTATATATTAACACACCAAGCATTATGATCATCCATGTATCGTCTGTCTCCCCCGAGCTCTCCCACATTCACTACAGTAGTGTATATATTAACACACCAAGCATTATGATCATCCATGTATCGTCTGTCTCCCCCGAGCTCTCCCACATTCACTACAGTAGTGTATATATTAACACACCAAGCATTATGATCATCCATGTATCGTCTGTCTCCCCCGAGCTCTCCCACATTCACTACAGTAGTGTATATATTAACACACCAAGCATTATGATCATCCATGTATCGTCTGTCTCCCCCGAGCTCTCCCACATTCACTACAGTAGTGTATATATTAACACACCAAGCATTATGATCATCCATGTATCATCTGTCTACTCCAAGCTCTCCCACATTCACTACAGTAGTGTATATATTAACACAATATAAACAATGTTTATAAGGTAAAAGAAAATGAGTTCACTGCTAGAAATAATTTGATCTGTCATGCTGACCAGCCATGACTAATTTCTGGTGATCATAACCGCAGACTGCCAGACCCCCACCCCCCCCCCCCCGTTATTTCGAGCACTGATATTTTGTCACAGAACTTTGAAGATTATCAAAGAAAGATTATTTTTGGGATCTAATTCATAGATGATGTGATGGGAGTCACATACAGTTGATGGTAAAATAATTAGTGGATGACAAAGTCATGTATTCATATTAATACATGGATGATCATTAAGCTCAAATCCTCAGAAAATATTTCTGACTCCCAGACAGCAGTCAAACAAGCAATCTTCTGATTGCCTGTGCGATGCTCTAACCATTGAGCTACCATGACTCCAATGGAGAGTGAAGGTTACGATGAGGGCTGAGGATTTGACCTTGATGACTGTCCATGAATTGTCTGTCTACCCCAAGCCCCCACATTCGCCACATCAGTGTACTGTATATATATATTTATTTCATGATTGAATAAATGAATACTAAGTAGACGATACATGGACGATCGTCAAGCTCGTATCCTTCAGAAAAATGATTCTGAGTCCCGGACATTCTGAGTGAGTACCGGACAGTGATTAACACATCCAAACGTTACCGATATATAGTAACTGCGGCATAGGCAGTACATATATCAATCGAACCAGTACATCATTGTAACCCTCACTCTCTATCTGAGTCTCGGTAGCTCAATGGTTAATAGAGCATCTCACCGGAAATCAGAAGGTTACAGGTTCGATTCCTGTCCAGGACTCAGAATCATTTTTCTGAAGGATACGAGCTTGACGATCGCCCATGTATCGTCTGTCTCCCCCGAGCTCTCCCACATTCACTACAGTAGTGTACATATTAACAAATACTAATTAGATAAGAAATGAAGAAAAAACTAGGTAAATCTTTGTCTAAGGTGGAAAAAATAGACAAAACTTTTTTTGGAAAACCTCCTCAATCATGAAATGAGTCAGATAAATCTCTCAAACGTCGGGATGTATACGATATACAGCCCTCGCATGCTATGTGTCCTCGGGACTGTATATAGCATACATCCCTCGTTCTCCGCATCTCTTACAATACATATATACAGTAACAAGTAATATTTGGCATTTCACTCGATTAAAATACATGTTCTAAGGATTTATGGTGAAGGAAAATTCGAGTGTTGGAATATATACATTTTAAGACCAAACTGGGACCATTTGCGAAAAATGCAACTTCAAGGCCTTCCGGCAGGAATTTAACCCGCAACTGCAGTGCTATGACCACTGAGGTACGGAAGCCGTTGCCAACTAGTCACGATTTCTGTATATATAGTGGCCCGGTGGTAATGCCGTGTAAGATTCTGCGTATATTACAAGTAATATTTGGTATTTCACTCAATTAAACTACATGTTCTAGGGATTTATGGTTACGGAAAATTTTGAGTGTTGGAATGCAACACTTGATGAATCTTATCCCGGCATTACTGACCACTATATATACAGAACTCGTGATTAGGGCTCTCGGCAACGGCCTCCGTAGCTCAGTGGTCAGAGTACTGTACTAGCATCGCAGGATCGCGTGTTCCATTCCAGCCACAAGGCCTTGAAGTTGCATTGCAATCAAACAATATGTTTATATTTCTTGCAACCATTTTCTAAAACAGAGATTGAACACTTGTGATTTAAAGTGTTACTGAGATGAAAAATTTGTCCATCCAATTTTGATTTTATCTAAATGTGTTTTGAAAATGAAACATAATTTCTTTCTCTGTTTCTCAATACGTCATCTCGTTCCAGAGACACTTCAGGTTTTGAAACATGCAAATTAAACGCCCTATGACGTCATTTTCTCACATGGACAAAATAAAATTCACAACATGAGAAATATCTCTGCAAATAACAAGCAGAATGTTTTGAAACTTTGCATATGTATGCCAATGATGAAAGCACAACACTGTACATAGTATGTTGTTGCCATGGAGATGGCTTGGTGTCAGAACACTTCCATTTGTAAAACAAAAATTGTTTATTTCTCCTCTATGAAACAACGCTTGCTGCAGTTCATAGATTTGAAGATTCATTGTATTCAAGTGGTCTAAATCATCTTACTCTTTAATAGTTGGAAGACTCCTGTTTCTTAGGGGTCTCCATGGCAACAACATACTTCACACAGTGGTGTACTTTCATCATTGGCATACAGGTGTACATGTGCAAAGTTTCAAAACATTCCACTTGTTATTTGTTAAGAGATATTCCTCATTTTGTGAATTGTGACATCATACGGTATCTAATTTGCATGTTCCAAAAACCTGAATAGATATAGAAACCTTTCAGGACTTTTGGCCATCGTGGCTTTCTATTTGATATGTTCAGGATAATTATCACTCGTGTTCATTCTCCAATCCTTACTGAGAGTAACTTACGTAATACGTACCTAAAGCTGCAATCGCCAAGACAAGGCCATGATAATACACCAATGGGAATCTCTGTACATTGTAAATTTCAAAAGGAAAAGTAAATTATGTATTCATCTCAAAGCAATAAGAATGTTAACACAGTTCAGAATACCTTACATACCTAAAGCTACAATCACCAAGACCAATAAAGATAAGGCCATGATAATATACACCAATGTGAATCTCTGTACATTGTAAATTTCTGAAGGAAAAGTAAATTATGTATTTCTCAAAGCAATAAGAATGTTAACACAGTTCATAATACCTTACATACCTAAAGCTACAATCACCAAGACCAATAAAGACAAGGCCATGATAATATACACCAATGTGAATCTCTGTACATTGTAAATTTCTGAAGGAAAAGTAAATTATGTATTCATCTCAAAGAAATAAGAATGTTAACACAGTTCAGAATACCTTACATACCTAAAGCTACAATCACCAAGACCAATAAAGATAAGGCCATGATAATATACACCAATGTGAATCTCTGTACATTGTAAATTTCTGAAGGAAAAGTAAATTATGTATTCATCTCAAAGCAATAAGAATGTTAAACAGTTCAGAATAACTTACATATCTAAAGCTACAATCACCAAGACCAATAAAGATAAGGCCATGATTATACACCAATGTGAATCTCTGTGCATTGTAAATTTCTAAAGGAAAGTAAGTTATGTATTCATCTCAAAGCAATAAGAATGTTAACACAGTTCAGAATACCTTACATACCTAAAGCTACAATCACCAAGACCAATAAAGATAAGGCCATGATAATATACACCAATGTGAATCTCTGTACATTGTAAATTTCTGAAGGAAAAGTAAATTATGTATTTCTCAAAGCAATAAGAATGTTAACACAGTTCATAATACCTTACATACCTAAAGCTACAATCACCAAGACCAATAAAGACAAGGCCATGATAATATACACCAATGTGAATCTCTGTGCATTGTAAATTTCTGAAGGAAAAGTAAATTATGTATTCATCTCAAAGAAATAAGAATGTTAACACAGTTCAGAATACCTTACATACCTAAAGCCACAATCACCAAGACCAATAAAGACAAGGCCATGATAATATACACCAATGTGAATCTCTGTGCATTGTAAATTTCTGAAGGAAAAGTAAATTATGTATTCATCTCAAAGCAATAAGAATGTTAACACAGTTCAGAATACCTTACATACCTAAAGCTACAATCACCAAGACCAATAAAGACAAGGCCATGATAACCAATGGGAATCTCTGTACATTGTAAATTTCAAAAGGAAAAGTAAATTATGTATTCATCTCAAAGCAATAAGAATGTTAACACAGTTCAGAATACCTTACATACCTAAAGCTACAATCACCAAGACCAATAAAGATAAGGCCATGATAATATACACCAATGTGAATCTCTGTACATTGTAAATTTCTGAAGGAAAAGTAAATTATGTATTTCTCAAAGCAATAAGAATGTTAACACAGTTCATAATACCTTACATACCTAAAGCTACAATCACCAAGACCAATAAAGACAAGGCCATGATAATATACACCAATGTGAATCTCTGTACATTATAAATTTATGAAGGAAAAGTAAATTATGTATTCATCTCAAAGAAATAAGAATGTTAACACAGTTCAGAATACCTTACATACCTAAAGCTACAATCACCAAGACCAATAAAGATAAGGCCATGATAATATACACCAATGTGAATCTCTGTACATTGTAAATTTCTGAAGGAAAAGTAAATTATGTATTCATCTCAAAGCAATAAGAATGTTAAACAGTTCAGAATAACTTACATATCTAAAGCTACAATCACCAAGACCAATAAAGATAAGGCCATGATTATACACCAATGTGAATCTCTGTGCATTGTAAATTTCTAAAGGAAAGTAAGTTATGTATTCATCTCAAAGCAATAAGAATGTTCCCATACGAAAATATTCCTTAGAATTCTATAGAATATTCTATAGAATATTCCAATCCTATAGAATATTCTATAGAATATTCCAATCCTATAGAATATTCTACAGGATTTTGAATATTCTATAGAATATTCTATAGGATTTTGAATATTCTATAGAATATTCTGTAATGAATGTTGCAACATTCTATTAAATTTCCAAATCCTATAGAATATTCCATAGTATTTTGAATATTCTGTAATGAATGTTACAATAATTTTATTGAATTTCCAAATCCTATAGAATATTGTATAGCATTTGGAATATTCTATAGAATTAGAATATTCTGTTATCAATGTTAGAATATTCGATTAGATTTCCAAATCCTATTGAATATTCTATAGAATATTTTGTAATGAATGTCAGAATTGTTTAAGGAATGTTCTATTGAATTTTGAAATCATAAATACCGTATAGAACATTCCTTAACATTAGGAATATTTTATATATGACATGTGTATAGTAATAATATGAACTGTGTTAATATATACACAGCTGTAGTGAATGTGGGAGAGCTTGGAGAAGACAGACGATACATGGGCGATCGTCAGGCTCGTATCCTCAGAAAAATGATTGAGTCCCGGACAGGAATCGAACCTGTAACCTTCTGATTGCTGGTGAGACGCTCTAACCATTGAGACTCAGATGGAGCATTTTTCTGAGGATACGAGCTTGACGATCGCCCATGTATCGTCAATATAAACTGTAATGACTTAATCTATTCACATCTCAATTTTTAGATATTAAATTATTTTAAGATAATTTCACTTGTCCAGGTATAGGAATGAGTGAAATACAGGTAGTTGATATATAAGCCAATATATTTACTCAAATAACATGCAAGTGTGTACTTTTTATACACAAAGTACTGTTTATATAAACAAACTTTATTTTACATAAACTTAAATATGATACGTATACAGTGGAGCCTCGCTATTAGCGCGGTAGTCGGTCCATAGTGGAGACCGCGTTATAGATGAAGCGCGTTATTGCGAGTTATTTTTGCCACGCACCCTGGGTGCAATATTGTGGGAAAAGTACTGGGAACAAGCTTGGATACTGCCAGAAGCACTTTCTGTTGGATCTGTAATAAAATCAACATGCATTTTCTGTTATGTTATTCAATATTACCTAGTGAATACATGTATCAGACTATGCGAGTGAAAGTTTTGGTGTCCAAGGAAAAACAGCATTATATCGAGTTGCGCGTTATAACGATGCACGCTATAGCGAGGCTCCACTGTATTCAGGTTTAGTGATAACAGTGTATATTAAATAAAATCGTACATCTAACTACAGTATACTGTATATCTACTCTAATGAAAAGCTTAATGGTTCAAAATGTCAGTATTTGGTTCTTTAACACAGCTAGTCACCATATATTCGATACGGTAAAGGACAAAAGTAACTATTGTTTTCTAAATTTACACTAATACATTTCCTTAGAATCTGTGAAGGGAATATAGCTATTACATCTTCTACAACTTTAACTTCAGCAATAAATTTGCTGGTAACTCTAAAATCTGAATCTTTAAATAATACTTTATCAGTAACAACCATAGGCTGTATAATAACTACTTTGTACTTAGTACACTTACAATACTGCAAAATTAGAGAATTACATAAACAAGATGGTTTGATCTCTAACAGACCTAATATCATACCATATGTATAGTTAGAGTGAACAAAAGATACATTATAATTACTGTGCCGTTTTTCTCTTGTATAATTCTTGCTAGAATACAGGTTATGATCATAAAGAAACCTCTCGTACAATACTCCTGATCGATTAACTACATCTCTACCTAAGAGATTTTGCAGAGCAAGTACCTTACGTGCATCAATTGTAATAAACTTCTCTGAGCCTAGTGTACTTAAACCATCAGAAACTTTGCCGTGCTCATACCTAGCATTGTCGGTCAACTTGTGTAAAGTATTTATGACTGTGGAGCTAGAGTTATCATCAGTGCATGACCTTGTAAGTGATGCTACCTTATTCCTGAGTAAAAACGTATTTACAATCTGATGAGGAACATACTGTGTTCCACTGAACATATTTACGAGGACATGATTGTGTGCCTCGAAAGTAAATGCAGAGGTAGCCCATAGTGGACCACCATCTTTGACACAATGTGCAAGATGGGTTAAACAATGGACGTTAAATGTGCAACTGGATATTCCATACAACTCTTCCATCTCAATTACAAATTTTGTAATTAAACAAGCTTCGGAAAGAGTGATAGATCTAGTGCTAATGGCATCACCTAAAAGTGTGTAAACACCATACACATAGAGAAAAAAATGACTCAAATATCTGGCTGGTAGAATTCCCTGCAAGATAATTAAGCTGTAAAAAAGGAAGGCTCTCCATTCCGATGCTTTCCAGTAGCACCTTTCGGAAAGACTTCGTGGTGCACGGTGCATTTCACTGGGAGGACTAATCTTCAGCAGCCTTTCATTCACTAAATCAACCTTTCGACCAATGTAGAACTGTTCAGTGTGATTTTTGGTGTCCACCCACAAATTTACCATTTGTTTTGTCACACCTTGACAAACAGAGTGCATGTAATCAGCAGCAATACCTCTCACAGTTTCAAATGTGGGCAATAAATCGACTACAGTCATCCCCTTCACTCCTTTCACTGGTTTATCTGGTAAAGCTTGCATGGCATACACAGCTTGCTTCCGTGCACTTCGCATCACAATTGGTGTTCTGTGAGGGTAATAACGTGTTGGTGGACCACGATCTCTTTGTACAGCTACACCAGAACTCTCACACCAATCACAGCCATAGCAACCATTATACTGCTTGGAATTTCTAACAATTGCTCGAGCTGGTGCATCGCCACAGAAGAGGAGGGAAAACTTTTCTTGGCTGAAGCTCAGTTGAAAATAAAAAGCCATCTTCTTGTAATGCATTGCATTCTTTAACAAAAGGTTTAAGAAATGTGTTCATAACAGGCTTGTCACCAAACCATAAACCCATTAGCAAAATGTGTTTGGCTCGCAGGTGCGGAGGAAGTTCATTCAGAGATGCTTGGAGAGGCCAAATTGCAAACTTGGATGATTTAAAAATGGGGATTCCATCCGTGTTCCATGTTAAAGACATGTCATTGCCTGTAAAACCATGTCTGTTGATAAGTTCTTTGTAGAGATTTGCTGTAGTTACGTCATTCACGGTATCTGTGTTCTTGAGAGACTCCAAATCCCGGTTGGTCAAGAGCTTGTACAGCTTAGGGTCTGATAATATACTTTCAATCTGCTGTTTTACAGGTATGTAAATGAAGTAATTGCCCTCTGTCATGTTCTGCGAACCACAAAACAAAGTTTTACAATGTTCACATTGTCTGGATCCTGGGTCTTCTCCCATATAGGACTTGCAGGATGAACAATAATAGTGAATCTACAGATACAAATTAAATATTATTTGAATTAATTACATCCAAGTAAGTACAGGTATATACTAATGATGATGCTCACCAAGGTAAAATTTAATGTTATAAGATGCGTTTGTGATTAAAATGGGTTGAACTCGTAAATTTCTTTTTAGCATTTACAG
This sequence comes from Chrysogorgia sp. JL179-B06, assembly GCA_035772405.1. Classification (NCBI taxonomy): domain Eukaryota; kingdom Metazoa; phylum Cnidaria; class Anthozoa; order Scleralcyonacea; family Chrysogorgiidae; genus Chrysogorgia; species Chrysogorgia sp. JL179-B06. The sequence goes on from JAYKKM010000262.1 coordinate 39,977, forward strand.
TAGCAATGACATACACTTGATCCAGTTTGTGGTTTACGAACTATTCCTGAGTACAGTATCTCATTGCCAGTATCTCATTTAGACAAAAAATAGCTACAAAAATATTTTTTGTAGATATATTTTTCTTGATTTCTGACTATCATAGAAAATGTTAAATTTGCATATAGCATGACCTGTCACTATGCTTATAGACGACTTTCATAATGGCTGCCATTTTAAATATTCTTTTATGTGCATATAAATTAGTCTTTACTCTACTAACTGTGGTCTTTACAACCTTGTTACGAAGCAAAATTCTTTTGAATTGCTGACATGCAAACGAGGCCATAAAGGCTAATTTAGATGCACATAAAGGAATATTTAAAATATTTAAATTAGCAGCCATTATGAAAGTCGTCTATACTGTAGCTTCACCACTGCCCAAAGAAAAAAAAAAGAAAAAAGTATCATCCTGATAGGCCTTAAATTGTTCAAACAGATGTAAGAAAGTCACCACAGTATAGATGCACATACACCTGTATGTTGTCTTTTTTGTATAGATGTTTGAAATAAAGTATAAATTTTATTTTGTTGTTGGGTTCTTTTACCCTGAAATTTCCATTTTCAAATTCCCTGTCCACAAATTTTGGAGAATTCAAAATAAATATATTCTATTTTTCTGTATGTGTGCACTGTAATAGATGCACTCATAACTGCTATTACCGGTAACACAATATAACCATACCTGTAAATTTTCCATCTTTAAAAACTTATAGAATCTGTATTTTGTAGTGGGGGCAGTGTTTGGGAAAAAGGTATTTAACAGCAACAACAAATCTATTAGAGCCACATCTGTCAATTTGTGTCTCAACATGAAACTCAAAATAAGAAGAAGGCTTTGAGACTTAGTCACATTTGCACCTGGATATATAGGTTCATTGCCATTATGTATCCCCTATTCAAGGAAAATTTAAAATTGTATACAATTAGAATATTAGTATATACATCAGACTAAAGGTTGAGAAAACAGAAACTGAAAATTTAGTGCAAGGGAGTGGACCCAAAGTTCATCAATGGTTCAGTGTGGATGACATTTTATGAGCCCCCTTTTCAACCATTATTGCAGTAAACCATACATGGATTTTCTCTATCTTGACTTCACTGCCACCCGTAGCATGTGAAATAAGACAAGAATCAAACAAATGTTATGAACTGGTGTTACTAATCCATGCATTTGTTACCACTGTCTAGATCATTGCAATGCTTTGCTCTACAGTTTACCAAAATTCCAACTGAATGAATTGCAATGTGTCTTGAATGCAGCAGCAAGATTGGTGTTCCGTGCCCTCAAGTTCACATTACCCCTTGCTTGCTATAATTACACTGGCTGCCCATAAAAGTTTGTGTAGACTTCGAAATTATTTTGCTTACTTTCAAAGCCATCTATGGACTCAACTGCTCTTAAATATATATGTGACCTGGTGACTGTTAAGCCTAAATCAAACTATATATGCTCTGAGATCTAATATTAAATTATTACTTTGCCCCCTGTAATAAAGACCCTACCAATCTTTGGTGATAGGGCCTTCGTCGCCGCAGCACCCAAGCTGTGGAATTTACTTCCATCTCAACTCAGGGATATTAAGGGGTGAAATATATATATATATATAATATATATATATATATAGAGAGAGAGAGAGTCTGTAACAATAGTGTTAACATCTGAGAGTTCCGGTGGTTGTGGCAACCTTATTATTTTGCAGTATTTTGGTCCTTCAATTTACTTTTCCAATAATATGAATTGTCAAATTAATTACATTTGAAACTGGAAACTGCCTGAATAATTATATTGTGTTAATATACACACTGCTGTAGTGAATGTGGGAGAGCTTGGAGCAAACAGACGTTACATGGACAATCGTCAAGCTCGTGTCCTCAGAAAAATACATGGACTAATGGACGATACATTGAGTCAGAATCATTTATCTGATGATACGAGCTTGCCAATGTCCATGTATCTGTCTACTCCAAGCTCTCCCACATTCACTACAGCAGTGTGTATGTATTAACACATCCAAACATTACCAATATATAGTGACTGCCGCATAGACAGTACACATATCAATTGAACCAGTACATCATTGTAACCTTTGCTCTCCATTCGAGTCTTGGTTGCTCAATGGTTAGAGCGTCTCAGCAGCAATCAGAAGGTCACAGGTTTGATTCATGTCTGGGACTCAGAATCATTTTTCTGAGGATACAAGCTTGATGATTGCCCATGTATTGTCAATAATTATATTAATTATTAGCCAACTTACCAATGTTAATCCAGGATGCAGCGGACGCTGATGGGATTTTGACTGATTGACTTGAACAAGACCTCAGTCTTTACAGTAAAATATCTAACCAAGATCTTGCTGTATTTGCCGAGCAATAGCTAGCTGCTAAGGTTTGGTATTTTACTGTAAAGATTACAAATGATTATGGTATTTTACTATTTTATTTGGTATTTTACTGTATAATTACAAAATTGATCATGTATTTCTTGGTCTTTGGACTTCACTTCCTTTAACTTTGTTAAAACACTGGACTAGCATTGTTTTCTGTTGTTTCTTTCTTGTCTGGATACTAAAATTTACTTTTATAATATTTATCGTTTATTGTCATTTATTTTGCAGCAATAACTCTCTTATTATGATTTTGTGTTTGTTCCCAATAATCTGCACAGGGCATTGGCCAGTGAAATTTCAGTTGCCATAATGTTCTGTCCAACTTATCACCCTTGTCATTAAAATAATGATCAAGAATTGTTTTTCTAACTAACAGTATATCAACTATCAATGATACTGCAACTTTATAAGCAAGCAATCTGAAATCCTGCAAGACATTAAACTTGTCATGTATTATGCTACTATTTTATTTAAAGGGGAAGTTTGTCCTTGAAATAAGTTTATCTGATTTGAAAGAAAACTTAAAATGACAAAGTAAGATATTTTGCAGTTCTTCGTTTCCTTGCTTCGTTTTTGAGATATTTCAGGTTGATTGATATGTAAATTAAACATCGTGACGTCACTGCGCGGTAAGGAGGTTATATATCTTTGCTATTATTGAACGAAATCACGTGAAATCACTGAACGAAATAATCATGCGTGTGTGTTTCTCCCACAACACCAAATATGATCATTTCGACGTGATTTCGTTCAATAATAGCAAAGATATATAACCTCCTTACCGCGCAGTGACGTCACGATGTTTAATTTACATATCAATCAACCTGAAATATCTCAAAAACGAAGCAAGGAAACGAAGAACTGCAAAATATCTTACTTTGTCATTTTAAGTTTTCTTTCAAATCAGATAAACTTATTTCAAGGACAAACTTCCCCTTTAATACAATACAAATTATTGTATAAAACTTTGCACTATCCTTGGGACCTAGTTACTAGTTTCCTTTACATTTTGGGTGGCAAATAATTCAGTATATACATGTAAACATGGGGGCAGCACCGAATGCTAATCTTAATACCATAATAGGGATGTAGTGTCGAGCAAAGTGTTAAGAAACCTAAGGTTCCTTGAATGGAAGGTGGAAACTGTAATTTAGATATACCGGCAGTAGTGTAAATCATCAAGTTTGAAAGGATTTGTGTAAAATAATTTTCTCTCTTTCCACAGATTACATTATGTCCAAATGTAAAAATTGGAAAAAAACAATTCCAGATGATAAAAACAAAATCGACTCCAAAGGAATTTGTTTATTCCATTATGGCCATGTTGTGGAGCCGTGAAGTTCTTTTCACACATTCCATCACGGGGAAAGCCTCAAATGCGTATAAAGGAACAGAAGCAAAGCCACAACTTGACCAAGAAAAAGTGAAGAGTATTTGTGGTGAGTTATTTAACTCTTACAGTGTATATAGTTTTGGTGTTTCCTGTTTCATATTTATGAAATAAACAGGGTTGAGTAAAAATTACCCCAGTTCATGAAATATTTAGGCCTCATTTGCACAGGCTTCAAATTTTTAATGTTGAAACAAATGGAATGCGCCATAAAATTTCAATTGTTTTGACAGACCATGGCATGAAATTTTGCTAAACATTTGGTAAGATTTTTCTAACCCAGTGTATAGGCTATAAATAGTGACCAGTTCTTTGTAGCGTGTACGGGTCCGGGAACCCTAGAATAACTCTATTTAATTTATTTACTATTTAATTTATGTAGAATTTGCATCGGCAAAGTATGGGTGCAGTGAAGCTGACATCAAGCAAATTATGATTGCAAAAATCAGTAATGTGGTGAAAGTTATAAAAGCAAAGCAAAGGTTATCTTCAGAATGTAAGGAAACAAAATGAATTGGTCAATGGGAAATGTGAGCAGAAATGGAAAAGAGAAACAGTTGGTGATTACAGTGAAGCTCTGATAAGTACTCAACCTGAACTGAGTTCCTTTAAGTAATCGACTATCAACAATCTTTAATTTTAGTTTATGCATTATAACCAATTCACTTCATGCATTCAAGGGGGAGCTTAACCTTTGTCTGGGAAAATAGTCGGATAGATTTTGAATGTAAATAACACCAAGCCAGTACAATATATATTTTCTGTTTTAGGCTTTCAGGAACTACAGTACCATAACAAATGTGAAATGTTGCAGATTGGCAGCAAAATACTACACCGATCAAAATTTCCAAAAATCTCCCCCACCTAAAAATTTCCAGAAACATGAAACTTTCCAGTAATATGTCTTAGGTATTTGTTTATGTCTCTATGATTCAGTTTTTTGAAATTCGAAAGGGAAAGTAATTTTTAAGTTTTGATGTTGTTACCATTATACTCAGACTCTCATTGTATATTCACAATGCATTCGAAATCTATCTCACTCTTCTCCCGGACAAAGGTTAAGCTCCCCCTTAATTGAATGGTTGGTACAGAACTCTTAGTTTGACAGTTTTATTTCCACTAACACTTTCTAAATAAAGTATTTTAAACAACTACACTTGTTTGCTAAATTCAGTAGTTGCATTCTTATAAAATGTTTATTATTTCTTATACTGTAAATATTAATTATTAGTTAAATTTGTACAAAAAATCATGACAATTTGTTATACTAAATGATTCCAATTTCATACTGTAGTGTCAATTGTATAATCAAGTCACATAATATTCTATAGGATATTCTATAATAGGATATTCTATAGAATATGCTATAGAATATCCTATATTCTATGTTACATAGAATATAGAATATTCTATAATATGGAATATTACATAGAATATTACATAGAATATTACATAGAATATAGGATATTCTATGTAATATGCTATAGAATATTCTATAGAATATTACATGGAATATGACATAGAATAAGTTCCAATATCTCATAGAATATTCTATAGAATATGTCATTGAATATTCACCAGAATATTCTATAGAATATTTTCGTAAGGGTTAACACAGTTCAGAATACCTTACATACCTAAAGCTACAATCACCAAGACCAATAAAGATAAGGCCATGATAATATACACCAATGTGAATCTCTGTACATTGTAAATTTCTGAAGGAAAAGTAAATTATGTATTTCTCAAAGCAATAAGAATGTTAACACAGTTCATAATACCTTACATACCTAAAGCTACAATCACCAAGACCAATAAAGACAAGGCCATGATAATATACACCAATGTGAATCTCTGTGCATTGTAAATTTCTGAAGGAAAAGTAAATTATGTATTCATCTCAAAGAAATAAGAATGTTAACACAGTTCAGAATACCTTACAAACCTAAAGCTACAATCACCAAGACCAATAAAGACAAGGCCATGATAATATACACCAATGTGAATCTCTGTACATTGTAAATTTCTGAAGGAAAAGTAAATTATGTATTCATCTCAAAGCAATAAGAATGTTAACACAGTTCAGAATACCTTACATATCTAAAGCTACAATCACCAAGACCAATAAAGATAAGGCCATGATAATATACACCAATGTGAATCTCTGTGCATTGTAAATTTCTAAAGGAAAGTAAGTTATATGTATTCATCTCAAAGCAATAAGAATGTTAACACAGTTCAGAATACCTTACATACCTAAAGCTACAATCACCAAGACCAATAATTAGACAAGGCCATGATTATACACCAATGTGAATCTCTGTGCATTGTAAATTTCTGAAGGAAAAGTAAATTATGTATTCATCTCAAAGCAATAAGAATGTTAACACAGTTCAGAATGTTAACACAGTTTACATACCTAAAGCTACAATCACCAAGACCAATAAAGATAAGGCCATGATAATATACACCAATGTGAATCTCTGTGCATTGTAAATTTCTAAAGGAAAAGTAAATTATGTATTCATCTCAAAGCAATAAGAATGTTAACACAGTTCAGAATACCTTACATATCTAAAGCTAACAATCACCAAAAGTAAAATAAAGACAAGGCTATGATAAATATACATGTACACACTGCTGTAGTGAATGTGGGAGATCTTGGAGTAGACAGCATTAGGAGTAGACAGAGTAGATAGAATAATACACAATGTGAATGACTCGAACAGAGTTGAGTATCAATTTTAAAACGTGTTGTGCTGTCTTAGCAGTAAGAAATACTAATCAAATATATAAAAAGTTTGGTGTACTGCTGAAATAGCGTGTATGTTGTCTAACGTTACGAGCCAAGGCCCTTTGTCAGAGAGTAAAACGTGAATGGCCTTCTCTCGAAACGTTAGATTACTTACACGCTATTTCGGCTATACACCAACCTTTTTAGATATTTGATTAGTATAACTTACATGCATGTCTAAAGCTACAATACCAAAAGTGGTAAAGCCAATGCCAAGATAATACACCAATGTGAATCACTGGAACGGTCGAAGAGAAAAGTAAGTAGCCAACAGAGTTGTGTCTTTGTTAATAAAGCAATAAGAAAGTTAACACAATTGACAATACCTTGTCTTGCTTGTTTGGTTGATTTCCTATATCCATTAAGCAAGATACATGTACAGTCAGTAGAAGAACAGCTGAACTGAAACTGCGATGACCAGGAATAATAACAATTGGGATGGTTGCTCTGAAAATGAAAGCGATCTCATTGAGCATGTTCAATATCAATCTGCAATAGTGGTCGCGGGTGCTATGAGGGGTACTAGTAGAGTACGATTGTTGAAGGAATTAGCCTGGGAAGATATGAAAACAAGGCGATCTATTCATAAACTTATTTTATATTTTAAAATTATAAATAATTTTACACCAAATTATTTGTCGGATTTATTGCCTCAAACAGTGCAACAGAGGTCGGGTCTATCTTTAAGAAATGCTTTTGACTTTTCTTTTTTCTGTGTGAGAACTGAACGATATAAAAAATCGTTTTTTCCCTCAACCACTATATTGTGGAATAGTATTGATCTTATTGATCGCAATTCAATGTCGATTGGTTTATTTAAGAAATCATTATTTTTTTTCTTCGACATTCAAACTTATACTAGTTATTATGATTTTTCTATTGATAGATACTCTTCTATTTTACATACTCGTCTGCGCCTAAATTGTAATGCTTTGAATTATTATCTGTTTACAATTAATTGTAGTTTATCTCCAGCATGTTTATGCGGAGCTTGTTGTGAATCAGTAATTCATTACTTTTTATATTGTTCCCGATATGCTGCTCTTAGATTATCCTTACTCTCGGCTGCTGCTCAAGTTTATGGTGAAGGCTGGTATCTTTTGTCGGATTTTCAAAAATTGCTGTTGATCTAAATTTATTTACTTATTGTTCATATACTTAGTGTTTGTTTTCTCCTGTAGTGTACGTTATTTAATTATTTGTATTGTTAAATGTTGTGTGAGCCCCTCGATGAGCGTTTACGCTCTTGGGTAAACACTAATTAATTAATTTATTAATAAAATATGTTTATACAAAAAAAAAACAACTTAAACTTAAATAGTGTTATGACCATCTCCGACGTTCTAAAATACAAGTAAATAAACAATATTATTCGGAGATGTCATTATTTCATTAAGTTCCTTTTTTATTCTTTCAATCATGAACGTCTTCTCCATCCCTCCTTCTCCCTCCTTCCTTCTCCCTCCTTCCTACTCCATCCTTCCTACTCCATCCTTTCTTCTCTATCCTTCCTTCTCCATGCGTCCTTCTCCATAATTCCCTCATTCCTTCCTTCTCCATGCTTCCTTCTCCATCCTTCCTTCTCCATCCTTCCTTCTCCATCCTTCCTTCTCCATACTTTCTTCTCCATCCTTCCTTCTCCATCCTTTCTTCTGCATCCTTCCTTCTCCATCATTCCTTCTGCATAATTCCTTCTCCATCCTTCCTCCATACTTTCTTCTCCCTCCTTCCCTTCCTTCTCCATCCTTCCTTCTCCATCATTCCTTCTCCATAATTCCTTCTCCATCCTTCCTTCTCCATCCTTCCTTCTCCATCCTTCCTTCTCCATCCTTCCTTCTCCATCATTCCTTCTCCATACTTTCTTCTCCCTCCCTCCTTCCTTCTCCATCCTTTCTTCTGCATCCTTCCTTCTCCATCCTTCCTTCTCCATAATTCCCTCTTCCTCCTTCCTTCTCCATCATTCCTTCTCCATCCTTCCTTCTCCATAATTCCCTCTCCATCCTTCCTTCTCCATCCTTCCTTCTACATCGTTCCTACTCCATCATTTCTTCTCCATCCTTCCTTCTCCATCATTCCTTCTATACCATGCCTGAAATAGGACAGCGCTTTTCATTTTTTTTCCTTATTCCCAGGAACAACCGGACCACTACAGTATGTTAGTTCCAATTACTCATTTGGTTACCCACTTCCTAGTTGTGATTGTAACTTGTATAAACTACTGTATTATTTCTCCTGCAACCTAATATGTTCGACGTTTGCAACCGTTTGAAAAAGTTTGACTAAATAAGTTTGACCTATGCAACCAACGACCAACGTCAAACTTTGACTTAGGTTTTCAAGTAGTGGACTAAGGGTAAAATATGGTCAGGGAGTAAGGTATGATAAGCAAGTAATATGGTCAAGTACTATGGGAGTAACGGGAGTAAGGGGAGTAAGGCATGATAGGCAAGTAATATGGTCAAGTGCTATGGGAGTAAGGGAAGTACTATGGGAGTAAGGGGAGTAAGGCATGATAAGCAAGTAATATGGTCAAGTACTATGGGAGTAATGGGAGTAAGGCATGATAAGCAAGTAATATGGTCAAAAGTACTATGGGACTAATGAGAGTAAGGGGAGTAAGGCATGATAAGCAAGTAATATGGTCATGGTCAAGTACTATGGGAGTAAGGCATGATAAGCAAGTAATAGGGTCAAGTACTATGGGAGTAAGGGGAGTAAGGCATGATAAGGTAAGTAATAGGGTCAAGTACTATGGGAGTAACAGGAGTAAGGGGAGTAAGACATGATTAGCAAGTAATATGGTCAAGTACTATGGGAGTAAGGGGAGTAATGCATGATAAGGTCAGTAATATGGTCAAGTACTATGGGAGTAACGGGAGTAAGGCATGATAAGGTAAGTAATATGGTTAAGTACTATGGGAGTAACGGGAGTAAGGGGAGTAAGACATGATAAGCAAGTAATATGGTCAAGTACTATGGGAGTAACGGGAGTAAGGGGAGTAAGACATGATAAGCAAGTAATATGGTCAAGTACTATGGGAGTAACGGGAGTAAGGCATGATAAGGTAAGTAATAACGAGATATTCTCGGAACAATTTAACGCTTATCCTTTGAGGACGTGCAGTGTTTCAATTCTATTACAGAATCATCCTCAGGGAAACATGAGAAAAAATTTCACGATTTCTTACACTTCCAAAGTCAACTAAACAATTTTCGGTTGACTCGAGTCTGTCAAAAGACTCTGAGTTTAATATAAAATATTTATTAGGGCATATAAGCATATTTGCATTGTCTTTTTAATTTGTGTTGATACTTGATCGAGTAACTTGAAGATGGCTCAATTATTTGCCACTAAAAAGTTTAATATATATAATATATGTGTATTGAAATACCAATATCATAAATAGTACTATACACTGTTTGGTATTTTAAATTTCTGCTTCTCGTATATACCATAATATATTGAAAATCTCGCTGTATCAAACTTGCTGTATTTTGTCTGACAAGCTCAAGTTCGATGCTAATGGTTTTTAGGCCGTGAATTAATAGACCTCGCTCTCTAGCATCAGGGTTTCTAAATGTAGCGCTGTATTTTGTCTTAAACTCTTTAGGCTTGTACTCCGCTGGCCCTGCACTGCTTGTGTTTAAAAAACTTGAATTTATAGCGGTTCAAACGATGCAATTATTTTACTTCGGGTTGTTTTACTTTTTTGGGTATTTTTCACGTTCTTGCTCTCTTTTTTTTGTATTTTTTTCGACTTTTTTTCTCAACATTTTCACTTCGGATGGACTCTTGTTGCATTTCCTTTGTTCTTATCCTTTCGTTTCCCTTTTTGTTGTTATTGTCCATATCGATAACCACGGAATACTCGCCTAAGAAATACACAGCCTTGAAGCTTTCTACACAAAAACTTTTCACTTTTTCGGAAAAAACATGTGGCAAAATAATTTCGTCAAATGACTTATTTTGTTGTCGTCAGGAAAATGACGGTTGAGCCTCCTTACACAGAATAAAGATTTACTTAATCTTAATCTTTATTCTGTGCTCCTTATTTGTGGTTTACTTGCGTCACGTGAGTATAGGACCAAGCCAAGGGATTAAAGGGATAGGACACGACAACAAGTAATATGGGCAAGTATTAGTCGCAATATGGATGTCTGCAATGTTTTACATGAGGTCAGTTTCTTTTACCTCCGACATATCATGCAAACTTTTTAAATTTAACATTTGCATGTTGGCAAATTTTTAAAGTCATCATAATGACTTTAGTCGCAATTGGCTTGCATGCTAAAACAATCAGATATGCTAGTATGAAAAAATCAAAAAAATATATGTAAAGAGAGCTTCAATATGTCGAAAAATACAGTTCCCATTCAGGACGATTCAGTGCGAAAATCTAACTTTCTAACCTAAAGATAGCATGCTAGCAGTAATTTTTTTCGTGTAAAATATTAGTACTCTATTATTTCCGATTTTTTTAATGAACCCTAGTTTTTCAAAAAACGTAACAGCACTATCTTTTATTTTCAAGGCTCGAAAAATCATATTACATTATTATAAAATTCCAGTTAATAAATTTAATGTATTTAACATGAATTATAAACCAGTTTTTCAAGACGAGAAAATATCGTATACTCGGACACGCTCACTTGGCATAGTGTATTTTGAGTATTAAAATATACTATTACTAAATATGTTATTAGGATGCATTGTTTACATTCATGGGTTTTCAAATAAATACATGGATGTAGATAGAAACACATTCATGCAAGGTTTTTAAAAGAAATACGTGAATCTGAAAATAGAAATACATTGGCTTCATTCAAAGAAATATACACGAATGTATATAGAAACACACACATGACGGTGGATGATGTCTAATGAGGGTGGATGATGGTCAATGACGGTGGATGATGGTCAATGATGGTCAATGACGCTGGATGATGTCTAATGACGGTGGATGATGTCTAATGACGGTGGATGATGTCTAATGACGGTGGATGATGTCTAATGACGGTGGATGATGTCTAATGACGGTGGATGATGTCTAATGACGGTGGATGATGTCTAATGACGGTGGATGATGTCTAATGACGGTGGATGATGTCTAATGACGGTGGATGATGTCTAATGACGGTGGATGATGTCTAATGACGGTGGATGATGGTCAATGACGCTGGATGATGTCTAATGACGGTGGATGATGTCTAATGACGGTGGATGATGTCTAATGACGGTGGATGATGTCTAATGACGGTGGATCATGTGTAATGACGGTGGATCATATGTAATGACGGTGGATGATGCCTAACGACGCTGGATGATGGTCAATGACGGTGGATGATGGTCAATGACGGTGGATGATGGTCAATGACGGTGGATGATGGTCAATGACGGTGGATGATGGTCAATGACGGTGGATGATGTCTAATTACGGTGGATGATGTCTAATGACGGTGGATGATGGTCAATGACGGTGGATGATGTCTAATGATGGTGGATGATGTCTAATGACGGTGGATGATGGTCATTGACGGTGGATGATGGTCAATGACGGTCAATGACGGTGGATGATGGTCAATGACGGTGGATGATGGATAATCACGGTGGATGATGGTCAATGACGGTGGATGATGTCTAATGACGATGGATGATGTCTAATGACGGTGGATGACGGTCAATGATGGTGGATGATATATAATGATGTATGATGTATATTGATGTGTATTGATGTATATTGATGTATACTGTACGGATGTGTATTGATGTATAGTGATGTATAGTGATGTATAGTGATGTATACTGATGGGTAATGACGGGTAATGATGGGTAATGATGGGTAATGACGGGTAATGATGGTTGCTCCGGGAATTATTAGGCTGGTGTTCCAAATTGGTGTATAGTAGGCCATTTAGCTTCTTTTTGTTGTCATTACTTGCTCCATGCCTTACTCCCCTTACTCCCATAGTACTTGACCATATTACTTACCTTATCATGCCTTACTCCCCTTACTCCCATAGTACTTGACCATATTACTTACCTTATCATGCCTTACTCCCCTTACTCCCATAGTACTTGACCATATTACTTACCTTATCATGCCTTACTCCCCTTACTCCCATAGTACTTGACCCTATTACTTACCTTATCATGCCTTACTCCCGTTACTCCCATAGTACTTGACCCATATTACTTACCTTATCATGCCTTACTCCCCTTACTCCCATAGTACTTGACTAATACATGCCTTATCAGTTATCATGTCTTACTCCCGTTACTCCCATAGAATTTGACCATATTATTTGCCTTTAATCATGCCTTATTCATAATACAACCATAACTAAACATAGTACCAGTTGCTCCTGGGAATAAGGGAGAAAAATCAAAAGTGCTGACCATATTATTTGTCTTTAATCATGCCTTATTCATAATACAACCATAACTAAACATAGTATCGGTTGCTCCTAGGAATGAGGGAGAAAAATTAAAGTGCTGTCCTATTCCACGCTGCATATGATTCCTTCTCCATCCTTCCTTCTCCACCCTTCCTTCTCCACACTTTCTTCTCCACCCTTCCTACTCCACCCTTCCTTCTCCATCCTTCCTTCTCCACCCTTCCTACTCCACCCTTCCTTCTCCATCCTTCCTTCTCCCTCATTCCTACTCATTCCTTCCTTCTCCATCCTTCCTACTCCACCCTTCCTACTCCACCCTTCCTTCTCCCTCCTTCTTTCTCCATCCTTCCTACTCTATCCTTGCTTCTCCATCCTTCCTTCGCTCTCCTTCCTTCTGCCTCCTTCCTACTCCATCCTTCCTTCTCCACCCTTCCTACTCCGCCCATCCTACTCCATCCTTGCTTCTCCATCCTTCCTTCTCCCTCCCTCCCTCCTTCCTTCTCCATCCTTCTTTCCTACTCCATCCATCCTACTCCATCCTTCCTTCTCCACCATTCCTTCTCCATCCTTCCTTCTCCCTCCCTCCTTCCCTTCCTTCTCCACCCTTCCTTCTCCACCCTTCCTTCTCCATCCTTCCTTCTCCATCATTCCTTCTCCACCCTTCCTTCTCCACCCTTCCTTCTCCATCCTTCCTTCGCCACCCTTCCTACTCCACCCTTCCTTCTCCATCCTTCCTTCTCCCTCATTCCTACTCATTCCTTCCTTCTCCATCCTTCCTACTCCACCCTTCCTACTCCACCCTTCCTTCTCCCTCCTTCTTTCTCCATCCTTCCTACTCTATCCTTGCTTCTCCATCCTTCCTTCGCTCTCCTTCCTTCTGCCTCCTTCCTACTCCATCCTTCCTTCTCCACCCTTCCTACTCCGCCCATCCTACTCCATCCTTGCTTCTCCATCCTTCCTTCTCCCTCCCTCCCTCCTTCCTTCTCCATCCTTCTTTCCTACTCCATCCATCCTACTCCATCCTTCCTTCTCCACCATTCCTTCTCCATCCTTCCTTCTCCCTCCCTCCTTCCCTTCCTTCTCCACCCTTCCTTCTCCACCCTTCCTTCTCCATCCTTCCTTCTCCATCATTCCTTCTCCACCCTTCCTTCTCCACCCTTCCTTCTCCATCCTTCCTTCGCCATCCTTCCTTCCTTCTCCACGCTTCCTTCTCCATCCTTCCTTCCCCCTCCTTCCTTCGCCATCCTTCCTTCTCCTTCCTTCCTACTCCAACCTTCCTACTCCATCCTTCCTACTCCATCCTTCCTCCTCCACCTTTCCTTCTCCGTGCATCGTTCTCCCTCCTTCTTTTCCCTCCTTCCTTCTCCATCCTTCCCTCTCCATCCTTCCCACTCCATCCTTGCTTCTCCATCCTTCCTTCTCCCTCCCTCCTTCCTTCTCCATCCTTCCTTCTATCCTACCCATCCATCCTACTCCATCCTTCCTTCTCCCTCCTTCCTTCCTTCTCCCTCCTTCCTACTCCCACTCCATCCATCCTACTCCATCCTTCCTTCTCCCTCCATCCTTCCTTCTCCCTCCTTCCTACTCCATCCTTCCTTCTCCACCCTTCCTACTCCATCCGTCCTACTCCATCATACCTTTTCCCTCCTTCCTTCTCCCTCCTTCCTACTCCGTTAGCGAATACTAATAAGGCCTCAAGATAAAAGGAAACAAAAAGTCTTAACAGTGGACTCTATAATATAGTGAATACTAATGAGTCCACGAAAGTCAAGTAAAATTTTGCAGCTATTTGAATTTCATGACAAAAATTAAACAATATGTTTACATTTCTTGGTTGTTGTAACCATTTTCTAAAACAGTTAGAAAACACTTGCGATTTATGGGATTTAGCTTCCTTCACATTACAGTAGATAGAAACCTTTCGGCCATCGTGGCTTTCTATCTGATGTTTAGGATACTAAATTCCATCAATCACTCGCGTTCATTCTCCAATCCTTACTGAGAATAACTCACATACCTAAAGCTGGAATCACCAAGACCAATAAACAAGGCCATGATAATACACCAATGGGAATCTCTGTACATTGTAAATTTCTAAAGGAAAAGTAAATTATGTATTCATCTCAAAGCAATAGAATGTTAACACAGTTCAGAATACCTTACATATCTAAAGCTACAATCACCAAAACTAAAATATAGACAAGGCTATGATAAATATACATGTACACACTGCTGTAGTGAATGTGGGAGAACTTGGAGTAGACAGAATTAGGAGTAGACAGAGTAGATAGAATAATACACAATGTGAATGACTCGAAAACAGTTGAGTATCAATTTTAAAACGTGTTGTGCTGCCTTAGCAGTAAGAAATACTAATCAAATATGTAAAAAGTTTGGTGTATGTTGTCTAACGTTTCGAGCCAAGGCCCTTCGTCGGAGAGTAAAACGTGAATGGCCTTCGCTCGAAACGTTAGATTACTTACACGCTATTTCGGCTATACACCAACCTTTTTAGATATTTGATTAGTATAACTTACATATGCATGCATGAATACACCAATGTGAATCACTGGAACGGTCGAAGAGAAAAGTAAGTAGCCAACAGAGTTGTGTCTTTGTTAATAAAGCAATAAGAAAGTTAACACAATTGACAATACCTTGTCTTGCTTGTTTGGTTGATTTCCTATCTCCATTAAGCAAGATACATGTACAGTCAGTAGAAGAACAGCTGAACTAAAACTGCGATGACCAGGAATAATAACAACAGACTTGAACTTAAATAGTGACATGACCATCTCTGACGTTCTAAAATACAAGCAAATGAACAATATTATTCGGAGATGTCATTATTTCTTTAAGTTCCTTTTTTATTCTTTAACTTTCGTTTATTCTTTGACCTATGAGCGGTCTCATAGGTAGAGCAGCCCCAGGCGAGCCTAAACTCCCCAACTAACTTGTTACAATGTTGCCGAGAATTACCCTCTCCAACGCCACCCTCCAGCTAAGCTGGAGAAGGGATTCGAGGTACGAAACCTGCCCAAAGGTATTTTCCCACCCCTGTGGTCACTCACGGCTCTTCTTGAAGATATCAAAGCCTGCCCCATTCCATCGAGGTTGTATAATACTTGCAGGTCTGTCTAGCCAGCCTATCTGCTTGGTCGCCGCCCTTTTGCGTTATTGTCATCTCCGATGCTCTTCACCAGATCGTCATTAGCTGGCCCCGGTCCATTCTATCCCAGAGGGGTGTTAGGTAACTTTCTCGTCTTGGCTGGCTACCCGCATCACCTCATGAACACTTGGTCGTTGGTCCAGCGATTCTTCCCTTCGATATTCGTTCTCCTCCACCCGTAGTCCACGACGCGTTTCCTGGTCTAATCCTGCAGGTGTTGATGTACCAGATGCGACGAAGTTGTCCGAACAAGCGAACTCACTGACCCGAAGTTTTTGTTTTAGATTTATCACTCGTTCAGGTGAACGGACTACCCCCAACAGGCTAGAAGCCCAATGATAGGGGTTCTGAGGGCCGACGATTTAAGGTCGTTATCCGAAGGTAACCAGAAAGCTGTCTAGAAAAGCGTCCGGAAGCTGTCGTGGTCGAGCAGCGGTATTCCAGCATCCGAAAGTGAAATAAAGCGTCAGCAGCGCAGTTACTCTAACGGGCGTGCGAAGCGCGGTGAAAATAACACGGTGGAGACCGGCCATGCGGGTGGAGACCGGCCATGCAGAAAGTGCATGAGCTCAGACGTCCGGAACGTACAGCTGATGAGATTGTTGACCAAACACCATGTTGCTACCGAGCGACAGGACGCGTAAAAGAACCTCAAACTGCTACTCATGTCATAAAACGATGCTTGTGTCATAAAAAATGTAAATATAGACATTCAATTTTGTATTAGCTTTTTACTATCTATTAACCTTTCTACTTAGTATTGTTACTCTAACTGTTCTATTTGTATTAATTGTTGTACACGCCCTTCGTGGAAACCAGCTTTTGTTGACGTTGTAAGCGTGTTTAAATAAAATGATCTATCTATCTATCTATCTATAAACTACGTGAGACACATCAGGGCCGCAACCTTTTGTAACTTGAGACAGACCAGGCGCCATGGCAATTGTAATCTGAAACAACTGAGGTGTCGCAGCAAATGTATCTGAGTCCCAGGAGGTGCATTGGCAATTATAATCCGAGACACAGCATCAGCGAGTGCAACCTGAGATACACATACGAAGCAGCAGCAGCTAAAACCCCCCAGGGGCGGCGGCAAATGTAACATGAGACACATCAGGTGTGGCATGGCAATTGGTCAGGTGTCGTAGCACTTGGAACCTCGAGACGCATCAGGTGTGGTGGAAAATTTAACCTAAGGCAGGGCAGGCGCAGCAGCAATTTTAACCGGAAACACGCGAAGTACAGCAGCAGCAGTTAGAGCCCGGGACACATCCGGCGTAGCAGCAACTGTAACTCGAGACACATCAGGTGTGGCATGGCAATTGGCACGGCGGCAAATGTAACTTGAGACACATCAGGTGTGGCATGGCAATTGGCACCCCAAGACACAGGTGAGCTAGAAGGGTAGCGGAGGTAAGACCCTGGGTAGCGGAGGTAAGACCCTGGGTAGCGGAGGTAAGACCCTGGGTAGCGGAGTAAGACCCTGGGTACGAGGTTGGTGTGGTGGCAATTGGAACCTGAAAAACACGCGAAGTACAGCAGCAATTGGACATCGGGACACATCCAGCGTAGCAGCAAGTGTAACCAGAGACACATCAGGGGCATAGGCAATGGCAAGCTGAGACACATCAAGTGCCGCGCGGCACATGAAAAACTGACAATTAAAATAACACAAATTATGTTGAAGCATGTATCAAGGATCAGCGCACAAAAAAAATACAAATGGACAGCACCTGATGATGGACAGCACCTGATGGGTGAGTCGTTGACGCCATGGTCAGAGTAAACAATAATACATTGCAGAACGAAGTAATAGCACAAAGCGAAACTCCTGGGAGGGAAGACCCCCACGACGGTCTATACGAACTCGCACATAAGGCATAACCGGGGGAAAACTAGGATATCAGGGGGGGAGTGAGCTGAAGAAAACCCTAGAACCCGGGGCCCACGAACCGATGAGACAACAACCAATCATACGAGGTAAGGAAAACAAGCGATCTACAACAGGAAAATATTTAACAGTTCGAAGTTATAGTAAGGAGTGCGGAGTACATCCTACGCAAAACGTGCCAGGTGGGATGAATGGCGCGGGCACTTATAGATAAGCGGTAAAATGGCAGTGAGCACCAAGCAGCAGAGAGCAACGGACATGCAATCAATGCAATCAATCAATTTAACTAGATATAAGTAACAAGCGGGCTGCTTAGTATAGAGACGGCAATAAAGCAGCGTAAACGGCGCTTCGCAACAAACTGATAAGATGAATGTCGAGGGCACTTATGATAAGCGGCAAATTGACAGCGAGCACAAAGCAATGTACGAACAAACCAAGTTCTCCGTGAAATAACTATCCTGTAGAGAGCAACGGATAAGCAAAGCAACCAAGAAATTTAACTAGATATAGGTAAACAAGCTGGCTTGGAACAGACGGCAATAAAGTAGCGTAAACAGCGCTTCGCAACAAAACTGAAAAGATGAAGGGCGAATTAAAGCACTTATAGCAAGGTTGTAAACAATGTCTAATAGATAAGCGGTAATCGACAGCGAGCACCAAGCAATTATACGAACAAACCAAGTTCTCCGTGAAATAACTATCCTGCAGAGCAACGGATATAAGCAATGCAAGCAATAAATTTAACCAGATATAGGTAAACAAGCTGGCTTAAAACAGACGGCAATAAAGCAGCGTAAACAGCGCTTCTCAACTGAAAGATGAATATATCGGAGGCACGTCTAACAAGGGTGTAAACTATTTCTAGGTGCCGAGATGAGCAGTAAATTGACAGCGAGCACCAAGCAATTGTACGAACAAACCAAGTTCTCCGTAAAATAACTATCCTGCAGAGAGCAACGGATAAGCAAAGCAAGCAATGCAAGCAATAAATTTAACCAGATATAGGTACAAGTTGGCTTGATTAGTACAGACGGCAATAAAGCAGCGTAAATGGCGCTTCGCAACACAACTGATAAAAGCACACGGTTTACAACATAATAAACCATGATTGATAAGGTATAAACCACAAGACCGGCTGATGCGGGTCTAAATTAAAGAGGTTATGAAAACCATTTGGGCTAAGAACGTTGCAAGCATTTCGGCCCAGTGAACCACGACCAACGAACGAACGGGAATTTTCTCGACTCAAGGCAGGATTTCGCAATATATCTGCACCGAATAAGTTGTGAAAGGCTTTGCAGCAGCAATGAACGCTTGTAGGCTTGGATAGAAACCGTTTGAACACAGAAAACGGTGTATATCTTCGAACAGCGAAGTCAACGAAGTATCGTGTACGACGAACAGCGCACGAATAAGCCCTGAAGTGGAGGACCGTCAGATGCCACGAGTTTTGCATTGACGTAAGGCATTCAGTGCACACACCCTGAATATCTATAAGGCCCCAAGGGACCACAAGACCGGCAGCACACTTACTTTGCATGATGTTAATTATTTTTATTGCATAAATCTATTTAAAAATGTAATTTGATTAATTTAATTTAGTTAATTTGTTTAATTTATTTATCCAGACCCTGTATCCCAGTTTCTACGGAGCAATGGTTCGACCATTCTTGGGCTGAAGTTGCAAACACATTTTAGATTTATGGTTTAGATGCATGTCAAGGATGAGAGACAGTTGAGTATACCTTACATACCTAAAGCTGCAATACCAAAAGTGGTAAGGAGAAGGCTACGATATTGTTCCAATGTGAAGCACTCAAACGCTCTAATTTCTTCATATCTTGGTTCTTGTACACAATGTTGCCGTCATTGCCACATTTCTTGTTATGGTTGGACGTAACTAGAACTTAACCAACATAACTTGTCGTGTCTCATCAAGGCTTGTCGTCTCGTTTTTTTTGTTTTTTTCGGGCAAGCTGAAGTTCTTCGGAAGTGTCTTCCCCTCTCTGTCTTTTATTTTTGTGGTGATGCTCTAACAGAAAATAAAATGGTAAATTAAGTAACGTTAAACATTAACCAGGGAGGTTATGTGTAGTCTTGAGAGAAACTTTCTTTGATGGTGTCTGACGTTTATTGAAGCAATAGTAGCTGGTCTACTTTGAGAGGTAGTTTTTTGGCAATGTTATATACGTCAGTTGTGAAAGAGTCAGTTACCACAACCAGGTGTTGAAATAACAGGTAGCCAGATTGGTAACATCAAATGTTACCAAATTTTACACTGAGAGCATATCAATAAAATTATCTAGTGTCGAAAAGTATTTTTGATGAGTTTGTTGTCGTCGGTATATTTCGTATTGTACAGGCTGCCGCCATGTTAATAATGCGCAATCACTGATCTCAAAAATAGGACTGGATTGAGCTTTCTATTGTTTTTGATGCTTGCATATTTGCATAATGTAAATTGAAAGAGATTATTAGAAGCTACGAGTTTGCAAGCAAATCAAACTGTGCGCTCGCAAAATAGGTTTAGTGTCTGGCCAATATAGTTTCTTTGTTAAGATTAAATGCATAAAATCCTGAACCTGATTTGACGTCTCATATTAGGCTTCTCTCACTGGATAATAAAGCCAACGGCGGCCATTACTAAGGGACCAAAGTCGCAGTAAATATGTAGGTAGGCCATGAATCGTTTTACCCAGTAACTTAAAAAATGTCTTCTTAGTAAAATTATTTTATTTTGAGAAGAGAACATAGTAAGAGCACATAATTATCCAACAAAAAACCTCATAGGATCCTCAGTTGGTCCGTTAGTAATGGCGAACTTCCGGCTTCATTTTCTGAACAATAGTTGCTCGATCCAGTCTTCTTTCGAGATCAGTGTGCGCAATACTTTATCGAAAGCGGGATCAGTTCAATTCCGGTGCGAACATGCACATTATCAACTTCGTACACAGGCTATTTCCTTTGCCAGGTTAACAGATTAAAAATAATTTGCACATTGCAAATATAGTGAATGTTTATATTGTGACGGTGACTATTATCTCCATGAATGATATTGATACAGATTGATATATTGATACAGATTATTACTCGGTTTACCGTGGTAGAGCGAGTCTAGGTTTCGCCGTTTCGGCTGCGTTTCTATGTTATTGTCAGAGGTGTCACAAATCTGCAAAATTACGCAATATTTTCCATAAGGCTTTGCGAAACTTGTATGCGATCGATCTTGCGAGTCACGCGCGTGGTTATAGTTCATCAATGATGTGGCTGATAACAATCTATGGATTCTTCATAAATAAGCTCACGATGACGAGCGATATCGAAACGGATTGGTCCGCGATCTCAAAGAGATTAAACTGAAAGTAAACACGAGTACAATGAATTTGAGAAGCAAGTTCTAACACTCGTAAGCGTTCATCTTCTGATTTCTAAATACGGACAAACCTGTTAAAAAAACTCGGCTGCGCCTTGTATTTTCAACCTGCTTGTCCGTGTTAGAACAATTACTAACCTGATCGTTAACATGACGTCACAAGCAAACATGATAAAACCTTTCTTTCTGGTACCTGAATTTATGTGGTATATTTTTAAAGTATTGTGGTTCAATTGAGAATGTGGTTCAATTGAGAAAGAAAAACATCCACAAAAATCAAGTTTTAGACCTATATGCGTGAAATTATGGCTGACTAAAGTTTTCACTTTACCCTGCTGACGTCACACGCATATCGAAAAATTATCCAAGATGGCGGATCATGGTTGAAAACAGGAATGTCTTTTGTCGAAATTAGTGATGTTGTTTTGCACAAGAGTCGTTTTGTTTCTTGGATTACCCTGTGAAGGCAATTTGCTGATCAGAAAGGCAAAAATAATTTTTATTGCCATATTCCTTTAAACCAATATTTTTATTTATCGTAAGCAAACGGGCTTTTACAATATCTGACCCATGGTCACAAAATTATAGTAAATACTAAAATATATTTTATGTTGATTTTGATTTATTTTCAATCATGCCACGTTCCTGATGAACCAAGAACGCCGTGAATATTATTCCAACCATATTCAAGAAAACTGCACTGATCAACGGCGATGGTTCAAGCTATACAAGATACTTACTCTGTGAGTCAAAGATGTGTCTTTGAACTAACTTGCAAATTATTTTGGTGATTACTTCATTCAAAAGAATATTAACCCTATCTAGACTGGGAGGGGCGGAATCTGCTCGCGCTGAATTTAAATACTGATATCTCAATAATAAACACAGCTATGAATCTAAAATTTTGCGACTTTTCCTAGTTATGCATTGGTAGTATGGGTTGAAAAATATTAGGTTTTAAAAAAGTTACAGAGTATTCCTGAACACCTACTAACACGAAGTTCGACAAAAAATTTCATTATAATAGAAACAATAAAAATAAGCACATATCGATTAAGATAATTATATCTTATTGAATGGTTTGGCATATAATACGGCCGGGTATTTTACGAGTTTCTCAAGTATGATACGTTGATAGAGAATAAGGCTGACCAATCATAGTCCGGACATAATAAGATGTTTCTGTTAAACTGTCCATTGCTTTGAGAAATTCATCGTCAAAGTCGTCAGAGTTTAACGAAAATAATAAGGCGTCGTTCATGTCTGTACTTACATTTTCAAAATTAAAAAGACAGTTCGCATCCGCCATTTTAGGCTTTGGTTTAAAGCCGCAAAAAAATCCGTATTTTTGTTCTGTTCAAACCGGTTTAACTGGTATAGAAGAGGAGAAATACTGATTTTACCATGCAATACGGCCTGGTATTTGTTCTGTTCTCGTGCCCTTATATGGAAACCCCCCCCCCCCCCCCGCCCAACCCCAGAAGACCAAAAAAAGGTTAGATAGGGTTAACAACTCCTTGGAAACTCTATTCACGCAGCGTCTCGCGCTGATAAGTGACGCTGTTGATGATTCCTGTACAGATGTCGTCTTTGCTGATTTTAAGACACTATCTGCAGAAGTGGCGCGAAGTCTGATTGGAAAGACTGCTAAGAAATCCTGAAGCTTAGATCCCATATCAACTTAATTGATGTTTTACTGCTAGTTATCACATATATGATCAACTTAATACTTATCGTTTAGAACAGGCCGCTTTGCCAATGCCTGGAAAGAAGCATTAGTACCACCTTCGCATAAGAGCTGATCTTGGTATCGGTGCTAAGGGTCTGCTAATGCTTTTGTATGGTTCCGATCGTATTTGTCAGAACGATGTCAACGCGCGTCAATGAACGTAGGCATAGTCGAATGTTTTACTTGAATCAAGGCTCCTTTCTAGCTTGGATCCTATATTGTTTACCGTGTACACCGGTAGACTATTCCAAATTGTTGAGGAACATCCGCCCCAAATCCATTCCTACACAGATGAAACACAGTTATATATTTCATTCAAGCCAAATGTGTCTTCTAATACAGACTCCGCTGTCACGTCAATCTCTAACTGCATCAAGGCCACTCGTAAATGGATGATTTCAGACAATCTTATGATAAATTACTCAAAAACTGAACTCATACTTATAGGCACTAAACACCAGTTAGCTAAAATAGATATAGATCATATCTTAGTTGGTCAGATATTGGTCACATCTTAGTTGGTTAGATATAGATCACATCTTTCCAAAGGCAGCAAGCAAAACAGCAAATATACATGACATCTTTTAATTAACAGTGAGCATTGAATACACGACTTTTGTTCTGGTTTTAAAGACGCATATGCGAAATGTGTCAATGAATTTGACAACGCCATTTCGAAAAATTGTTCGATTTGGCTTTCAGACTCCATCGTTGTAGGAACCAATAACCAATATTATAAAGTTCTCGCAGGTTTCAAGTTACAAACTTTGCTCAATACGACCTAGGATGAATTTATTTAAGCGAGTAAACAATCAAAACCTAAAATATTAATTAGTCAGCCAATCGGATGGCGTAAAATCTCCATCCAGAATCTGCAAAGATTTCCACAGGTTTATGAATAGAGTTTCATCAGGCCTTCTTTTTCTCGTTTTCTCGCCTTTTCCGGCCCCGCACGGTTTTCAGCGGAAGACGAGAATAAACAAGGCCTGACATTCAGGTGAAACTGCGACATTTTCCTAATGTTTTTAGAATGCAAGGATTTTGAAAGTTTTGAAAGTTATCGTAAGTACAAATTGTTGATAACTATTTTAAAATGATGCCGGAGATTTTCTTTGTGATTTCCTCCTGTATTCTTGATTTACTTTTCGACATCTTTTCTGTAACTGTACTTTCATTAAACCTTCCTGCTTTTGTTTTCAGCTACATATATTGGCTTTTCTTAATGTTATATTCCTCAGAAAAGTTAGGGAACATGATTGTTACTTCAAGATAATTTTTTTAAAGTGATTGGGCTACTTTTCTACCTCACAGCCAGACCGATGCTTTAAAACAATCCTTCATCTTATAGTGGCAGGGCCGTAGAAATAATTTCGAAAATCAGGTAAATTTCTTTCCCACCCCCCTGGTCTTCTTTGCTCGCAACGGCCCTGTATAGTGGTGTACTAATTCTTTTTGCTTTTTCCTCAAAAGGGTACATGGGGTGGGATGAGGTTATTCTAAGGGAACTGGATTACATTTCCGTATGATAGAAGGACGGATTACTGCAACGAAGCCCCAGCTCGTTTAACGGAAGCATTCATTCGAAAAATACTACATTAAATTTTAGGCTTGGTTTTGTACTCAACGCTTTGATTAAACATTATAAATTCGTTGTATTGGTTAAACATTATCATAGCTGTATGTAACTGTACCTGTACGATTACCATGAAATTGGCGTCGTCCACAGACATGTGCAAGACCAAACTTTGTTTGAATTCCTTGGTACCTCCGAATTGTCGATCTCGAATAGTGAGCATACCATCCACCATTATCACCTATACTAGCCCTCGATCTTCCACTAATACTTGCACTTGCATATGCACATCTTTTTCTGTCCTTTTTCTTCTTTTTTGTACTTGAGTCTGAACTTATACCTGAATATTTTAAATTTTTTTATTTTCTTGAATTAAAATCGATTATGGGGAAATTAGCTAAGAAATGATATAAAGAAAATTAACAGAAATTATTTCAATATAAATCAACAATCCGAATGTTTTCCGTCCCAGGTAAACGTCAAAACAACTCCTGCGTCTCTTTTTCTGAGAATGAGCAAGAGGAGGAAGAAGAGGATGAGCAAAAGGAAGAGGAGGAAGCACACGCAAAGCACCCCACAATCTAAAACACCCCAAAACACCCACTAAGCGCCCCCAAGATACCCCAAACGCCCAAAGCACCCCTATAATCTAAAACACCCCTAAATACACCCCCAAACAGTACACCCCCAAATACACTCCCAAAACACTCCACAACACCCCCAAAACACTCCAACACCTTCAAAACTTAGTGGTGTCTTTATCAGTATGACAGAAGTAAAACAAGCGCTCTTGGTTGGGTCAGTCTTTCTTGACTTTACGTTCACTCGAGGCCCAGCCATGGCGACACATCGGTCTGGGAGTCTCGGTTACACCTCCCCACTAAATAGCGATTTATTTTTTGTCGGGGCATGCCTTTGTTTCGATCCTTAATTTGTTATTAATGACTTTCTTGCATGTGCTTTCAGGCGAAATATGTAAATATCAGCCGTATTAAACATCTCTTCTCACTGTTTTCCAAAATGTTTCTTCGCCAAACTATCGCTTACTTTAAGAATGATAATTCGGCCAATCTCTTCATGGCCATATGAAGTTTGCAACTTGGCCATGGTAACAACCGTATCCTAAATATTCATATTTTTATATCTCGCTCAAGCCATATAGCGATACGCTCATAACCTTAGCAAGTACATCCGTAGAAGGCATTTATGACTCATTCGACTCAGTGGTTTAAATACACTCGCTTCGTTGTTCAACGGATGCTATTAACCGAAGCTGAGGATTAAGAATCGCAGAGATTAGTGAATCGAAGATCGGCAAATATCGCAAATAGGCGAAACGGTTTGGGTTCATATCTTCGTAGATCGGTAGAAGATCTAAATGGGTATTTCAACGTAAAGACGATCGTATCAATCTCTGTTGATCGAGACACGAGCTAGTATGAAAACATACGATGTTTCTTCAACGCCATCTCTCTTCAGTTCATTCCAGATTATATTATTTAGCCAAGTTCGATTGTGCGCATGCGCTGCTCTCGGAGCTGCCTACTATCCCACAAGAAGTTTGACCACATTGACATCAAGTGTATAAATACAAAGGTGTTTGTTTCATATGCAGTTAAGGGACATGAAGGCAACCTTTGATAGTGACGTAACTTCATCATTGGGAAGAATCGGCAGCACTCGGATAGGTATCTGTTAGGGAGTTAATTTAAAGGTGCACAGGAGATATGGACAGGTGCTATACAGGTACACGAGCTAGGACTAGGGATACTGACAGTTCAATGACGTAATCTGAATAATAAATGTGCGTTAGGGTTAAGGGGTCATGGATGTGCACGAGCTTATCAATAATAAGTTGAATAATTTAACGAGGCGGCAGAAATAGTGACGTCATGGGTGTAATGTTTTGTTTTTAAGGTGTTTATTTCACTCTCACTCTACTAACTCACAAACCCGAAAAGAGCCCCGTTTCCTCGTGGTCATCCGGGTTATCTCTCTAATACACATGTGACTAAACTAAGATGGAAACACTACATCCCTCCCCACTTTTGGAAAGAAGACCTATAAAAGTATGTGTCAAAAAAATATTAAAATAAATAGTTATATAATGCGAAGCAAAGTTATTTCATGTCCGAGTACTTTTTGTCAAAGTTCTCAATTAAAATACTCTGCTCTATCGTTGTGATTGTAATCCAAGTCTTGCAGGACGCTTTCTTATTCTTCTGGGATAGCGAGGCAACTCAGGGGCCTTGGTTGCCGCTACATCTGCTTCCTGCACGGGATCATCATCTTCTTCCTCATCATTCGTCTCATCATCTTCGTTGTTGCCTGGCTTAAAGCACGACGAATCTCTGGTAATCGTTGCGTTGTTGTTCGTTGCTGTCACCATGGATCCCTTCTTGTGCATAACAACGTATGAATCAGGTTTGTAGGGTGTATCTCTCTTCCTCTTCGAATCATCGCGTTTGACCAATACTGTATCACCTTTCTGGATCGTTAAAGGTTTCACATAGGCCTTAGCATCCGCATACTTCTTCATATTCGACTTAACCTTGCGTTCTTGTTCCTCAACTGCTGGATCTTGTAGGCTCTTTTCCAACTCTGGTAACTTCGTCTTCATTGCTCGACCAAATAGTGCGGTTGCTGGAGGGACCCTTGTTGTGGTGTGAGGGGTAGCTCTGTAGTTCCTAAGAAACTGGTGCATTTCCTGTTTCCAATTTTTATGCTCTACGGCCGCTGTCTTGATCACTTTCTTTACCGTTCTCACGAACCGTTCAACTTCGCCATTTGCTCTTGGCCACCTTGGCGTTATCTTTCGGTGCTTGAAACGGTTGGTCTTCACATGGGACTCCTGTCCTGTTGATCATTCCTTCAATCATGTTCAAGTATTGCACTCTTTATTTACTGTATATTTGCTTTCTTGTATGGTTGTAAAGTTAATAAATAAAAAGAAAAAGAAACCAAGCACTTGTGCCAAAGACTGGAACTCATGGCTGTTGAAAGGCAGTCCGTTGTCCGTCTTTACTACGTCTGGTATCCCAAATTCGGAGAACACTTTGTCTACTCTTGGAATTACCGTGTTGGCTGAAGTCGATTTAACTGTTTCGACGACCGGGTATCTGGAATAGTCGTCCGTGATGATCAAGAGATAATCGCTGTTTGGAAGTTCAGCAAAGTCCATGCTGACTTCTGACCATGGGTAGTGGAGATATCTTGAGTGGTTCACGTTTGGACTCCGGCGTGGAGATCAAACACGCACAGCATGACTCATGGACTTTCTTTTCTACCATCTTGTCGATGCCGGGAAACCACACCTTTTCGCGTAGGAGCGACTTCGTTTTCACAACGCCTTGGTGTCCATCGTGTGCTAAGTTTACCACGCGCTCTTGTAGTTTCCTGGGGACGACAATCTTTATTCCTCGAAGCATCACTTGGGCCGTCGCGCTGACCGTCAGTTCATTTTTTACCTTCTGCAACGTGTTATAAGCCCGGGTGTCTACGTCCTGTCGTTTACTTGCTTCGTACCAGTTTCCCGTCTGGATTGCCTCGGATACAGCTTGCAAGGTTGCATCAACTTTGGTTGCTTCTTCGATGTCATGGACAGTTAGTGCCTTTGGTGTTGAGGTCACGGTAAGGTAATTAACGTATTCTTTGTCTGTTTGGAGGGATGACGTGATAAGTAATCCGCAGGGTTTTCTTCCCATTTTGTGTAGCGTACGGTCAGTTGGTATGGTTGAAGCCTGAGGGCCCATCTCTCGATTCTGGCTGGAGGCTTGGAGCTTGAGTTGCTGTAGATAGCCACGAGAGACTTGTGGTCGTGTAGATTGTCACAGGCTTTCCGTATATGTAAAGGTGGAGGTGTTTGCAGGCCCAGACAATGGCAAGGGCCTCGCGTTCCGTCTGGCTATAGCGTTGCTCAGTCTCCGTTAGGGAACGACTTGCATAGGTGACGATGTGGCTATTACTGTCTTTCTGTCTACTTGCGAGAGAGTGGCAGCTAAACCCACGGGGCTGGCGTCGACCGATATTTCGGTATCTTTGGCTGGATCAAAATATGCTGTAACAGGTGCATCAACCAGCGCTTCCTTCGATTGAGCAACGGCGTGGTCGTGCTCGGATGCCCATTCAAAAGGTTGACCTTTGTGGGTTAACTTGCGTAGCGGTTCAGTCTTGGTTGCGTAGTCTTTGATGAAGCGCGAACAGTAGTTGGTCTGTATGTTGACGATGTCCTCAATTTTCTTGGGGTCCGGTGTGATACCCTCTCCTGAAAAGACATAACCAAAGAACTCGAGCTTGTCTTTGTCATACTCGCACTAGCTTCTGCCTGTTCAAGGCTAACCCACGTTCTTTGAGCCTCCTGAATACTGCTTCCAGGCTTTGGTCGTGCTCGCTTTGTGTCTTTCCGAAGACTAAGGATGTCGTCGCTGATAGTTCAGTCTCTTAAACCGCATCAGGCCCAGGCGAGTACCGAAGGTGGTGATATAACGCGATTCGGGTGCTAGCTCGAGCTGGTTGTATCCTTGGTTTAAATCCAATTTGCTAAACACTTTGGCACCATTAAGGTCACCGACGATCTCCTTGATGGTGGGTGTTACATGGCGCTCACGCCTGATAGCTTGATTTGCTTGACGCATGTCTACGCATACGCGGACTTTTCCAGGAGACTTTGGCTTGGGTGCAACGACGATATGCGATACCCATGGCGTGGGACCTTCAATGCGCTCGACGACACCGAGTTCCGCGTCTCGCTTCAGTTGCTCTTCCAGCTGCTGACGTACGTGGAACGGAACACTTCGGTGAGGCTGTACGACTGGCGGGACACAATCGTCGATATGGAGTTTGATCTGGTATACTTTAATAGTTCGTCGTATTCCTTTATCAGCTGCTCTGTTCTCGGGGAGTTGGTTGACTTGGTGTACTGCTTTTAAGAGTCCAAGTTCTTGTGATGTTTTCCAGCTCAGCAGTTAGCCACCTGATCCCTTGACTACGTAAAGTTTATCTTCTATGCACTTCGTCTTACACTTCAAGACGGTCTTGAACTGTCCTAAAACTTTCAACGACTTGTTGGACTTGTATGGATGAATCTTCACCTTTGTTTCCTGAAGCTTGGGGGCCTTGTAGTCTTGGTAGTCTCTCTCATATAGTACATTAACACTAGCACCAGAGTCAGCCATGATTGTCATTGGAGTGTTGTGAATTACGATTTTGAACATGGGCTGCGATTGCTGTTTACCAGTAATGATGGAAAAGGCGTAAGCATCTTCTTCTGAACTGGAGCTTTCATCGGCAAGGTTTTGAACGTTAAGTTGCTCTCGGTTCTTTAATTCGTTCTTCTTGTTAGCATTCTTTGATCTGCATACGGCTTCGTAGTGGTTTTGTTTTCCACTGTTTCTACAACTCTTTCCGTAGGCGGGACACGCTGTTTTGCCGCCCGGGTGTGGATACTCTTTGCCACAGTTCCGGCACTTGCTACCTTCCGCTCCGGGTACAGAATTCAGGGTTGTTTTCGCACCGCCCGACTTGCTTCGGAGTTCTTCTCAGCTTGTGTCCCGTGAGCTTGTTGAGGTTTCGCTTCTCTTCGATGCTTTCTGCTTGAGATTTTGAAAGTTCCATGGCCATTCCAAGTTCCAGCATCCAGTAGTTGAATTAAGGTAAAAGGTAGCAAGATAAAAGGTAGCAAAAAAACATCAGAAATGTTCAAAAAATATTTTCCAGGAAAAGTTGTATTTTTAACAAAAATCAGTGACAAAGTATACCTTTCACTGATGGATACCGATGTTTAGAGAAATGGTAATGAAAAAAAAACAAGCAAAAATGATTTTGTAGCATCTTGTAGTATTGTTTTCTCAGAATGCATTGTGTAGCAACCTCGCCATCTTCCAAACACTATTTCTCTCTTATTTCTCCATATATTTTAATGAAATCTTCACCACAGACTCTTGCATGAATATCTAGGGAATGATGATAGGAATTTCGAATCTGATTAAAACTTGTTGAATTATCTGACATAATTAATATTGCGAAAATTGAAAAACATGAAAAAAGCATGTCAGAATAGCTGAGCACTTAATCTTGAAAGTGTTACCATCAGAATATGCCTAAACATCTGCAACTTCCAGGACCCTATATCTGAAAATGCCGGAGCAATCTTGCTTGAAGTATATCTGAGTTTTGACATATCGGCGGCCATGTCAGCTAATTAGCATAATTTATGCAAACCTTTTTTGTGGAAATATATTTTTTCATATGTTCTTTCAAATGGTTGCCACAGTTAATTGTTATATTCTAGAGTATTAAAAATTGATTATGTGGGATCTTGCTACCTTAAGGTGAGTTCTGGGTTTTGCAGCGCTTTCATGCGAAGTTTGTCCGATAAACAGTTCTGCACAATTTGCGTTTTAATTTCCCTGTCATTGTCTGCAAATTCACAAGTCGTCGCTAGCTGTCGCAGACGAGTGTGAAATGCTCAAATGCCTTCTCCACTTTCTTGCTTGGCCTTACGAAACACGTATATCTCGTACTCGCGATTCTTCTTTGGGGTGAAATAGTTGGTTAGCGCCGTAGTTGCCTTTTCAAATGGGGTTTCGTCATTCCTCGGTGTTGGGTAACGTTTCGAAGATTTCGTTTACGCTTTCTCCAGCATAGTGTAGTAAAAGAGCTCTTTGCCTTTTCACGTTGTCTACATCCAATGCAAGCAGAAGATTTTTAAAACGAGTGAGCCATTTCTTCCAACGAACACTGACATCACCAATCTCCGAGTGAACATCAAATTCAGCAAACTGCGGAAGAGCTGCTGCCATGTTCTTCTTGTTGTCAAAGATTGTTCTTTTTAATTACCAAGATTTATAATGGGGACTTCGAATCCCATCTCCTCGTTGCCAATGTAATGTTTAGTTTTTAATGTGTTTATTTCACTCTCACTCTACTAACTCACAACTCGAAAAGAGCCCCGTTTCCTCGTGGTCATCCGGGTTCTCTCTATAATACACACGTAACTAAACTAAGATAGAAACACTACAATGTTGGACGACCAAAAAGCTCCATTCGCTCCTCCCGTCTGAGAACCCCTACTCTGTTAAATAATAAAAATTTTTAAAAAATGGTGATGCCATCGGTGGAACATAAGGCTGCACCGGCCGTAGAACCCCCTCGGTTGAGCATAAGGCTCTACCGAACTCAGACCCCCCTTCCCTACACTACGTATATCCAATGACATACTCGTACAATGTGCTTTCGAGATATCATTCTGTTTGTTTACTTTTTGTTTGAATAAAACTAGTTAATCAAGTCTTTCTCAAAGGAATCCGCTTTATTCGATCGCGTAAGTGATTCAATTTATCGCCAATGTTTTGTTTTCGTTCGCATATGTTCCAATATAATATTTAGTTTCAACAATACCTTGAACGGATGGCGTGTCGTCCTTTGCTTTACTTTGCACTTAGAAATCGAAAGTAAGAATTAGTGAAGATAAAATTAATAGACGATACCTGGACGATCGTCAAGATCATATCCTCAGAAAAATAATTCTGTGTCCCGTACAGGAATGATGAAGAATGTAACAGGTTCGATTCCTGTACGGGACTCAGAATCATTTTTCTGAGGATATGAGCTTGACGATCGTCCACGTATCGTCTCTCTACTCCGAGCTCTCCCACATTCACTACAATATTGTGTATATTAACGCATAAAATTAAGTGTGCTAGACAATTGTAATCTATGTAGAAGTAGCGTACAAAATTTCATCCTCAAGATATCTTTGTTTTTAATAGCAAGTAAAGATGTTAACGTAAATGTCTTTGGTCGCTATTTTCAAATAAAGTCCGCTATATATATTTTGATTAATAGCTAAATAATTCATGATTGTAACGTCGCGAGTGATTGGTGGAAATGACATCTGCGGACCAATTTTCCATTTAATTCGTTTTTTTTAGTTTCGCCAAAAAAATTCTTTCAAGCTAAGTTAATTTACGTTCACGAGAACGGGCCCGACTTTGGAATCAGTGGCAGTTGAACAAACTAAAACGTAAAGTGAGTAAACAATTAAAACAAAAAAATCTTAATTAGTAAGCCAATCCGACATTCCGATGGAGTAAAATCTCCATCAAGAATCTAGACGTATTCCCACTGATTTATGAATTGAGTTTCCTCAGGCCTTCTTTCCCGTCCGGCCTGTTTTCCACAGCCCGTTTTTCAGGAGACGAGAATAAAATTAAAGAAGGCCTGATATTCATGTGCAACTGGAACATTTCCTCTTTTCCTCTCATTTTCCTCTCCTAACACTTAGACTATACCTTGAACTGATGGTGTGTCGTCCTTTGCTTCAGTTTTTCCTTAAATATTGAAATTAAGAATTAGAGAAGACAAAAATAATCGTTAAAGTTATATATGTGATTGCGCAATAACCTTGAGTGTGCTAGACAATTGTAATCTGTGTAGAAGTACCGTGCAAAATTTTATCGTTAAGATATTTTTGTTTTTAATATCAAGTAAAGATGTTAATGTAAATGTATTTGGTTGCTGTTTCCAAATGAAGTCAGCTATATATATTTTGATTAATAACTAAATAATTCATGATTGTAACGTCGCAAATGATTGGTGGAGATGACATCTGCAGACCAAGTAGCCAAAGACAATTTTTCCATTTTAATTTCGTTTTTTTTTAGTTTTGCCAAAAAATATTGATAATTTATTTCAAGCTAAGTTAATCATGAGAACGGCACGCACTTTGGAATCAGTGGCAGTTTGAATAAAGTAAAAACGTATAATAACTCATACGCTACAGTGCCAATGAATATGACAACGCCATTTCCAAAAATCGTTCGATTTCGTTTGCAACTCCATTGGTTGTAGGAACGAATGTTATAAAGTACTCGTTGGTTTCAAGTTACAAACTTTGCTCAATATGACCTATATATGATGAATTTATATAAGTGAGTAAACAATCAAAACAAAAAATCTTAATTAGTAAGCCAAGGCGATGGCGTAAAATCTCCATCCAGTATCTAGACGTATTCCCACAGGTTTATGAATTGAGTTTCCTCAGGCCATCTTCAACGCCCGCCTGTTTTCCGGAGAAAGTTTTCAGGGGAAGACGAGAATAAAGAAGACCTGATATTCATGTGAAAGTGGTACATTTTCCTCAAACATTTAGAATGCAAGGTTTTTTAAAGTTTTGAAAGTTATGGTAAGTACAAATTGTTGATAAATATTTAAAAATGATGCAGGATATTTTCTAGTCAACATCTTTTCTGTAACTGTACTTTCTTTAAACCTTCCTGCTTTTGTTTTCAGCTGCATATATTGGTTTTTGTTAATGTTATATTCCTCATAAAAGTTACGGGACAAGATTATCACTTCAGGATCTTTTTTAACGTGATTGCGCTACTTTTCTTCCTCACAGCCAGACCAATGCTTTAATACGATCCTTCATCTTATAGTGGTGTACTAATTTGTTTTGCTTTTTTACTCGAAAGGGTACATGGGGTGTGACGAAGTTGTTCTAAGCAAGCCACAGCTTGTATAATGGAGGGCATTCATTCGAGGAAATACTACATTAAATATTAAGCTAGCTTTTGTACTCAATGCTTTGATTAAGCATTATAAATTCGTTGGATTGGTTTAAACAATGCAATGCAGTGCAATGCAATGCAATGCAATGCAATGTAAATCTAATGTAATGTAATGTAACGTAAAGTAACGTAATGTAATGTAATGTAATGTAATGTAATGTTGTGAAGTACTACAGGACCCCATTGACAAACACTCCGGTGACGTGGGTATCCTGATTAAATATTATTATTATTGTTATTATTATTAAACATTGTAATAGCTGTATGTAACTGTACCTGTACTTGCACTTGTACTAGCCCGCGATCTTCCACTAATACTTGTACTTGCATCTGCACTTCTTTTTCTTTCCTTTTTCTTCTTTTTTCTAATTGTTTCTGAACTTGTACCTGAATATTTTTATTTTTTTATTTTCTTGAATTAAAATATATTATAGGGAAATTTAATAGCTAAGAATTTATATAAAGAAAATTAACACAAGTTATTTCAATATACAAAACAACAATCCGAATGTTTTCCGTTCCATGTGAACGTCAAAAGAAGTCCTGCGTCTCTTTTTCTGAGAATGTAAATACCGATCTATTTAGACACAATCAGGATCTACATTTTGATTAGGAGGGTTGTTAACTCGGTTATCCAAGCTACCAAATACTTATGCATTTTTCATAACACACACTTAAATACCGGACTCACAACCCCCTTCTCTATACTCTGTATACCCAATGATATACTCGCATATTGTGCTTTTGAGATCTCATTCTGTTTACTTCTCGTTTGAATCAAACTTGTTAATCAAGTCTTTCTCAAAGGAATCCGCTTTATATGATAGCGTAAGTGATTTAATTTATTGCCAATGTTTTGTTTATGTTCGCATATGTTTCAATATAATATTTCACAATATGGAAGCGCTTATCCTAACACTTAGTTTAAACTATACCTTGAACTGATGGTGTGTCGTCCTTTGCTTCACTTTTTCCTTAAATATAGAAATTAAGAATTAGTGAAGACAAAAATAATAATCGTTAAAGTTATATATGTGATTGCGCAATAACCTTGAGTGTGCTAGACAATTGTAATATATGTAGAAGTACCATGCAAAATTTCATCGTTAAGATATTTTTGTTTTTATATCAAGTAAATATGTTAATGTAAATGTATTTGGTTGCTGTTTCCAAATGAAGTCCGCTATATATCTTTTGATTAACAACTAAATAATTCATGATTGTAACGTGGCGAATGATTGGTGGAGATGATATCTGCAGACCAAATAGCCAAAGACATTTTTTCCATTTTAATTTCGTTTTTTTTAGTTTTGCCAAAAAATATTGATAATTTATTTCAAGCTAAGTTAATCGTGAGAACGGCACGCACTTTGGAATCAGTGGCAGTTTGAATAAAGTAAAACGTATAATAACTCATACGCTACAGTGCCAATGAATATGACAACGCCATTTCGAAAAATCGTTCGATTTGGTTTGCGACTCCATTGGTTGTAGGAACGAATGTTATAAAGTACTCGTTGGTTTCAAGTTACAAACTTTGCTCAATATGACCTATACATGATGAATTTATATAAGTGAGTAAACAATCAAAACAAAAAATCTTAATTAGTAAGCCAAGACGATGGCGTAAAATCTCCATCCAGTATCTAGACGTATTCCCACAGATTTATGAATTGAGTTTCCCCAGGCCATCTTCAACGCCCGCCTGTTTTCCGGAGCAAGTTTTTCAGGGGAAGACGAGAATAAAATAAAGAAGACCTGATATTCATGTGAAACTGGTACATTTTCCTCAAACTTTTAGAATGCAAGGTTTTTTAAAGTTTTGAATGTTATGGTAAGTACAAATTGTTGATTACTATTTTAAAATGATGCATGAGATTTTCAATGTGATTTCCTGCTGTATCCTTGATTTACTTGTCAACATCTTTTCTGTAACTGTACTTTCTTTAAACCTTCCTGGTTTTGTTTGCAGCTGCATATATTGGTTTTTGTTAATGTTATATTGCTCATAAACGTTACGGGACATGATTGTCACTTCAAGATCTTTTTTAACGTAATTGGGCTACTTTTCAGTTCCTCACAGCCAGACCAAATACTGGAGGGCATTCGTTCGAAGAAATACTACATTAAATTTTAAGCTAGGTTTTGTACTCAATGCTTTGATTAAGCATTATAAATTCATTGGATTGGTTGAAACATTATAATAGCTGTATGTAACTGTACCTGTACTTGCACTAGCCCGCGATCTTCCACTAATACTTGCACTTGCATCTGCACTTCTTTTTCTTTCCTTTTTCTTCTTTTTTCTAATTGTTTCTGAACTTGTACCTGAATTTTTTTATTTTTTTTATTTTCTTGAATTAAAATCTATTATAGGGAAATTTAATAGCTAAGAATTTATATAAAGACAAATAACAGAAGTTATTTCAATATACAAAACAACAATCCGATTGTTTTCCGTTCCATGTGAACGTCAAAACAAGTCCTGCGTCTCTTTTTCTGAGAATGTAAATACCGATCTATTTAGACACAATCAGGATCTACATTTTGATTAGGAGGGTTATTAACTCTGTTATCCAAGCTACCAAATACTTATATATTTTTCATAACACACACTTAAATACCGGACTCACAACCCCCTTCCCTATACTCTGTAAACCCAATGATATACTCGCATATTGTGCTTTTGAGAATATAATATTTCACAATATGGAAGCGCTTATCCTAACACTTAGTTTAGACTATACCTTGAACTGATGGTGTGTCGTCCTTTGCTTCACTTTTTCCTTAAATATAGAAATTAAGAATTAGTGAAGACAAAAATAATAATCGTTAAAGTTATATATGTGATTGCACAATAACCTTGAGTATGCTAGACAATTGTAATCTATGTAGAAGTACCGTGCAAAATTTTATCGTTAAGATATTTTTGTTTTTAATATCAAGTAAAGATGTTAATGTAAATGTATTTGGTTGCTGTTTCCAAATGAAGTCCGCTATATATCTTTTGATTAATAACTAAATAATTCATGATTGTAACGTCGCGAATGATTGGTGGAGATGACATCTGCAGACCAAGTAGCCAAAGACATTTTTTCCATTTTAATTTCGTTTTTTTAGTTTTGCCAAAAAGTATTGATAATTTATTTCAAGCTAAGTTAATTATGAGAACGCCACGCACTTTGGAATCAGTTGTAGCTGAATAGCGTAAAACGTATAATAACTCATACGCTACAGTGCCAATGAATATGACAACGCCATTTTGAAAAATCGTTCGATTTGGTTTGCAACTCCATTGGTTGTAGGAACGAATGTTATAAAGTACTCGTTGGTTTCAAGTTACAAACTTTGCTCAATATGACCTATATATGATGAATTTATATAAGTGAGTAAACAATCAAAACAAAAAATCTTAAAGTGCCCCTTACCTCAAAATTTTTTATTGTCTTATTTGGAAGAACTTTTAAAATGATAAAGTAACTTCTTTTGAAGATTTTCGTTTCTTCACTTTCTTTTGGAGATATATCAGTTTGTTTGATATGCAAATGTACGGAATTTACGTCACACATGCATAATGAATGACTTATTGGAGAAATGTGTGTATCTCTTCATTCTCGAACGAAATCCTTTAAAATCGAGAGGTTTGGTGTTGTGGGAGATACACGCACACGTGTTATTCACACTTTAGTGTTTTTATTTGATGAACGCAAAGATACATAACATTCTCTGATAACTCATTATACATGTGTGACGTAAATTCCGTACATTTGCATATCAAACAAACTGATATATCTCAAAAAGAAAGCGAAGAAACGAGAATCTTCAAAATAAGTTACTTTATCATTTTAAAAGTTCTTCCAAATAAGACAATAAAAACGTTTGAGGTAAGGGGCACTTTAATTTCTCCATCCAGTATCTAGACGTATTCCCACAGATTTATGAATTGAGTTTCCTCAGGCCATCTTCAACGCCCGCCTGTTTTCCGCAGCCCATTTTTCAGGGGAAGACGAGAATAAAGAAGGCCTGATATTCATGTGAAACTTGTACATTTTCCTCAAACTTTTAGAATGCAAGGTTTTTTAAAGTTTTGAAAGTCATGGTAAGTACAAATTATTGATAACTATTTTAAAATGATGCATGAGATTTTCAATGTGATTTCCTGCTGTATCCTTGATTTACTTGTCAACATCTTTTCTGTAACTGTACTTTCTTTAAACCTTCCTGGTTTTGTTTGCAGCTGCATATATTGGTTTTTGTTAATGTTATATTGCTCATAAACGTTACGGGACATGATTGTCACTTCAAGATCTTTTTTAACGTAATTGGGCTACTTTTCAGTTCCTCACAGCCAGACCAAATACTGGAGGGCATTCGTTCGAAGAAATACTACATTAAATTTTAAGCTAGGTTTTGTACTCAATGCTTTGATTAAGCATTATAAATTCATTGGATTGGTTGAAACATTATAATAGCTGTATGTAACTGTACCTGTACTTGCACTAGCCCGCGATCTTCCACTAATACTTGCACTTGCATCTGCACTTCTTTTTCTTTCCTTTTTCTTCTTTTTTCTAATTGTTTCTGAACTTGTACCTGAATTTTTTTATTTTTTTATTTTCTTGAATTAAAATCTATTATAGGGAAATTTAATAGCTAAGAATTTATATAAAGACAAATAACAGAAGTTATTTCAATATACAAAACAACAATCCGATTGTTTTCCGTTCCATGTGAACGTCAAAACAAGTCCTGCGTCTCTTTTTCTGAGAATGTAAATACCGATCTATTTAGACACAATCAGGATCTACATTTTGATTAGGAGGGTTATTAACTCTGTTATCCAAGCTACCAAATACTTATATATTTTTCATAACACACACTTAAATACCGGACTCACAACCCCCTTCCCTATACTCTGTAAACCCAATGATATACTCGCATATTGTGCTTTTGAGAATATAATATTTCACAATATGGAAGCGCTTATCCTAACACTTAGTTTAGACTATACCTTGAACTGATGGTGCGACGTCCTTTGCTTCACTTTTTCCTTAAATATCGAAATTAAGAATTAGTGAAGACAAAAATAATAATCGTTAAAGTTATATATGTGATTGCGCAATAACCTTGAGTGTGCTAGACAATTGTAATCTATGTAGAAGTACCATGCAAAATTTCATCGTTAAGATATTTTTGTTTTTATATCAAGTAAATATGTTAATGTAAATGTATTTGGTTGCTGTTTCCAAATGAAGTCCGCTATATATCTTTTGATTAACAACTAAATAATTCATGATTGTAACGTGGCGAATGATTGGTGGAGATGATATCTGCAGACCAAATAGCCAAAGACATTTTTTCCATTTTAATTTCGTTTTTTTTAGTTTTGCCAAACAATATTGATAATTTATTTCAAGCTAAGTTAATCGTGAGAACGGCACGCACTTTGGAATCAGTGGCAGTTTGAATAAAGTAAAACGTATAATAACTCATACGCTACAGTGCCAATGAATATGACAACGCCATTTCGAAAAATCGTTCGATTTGGTTTGCGACTCCATTGGTTGTAGGAACGAATGTTATAAAGTACTCGTTGGTTTCAAGTTACAAACTTTGCTCAATATGACCTATATATGATGAATTTATATAAGTGAGTAAACAATCAAAACAAAAAATCTTAATTAGTAAGCCAAGACGATGGCGTAAAATCTCCATCCAGTATCTAGACGTATTCCCACAGATTTATGAATTGAGTTTCCCCAGGCCATCTTCAACGCCCGCCTGTTTTCCGGAGCAAGTTTTTCAGGGGAAGACGAGAATAAAATAAAGAAGACCTGATATTCATGTGAAACTGGTACATTTTCCTCAAACTTTTAGAATGCAAGGTTTTTTAAAGTTTTGAATGTTATGGTAAGTACAAATTGTTGATTACTATTTTAAAATGATGCATGAGATTTTCAATGTGATTTCCTGCTGTACCCTTGATTTACTTGTCAACATCTTTTCTGTAACTGTACTTTATTTAAACCTTCCTGGTTTGGTTTTCAGCTGCATATATTGGTTTTTGTTAATGTTATATTCCTCATAAAAGTTACTGGACATGATTGTCACTTCAAGATATTTTTTAACGTGATTGGGCAACTTTTCTTCCTCACAGCCAGACCAATGCTTTAAAACAATCCTTCATCTTATAGTGGTGTAGTAATTCGTTTGCTTTTTTACTCGCAAGGGTACAGGGGGTGTGATGAAGTGTAATCAATGCTTTGACTAAGCATTATAAATTCGTTGGATTGGTTTAAACATTATAATAGCTGCATGTAACTGTACCTGTACTTGCATTTGTACTAGCCCGCGATCTTCCACTCATACTTGCACTTGCATCTGCACATCTTTTTCTTTCCTTTTTCTTCTTTTTTCTAATTGTTTCTGAACTTGTACCTGAATATTTTAATTTTTTTATTTTCTTGAATTAAAATATATTATAGGGAAATTTAATAGCTAAGAATTTATATAAAGAAAATTAACAGAAGTTATTTCAATATACAAAACAACAATCCGAATGTTTTCCGTTCCATGTGAACGTCAAAAGAAGTCCTGCGTCTCTTTTTCTGAGAATGTAAATACCGATCTATTTGGACACAATCAGGATCTACATTTTGATTAGGAGGGTTATTAACTCGGTTATCCAAGCTACCAAATACTTATATATTTTTCATAACACACACTTAAATACCGGACTCACAACCCCCTTCCCTATACTATGTATACCCAATGATATACTCGCATATTGTGCTTTCGAGATGTCATTCTGTTTACTTCTCGTTTGAATCAAACTTGTTAATCAAGTCTTTCTCAAAGGAATCCGCTTTATATGATAGCGTAAGTGATTTAATTTATTGCCAATGTTTTGTTTGTGTTCGCATATGTTCCAATATAATATTTCACAATATGGAAGCCCTT
This sequence comes from Chrysogorgia sp. JL179-B06, assembly GCA_035772405.1. Taxonomy (NCBI): domain Eukaryota; kingdom Metazoa; phylum Cnidaria; class Anthozoa; order Scleralcyonacea; family Chrysogorgiidae; genus Chrysogorgia; species Chrysogorgia sp. JL179-B06. Next base: position 81,253 of record JAYKKM010000262.1, read on the forward strand.
ATCCTAACACTTAGTTTAGACTATACCTTGAACTGATGGTGTGTCGTCTTTTGCTTCACTTTTTCCTTAAATATCGAAATTAAGAATTTGTAAAGACAAAAATAATCGTTAAAGTTATATATGTGATTACGCAATAACCTTGAGTGTGCTAGACAATTGTAATCTATGTAGAAGTACCGTGCAAAATGTTATCGTTAAGATATTTTTGTTTTTAATATCAAGTAAAGATGTTAATGTAAATGTATTTGGTCGCCGTTTCCAAATGAAGTCCGCTATATATCTTTTTATTAATAACTAAATAATTCATGATTGTAACGTCGCGAATGATTGGTGGAGATGACATCTGCAGACCAAGTGGCCAAAGACATTTTTTTCCATTTTAATTCCGTTTTTTTAGTTTTGCCAAAAAATCTTGATAATTTATTTCAAGCTAAGTTAATCATGAGAACGGCACGTACTTTGGAATCAGTGGCAGTTGAATAAAGTAAAACGTATAATAACTCATACGCTATAGTGCCAATGAATATGACAACGCCATTTCGAAAAATCGTTCGATTTGGTTTGCAACTCCATTGGTTGTAGAGGAACGAATGTTATAAGGTACTCGCTGGTTTCAAGTTACAAACTTTGCTCAATATGACCTATATATGATGAATTTATATAAGTGAGTAAACAATCAAAACAAAAAATCTTAATTAGTAAGCCAAGACGATGGCGTAAAATCTCCATCCAGAATCAAGACATATTCCCATAGATTTATGAATTGAGTTTCCTCAGGCCTTCTTCCCCGCCCCGCCTGTTTTGCGCAGCCCGTTTTTCAGTGGAAGACGAGAATAAAGAAGGCCTGATATTCATGTGAAACTGGAACATTTTCCTCAAGTTTTTAGAATGCAAGGTTTTTTAAAGTTTTGAAAGTTATGGTAAGTACAAATTGTTGATAAATATTTTAATGACCCAGACCAATGCTTTAATACAATCCTTCATCTTATAGTGATGTACTGATTCGTTTTGCTTTTTTACTCGAAAGGGTACATGGGGTGTGATGAAGTTGTTCTAAGCAAGCCCCAGCTTGTATAATGGCGGGCATTCATTCGAAGAAACACTGCATTAAATTTTAAGCTTGGTTTTGTACTCAATGCTTTGATTAAGCATTATAAATTCATTGGATTGGTTTAAACGTTATAATAGCTGTATGTAACTGTACCTGTACTTGCATTTGTACTAGCCCGCGATCTTCCACTAATACTTGTACTTGCATCTGTACTTCTTTTTCTTTCCTTTTTCTTCTTTTTTCTAATTGTTTCTGAACTTGTACCTGAATATTGTTAATTTTTTATTTTCTTGAATTAAAATCTATTATAGGGAAATTTAATAGCTAAGCGTTTATATAAAGAAAATTAACAGAAGTTATTTCAATTTACAAAACAACAATCCGAATGTGTTTCGTTCCATGTGAACGTCAAAAGAAGTCCTGAAGTCCTGAGAATGTAAATACTGATCTATTTAGACCCAATCAGAATCTACATTTTGATTAGGAAGGTTATTAATTCGGTTATCCAAACTAACACATACTTATACATTCTTCATAACACACATTTAAATATATATCTGCACATAGCATTACAATGTCGAACCACTACACCAAACAATTTTCGGTATCACCTTTGGCAAGTGCAGTAGTAATCCCAAAAGCACCTGTAGAATAGGCTATATCTTAATGTTATAGTTGTTTGTATCTTGCGTCAACACACAAGGGCGCTAGCACTGGCGTATATATAAACGTGAGCTTCTGACCGTTTGTCAGAGTTATAGTTCAGAGCCTGTTGAGTTGGTTAGTTTTTACGAACTTCCTACTTATATATTGATTATATCAAAGTAAAACCTAACATTGGTGGCAGCGGTGAGATGTTGAACGAAGAAGAACTACATCGTGAAATTTAAATTTTGTCGAGACGTCTGGAGGAGGCCGAGAGCAGTGGGACAGCAGCGCCACCGTCCTATCGACGTCGGTTACAGTACTAAATATGCTACGAGCAAGACCAGACACATTCAGTGATGGTAACTGGGTGGAATGGATCAACCATTTCACGTTATGTACCAAGATAAAACACTGGAACGAAGAGGAATGCTGCCAGCAGTTGGCTGTATCCTTGCCAGGTAGAGCTCAACGAGTATACCTCATACTTAGCGAAGAAGTTGCGAATTTATACAACCAGTTTGTGGAAAGTTTGCAGCACAAATTACAACCACAAAAGCAAAGGCAAGTACTATAATTGTTATTTTCTACGCGGGAGAGAAAGAAAGGGGAAGAGTTATTTGAGTTGGCCACCGACCTTCGTCAACTCGCCACGCAAGCATACTCCATCAAATTCAGAGACTCGCATCTACCGAGGGAGCACGATTGGTAATTTCCACCCTCTTTATAGCCATGACACCGAGGAAGGAAACTGTAAGTCCTGCTTCCACCTAATTCAGGTACCGGGGAAAAGTACCAAGATAACAATGGCAGAATAAAAAGTACACGCGAGGACCATGAGTGAGAAGATTCGTGAGCTGTTCCCGATTGAAAACTCAAAATTATCAGCAGCCGACATTAACAGCGTTATTGAGATATTGGTGCGGCATCACAAGTCCATTTCCTTAGGCAAAGACGATCTGGGAGATGCAACACAAGTAAGGCATTCCATCAACACCGGAGATGCAATCCCAATCCGAGTTCCGCCACGCCCAGTACCTTACCACTCACGGGAAGTGATAGAACCTTCGACCTCACCTTGGTCGGCACTAGTGGTACTTGTAAAAAAGAAGGATGGTACATAGCGATTCTGCATAGACGACCGGAAGTTAAGCGAAGTTACAAAGAAAGATCCGTACCCGCTACCGTGATGCGAAGATATTCTGGAAGCGCTGACAGGCGCAGAGTACTTCACTCAGCTGGACTTGGTGAGAGGATACTGGCAAATCGGTTGGCAGACGAAGACCGAGAGAAAACAGCATTTTAAACACCAACTGGCCATTATCAATTTAAGAGAATGCCCTTCAGTCTCACAAATGCACCAGCAACCATTCAACGCGCCACGTGAACACGACACTTCAAGGACTTAACTGGATGGACTGCCTGGTGTTTCTAGACGACATTGTAATCTTCGGAAGGTCTTTGGCGGAACATAACCGTAGGCTAAGCAAGGTACTCCAACGCTTGGAAACATACGGCATGAAACTGAATGCAAAGAAATGCCATCTTCTCCAGGAAAGTAGCGTGATACTCGGGCATGTGGTGAGTAAGGACGGCGTGTCAACAGATCCACAGAAAGTTTAAGTGTTGAGACAATGGCCAATACCACGGGATGTTTCAGACTTAATTGAGATCATTTTTAGGCTGCACGGGATACTACAGTCAATTCATCGCGAACTACGCCGAAATCGCCGCCCATTCGAATGGACCAACAAATGTCAAATAGCCTTTGACGTATTGAAGATTTGAAGCAGCAACTAACTAACGCTCCAATCCTAGCGTACCCAAGATTCGACCTACCATTCATCTTAGATACAGATGCTATAGTGATAAAAGTATTGGCGCAGTATTATCGCAAGTGCAAGAGAATGGAGAAAGAGTTGAAGCAGAAAGAGTTGAAGTCGAAAGAACTGTCGAAGGCTCAACGTAATTATAGCACCACAAGGAAGGAACTGCTGGCATTGGTATATGGGGAGCAGAACATTTTGAGCCGTATTTGGTCGGCATGAACTTTAAAGCCAGAATGGACCATAGTGCACTCAAATGGTTAAAGAATTTCAAGCAGCCGAAACGTATTGTGGCGCGTTGGTTGCAGGAACGATTGGCTAATTTTGATTTTGAGATCGAACATCGCCCTGGTAAGCTGCACGGAAACGCAGACCTGCATGTCCAGGATACCGTGGCCAAACGAAAAGAGCGGGAAAGAACACCTAAATTCAGAGACCGAACAACACAAAGTTGTGCATTGCCAACGATTCACGTCAGACATCAGTCAGGAGGAGGAGAGTTGGCTCAGCCGTTGGAGCATTAATGAATTACGTTTTATTCAGAAAGAAAATCAAACGATCGTCCAAGCAATGGCGTGGCTCGATAAAGGGGAGAGACCTCCTCGGAGCGACATTACTGCTAGTGGACCACTAGTTGGTAGTCTGTGGAGTTAGTATAACAGACTTAAGATCATCAACACCCTCCTTTATCGCGTGTATGAGTCAGAAGATGGAAATTCTCAGCATCTTCAACTATGCTTACCAAGGAAGTTGGTACCAGAGATCCTCGAGTTACCACACGATACTCTCACGGCTGGACACCTGGGGACCTTCAAAATAGCTGAAAGGGTAAAAGGCACGATATTACTGGAAGGGGTGGATGAATGATGTAGATGAACACTGTAGAGGTTGTGTAAAGTGCAGTGAAAGGAATTCTCCAGCAAAAGAAGCCCCGCGCACCGTTGATGACCACAAGAGCTGGGGCTCCTATGGAAAGAGTAGCGATGGATATTGTGGGACCACTGCCAGCCACTAAATACGGGAATCGTTTTATTTTGGTAACATGGTGGCCTGAAGCTTGTGCCATCCACAACGAAAGGAGTGATGGGATTCTTCTGTATTGGTTGGTAACCCATCTAAGTGAATCAAATCCCATCTTTTCGGGTTAAATAGTCACAAGTATTGACGTTTACCGTGTCAATCGCTGCCTGACTGCCGGGTAAAGACGGTCGCGTACGGTTCTCTACTAACAGTGATAACTCTGATAAGTCTTACCCTACGCCAATATCAATATTAAGAGACGAGTCAACACAGAGATCGAATAATACGGCAATTTAATACCAAACAAGAGTCAACAAAAAGCGAGGGGAAAATGAGAGAGAGGTTACACCGAGTACAAACAAAATAGGAGACAGTATCGCGGGCGCAGCGCTATACAATAACAACTACAAACTAAGGCGTGGCTGCTCTTTTCTGTCTCATTTTTGTTTCTGTTCTTCTAAGAGAGGCAACTGTCCGAACTAGTAACAGGTGAACTAAAATGAAAACGATCGAAGGGGATTGATAAACACTTGAGCATGTACATGTATAACTGAAATTACGAAGTCCTGTAGGTGAACGGGAGGTCTACGTTGTCGACTGGAATGACGAGGGACAGTCTTTGACTCTTCGGGTGGAAAGGAATTAACAGAGAACTGGTAGGGGTCGGTAACCAGGCTGGTGTGTTCGTCGCAATCAGAAGAGGGGGATAGATTTTGGGTCGGCTTGGAGGTCTTCGACCTCAGGACCAGGCAAATAGGGAGAACAAGTTGTGTGCGGTGGACTGGCATCTTCATGATTCGGTGGTTGGGATAGATCTTCTGGGATTTGAGGAGGGAGAGGAGGTCGTGGATCCTGGATAGATGCAGCTGGGCGAACATACTCCTCAACAGGAGTGGAATTGTCAGATTCGTCAGAGCGATGGTGGAGACGTATTGGTGGGGATGAAGAAGCTGCCTTGTCATAGATACGAAAACACTCGGCTAACTTCACGCGATGCGATGTGGATCGGAGTTGGTAAATTTACGTACGTTGCACCACGAGCGATCGATGGAAACAACGGCAGGTAGCTGTCGCGGGCGCGAGTCTTTGAACCATCTCAACAGGGAAAGAAGGGCGTCGACCACTGGGGGCCTTGGATCTCTCGCTGGCAGGGTGATTCTGGAGACGTTGTGAGTGCTGTTGTCTGATCAGGTGGAGGTCGGACAGAGGAAGTTGAGAGTTGGTACCACATCTCTCGGACGGATAAACCTAATTTGTTGCCATGGAAACTAATTTGTTGCCATGGAAACCATATCTAAACTATATCAATGTTTAGTTTTGTTGACTGAGTAAGTCTACAAAGTTTGAGTCAATGTTGTCAAATCAATCCAAAGATAACGATGATTTTCAGTTTTGCTACAATGCCATCTCATCCTTGTGACGTCATAGTTCAAATTACATAAACGTAATAACTCAAGAACGGGACGACAAGTGAAAGAACTGTGAGAACCATTCTTCCTATTTTAACTGTTCTTGTAAATACAATCATAAAAACTGGGGTAAATTTTCATTGCATAGGCACTTGAACTCTTTCCTGTCCGGCTGAAAAACATCCAAATTAAATTGAACCACCTCTTTGTTCTATACATATATATCTCTGGAATTAACCATAATTGTTGCGAAAGCTATACATTTTCTGAAAGCCTAATAAACAGGCTTTTCCACTGCTTTTAAATTTCCCGAGCAAGACACATTATAATATAAATTAGAATTAATTATCATAAATTTTCCCTTAACCACGTTTTTCGTAATTGTCGATCGCTTGGCAAACGGTGATAGGATATATCAGTCCCTTTGGTTTTCTTTGAACCATTTGTACAATTCGGAATCATACAATTCGGAATCATACAATGCGGCATGAATATTTATAAATATAGACTATACTCGTTTTGTTTATCGCGCGCAGCTGTTCAAAATATGGAGAGGATCGCGCCAAACCGCGCACTGACGTCACGACGAGAGACCGCTGTGTGACCGCGGTTTCGCTGAGATGTACAACATGGCGGCCTTCGTGTTTACGATTTTATGCCAGTTCATGGTGTATTTTCTCCCATTATATTCAAGTTTGGGTTTTTATATTTTACAGAGTAAGTAACTATGATATAACCTTTCATATGAACTTAAGTTGTTATTGGAACTGACTTCCCCTTTAAACAAAACCATCGATTTATAAGTTGTATAAGCTGTAAATAACTCACGGGTGTTTAATCAATTTTTTATTACTAGTCGTTCGGTTATTCGATAACAAATCAACCTTTGACCTGTACTTTTGTTATTCAATACCAAGCCATAGACTAGTTTGAACCTTGTGTCGATGACCTAGTGCGAAACTTTAATTCCATAAAAAGAAAAATTCATTGAGATATTTAGCGATCAATATTTCTAGTTGTGATTTGTTGCCGCGAAAATTAATTACTATTAACAAGTTTTGACTGGTCAGAGAAATAACCGATTTGCGCGATATCAAATGTGAAGGTGAAAAAGTATTTTATTGTGAATATCAAAAGTCTTCTTGTCTTGTACGGCGATGGCTCCGTAAAGAAAAACGAAAACTACTAGCCAAAGCGACCTCGGTTCGTTGTGATAGTCAACAACAGCAATGGCCTGAGCTAGACGACGGCGCAAGTACGTCAATCGCGCTGGGATCCGATGTTAACGATAAACGCAGTTCGTGTTAGCGAAAGTTGGATTAAAGTTTCATGCGCTACCAGAAAAGCATTGTGTTGAACCAGATTCGTATATATTCCTCCTCGTAATTTTCGCTCGGCGTCGCTTTTCGCTTGCGTCGTTTTGGCATATAGAAGCACCTGAAGGGCTGTTAGTTTTGCGTTTGGCCGGCATAACTGTGTTGCGACATCTCATGTCATGAAGCATTCTATCAAAACAAATATTTTGTCACCTAACGGAAGTAGGCTGGGTTTTCTACCTGATTTAATGGGTCACTGTATTGAGCGGTGACAGCTTAATACAGATTTGACTGTACTGTTTTAAGAGAGGTGTTCGCTTTTCTCCAGAAAAGAAGTTGAACTTTGACATTGTTAAAAAATTAAAGAGACCTGTTAAGATAAATATTTTCAAGGTGCAAGATATATAGACAACAGAAAACTAATTTTGGAGATCCTTCAGTGAAAGTCAGCGCTGACTTGGTTGACCCATCTGCAACTATTCCTATCATATTCTGGGATCAAGAAATTTGCAGAATCAGTTGAAGGAAACAGTTACATTTTCCAAAACCTAAGAGTGAAATATGACTGTACACCTGTATGTAAAAACAGCAAAAACTGCCTGTATTTAATCTGAACATTAGCAACATAGATTTGTCATCCTGTGCATCAGGTTTTAACTTTTCATGAATTGAAAATATACAACATCAAGAACAAAACAGTTACAAACATTGAGTAACAAATACACTTTTGTTTCCAAAGTACTAAAATTTGTTATACCATTTATATTATACTGTAAAACCATTTATATTATACTGTTACCATAAATAATATTCTGTTACCATAAATATTATACTGTTACCGTAAATATTATACTGTTTATTCCAAAGTACTTTTTTCTTGTTTATATTTCTTCGTTATAAATACAGCGACAATGAACTAATAAATATAAACATTGCTCACTTGTGTCATCCTATATGCGATAAAGTTTCTAAATAACTTTAGTTGTATTGTTGTTATATGCTTGTCATCTCTATAATAATATGATGTTTCCTTCATTAACAATGTTTTCTATTTTCATCAACATGTACATTGTCATATACTACGCTAAGCAATGCGACAATCAATCTCACCGAGTTTCGCATCATCGATTAACTCTGCCGCACTCTTCTACTTCTTAATTTTATATTATTTAAAGAACTCATTAATAATTCATAAAGGAAATTCAAAATAAATTAAGATTTATCAAAATCTGTAAATCGATAAGAGATTTCTCCTGATACACATACACTTTATCTTTGTGTTACTCGGCTAAAATAGCTCACATCACCAAATTAGTTTGTTAACATAGTTATTTAGATGCATTCCTACTTCAAGTCGATCTTTATTGGATTTAAAACATCTCACCTTCGGCTCACCTTGTAAATCTCATACAGATCAGTCGCTTATGTTGCATCTATTACTCGAGCAACATCAGCGGACACATGTATGCATTGTGGACCTATTTTTAATCTTGCGTTACCGTTTGCAGGTTTATAGATTCACGACTTCATCATTCTTGTACGACCCACTTAGGCTGGGCCGGACAGGAACAATTTAAGCCCCATCCATTAAGTAAAATATAAAAATACTCCCTCTATATATTGACCCCCCCCCTCTCAATATGACATTGAGATATACGAATGCTAAAATAACTGTTATTAAAATGGTTTTTTTGTAACAATTAAATAAACCCTGTCACTCTATTAATATCCTCCCACTATTAATCCCCCTTTTGACGACTAATTTATTCAATTAATAAGCAGCGGGGGGGGGGGGGGGGGTAATAGAGAAAATTAACTAAACTATATGATGACTATTTGCTACTCACCATTGGCTTGTACACGAGGGTCTTCGTTTATAATTTCTAGAATATCGTCTCTTCCTAACTTCTTGAGTTTCTCTTGCAGATATTTTACAGTGCCTTTCTTCTTAGTTTCCAACCATTTGAATACTTCTTCAGCTGGGTCATTTCTTTTAGAAATTAAAGCTATTTCATCATTTGGCATGTCAACTTCTGCTGCTAAAGCTTTGAAATCATTATTTAGCCTATCAATGTTTAGTTTCTGACTCATTAGTTGTCTAGTCCTCGCACGTAGCTTGTTTATGGAGAAGTCTTGATTTCCCTTTGCTGATTTAAAAAAAGAAAAAGTACAGTATAAATCACATAGTAACACATTTAAAGGAGATTGGCGACAAAAAATAAGTGCCTTTTATATCAAAGTGTGTGAGTTAACCCTATCTAGACTGGACTTTTTTAGTATCTGGCGTTGGGGTGGGGCGGAATATGCCCGCGAGCAATATCTCCAAAACTATTTGATGGATGCCAATGAAATTTTCACAGGTTGATGGCATGGTAATACTGAATATACATTAAATTTTTGATGTCATGGCAACAAATCGTGACGTCATTATGATGTCATCGCTCAAATTGATGCAGTTCAAAAAAGGGTTTTTCACAAAACGAGCCGAATAAGTCTTGCAAACGCAAGATAGTTAAATAAGAATGCCTAATATGTCATAGGCAGTATGATAACGATTATCGAGCTACACACAACAAAGTATTCAATGATGCAATGTTAAAGAAAAACAAAGTTATATCGTACAAGGTTGCCAATGCACCACTAAATCCATTTGAAGCAGCGAAAAAGGCCCATTTTAAGTCTACTAGTAAACCTTCAAGCAGTGCGTTACCTAATAGTACATTAAGTCAACAAAATGAGACCAGTGATGCTTCTGAGACACAATCTAATGATGATCATGATAAACCATCGAGTGTAACACCACTTCCAGTAGAAATATTACATATCATTCTTGAAGCAACCAGATTAGCTGCAGATACTATACATTTTATCAAACAGCATTGCGGAACGAAAGAGAACCTGATTCACTGAGTGGTCCGGGTGATATAACATCAGAAGCTGAGCCATATCATCCAATACCAGTTTTGCCTTTTACACTTCTTCTGAAAGTGAAAGTGAATGTAGTGCAGAGTCTTCCACATGCAGCGAACGTAGATACTAACAATTGGTTGATATATGCTGGAGACCTATCTTACGAAGACCTAAGAAGGGCATCAGACTTAGTAGAAGAAGTTAAAGGTGATAATTGTTCAGTGGTAGAAATATTCTTGACAAACGCTGAGGAATTAACACGAAGAATTTGTAAGAATGGCAACAAAATCAGTAAAATGAGTAGCGCTTTATTAAAAGAAATAAGCGAAAATAAGAGAGTCAGCGACAAATGACGAAGCAAGTGTTGTGTCAGTGCCGAGCCATGATCCAAGTGAGAGATGTATAGTGAAACTGTCACTGAAAAGAAGTACCTCGTGAAATTGGGACCACACCAGCCAAAGTTATCCGTTTTCCCACGGCATGATCATGATATCCCCCAAAGAAAGCAATGTCGCTTTTCAAGCTTATGGTACATAGCCTTTCCCATTTCGAGTACAGCATTTCAAAATATGCAGCATTTTGTTATGTTTGTTCCTTATTTCCATCCGGACCTGGCAGAGAACAAGCCGACAATGCATGGTCGACAGATGGTGTTCGACAATGGCATAAGATGACTAGTCAAGGAACAAAAAAAAGGAAAACTTGCTGAGCATTTTGGATCGAAAAGCCACAAGGCCGCATTGGCGGACTTCCATGCTTTTAGCCAAGAGTCATCAAATACTTGATAAAGAAAAACGTGCCAACGTTATTCAAGCTGAAAAGGACCATGTTGACAAACAAGGATTCCGCATTAACGTTGCTCGTTGTTGCACGCACCCTCGCCCGGCAAGGTATTGCTTTACGAAGAAGATCGACAGATCAGACTCAACACATAATCAGGATGAAGTCAATGGAAACTTTAACCGGATTGTGCAACTCATATCCATCTGAGTCTCGGTTGCTCAATGGTTAGAGCGTCTCACGGGCAATCAGAAGGTTACAGGTTCGATTCCTGTCCGGGACTTAGAATAGTTTTCTGAGGATACGAGCTTGACGATCGCCCATGTATCGTCCTATCAAGGCATTGTCCAAGCTTAAAGAGTTGGCTCAATGAATGAAGCTCGTGTGCGACAATGCCATGTGACATACATGAGTCACGATTCGCAAAACGAAATGGTTGATCTTTTGCCAAATAATATCCGACGCAAGGTGAAAGAAGAAGTAGGTGATTCCAAGATACATCCAACAAGGTTCGCTTGGCAGTAGCTGTCAGATATGTGAAAGAAGATGGCCCATTGTTTTCAGTTAAATAACGACTCGTCGAGGTTAAAGAAACAGCCGACCAGATAGGCGCCGGACAAGCCAACGGCATCCTTAAGTCATTGGAAGACAGCGGTTTGAAATCTTCTGAGATGGTATTCCAATCCTATGATTTTGCCTTAAATATGTCTGGAGTGCACAATGGCGGAAGTTGAAAAGAAATTGGATAGAAAAGTTCCATACATTCCTTGTCAAGCTCACAGGTGCAACACTGTGGTTCAGCATGCATGTGAAAGTAGCCATATCATTCAAGAACTCTTCAACATCTTGGAAGAGCTCTATGTTTTCTTCTCAGGAAGTACAAAGCGTCACGATGTCTTAGCCAAGCACCTGAAACCAGTTGAAAACTGTATCCAGCTCAGGAATCAATCAAGGCTGTCTAAGAGGAGGCTTTGGCAACACCAGTGGAATCAAAAGTCAAAGCAACAATTTTAGGTTTGCTGAAGAGAGTGAGTAACTTTGATTTCACCATCAGCTTAATGTTTATGAAGAACATTATGTTCAAGACAAAGTTCTTCAGTGAAAGTCTTCAGCATGAAGATCTTAACATCATGGGCGCTTTAGAGCTAACGAAAAGCACTGTGACAGGCTGACAGCTTTGGAAAGAATAAATAACAGTGAAGAAGAGATGAATTCTATGATAGAAGCAGCCGTGTTGTACCTATGCAAAAAACTCATTCGAAATTGATGCCGCAGAAGAGTTCGCAAGAAGTCATCGAGTAAGGCGTATGAAAATCCACGAAAATCCACAACGAAAATCCACAACGAAACACAATCCACGACGAAAATCCACAAGAAGCAACCGTTTTCAATTTGTGTCAGTATTACAGAAATAATAATAGCCTTTAATAAATACTGCGCATCAACCGTGCGAGTTTACATGAAGTATAAATATGTAAGTTACAAGAGAATGATTAAGTAATAGATTCTATGTCCATAAAATTATATAAAGATAAAAAGACACCTATTTATAAATGCTCTTTTAAATCGTTCAGTTCTTACTTTTGGGAGAATAAATTCATGTCCACGTTTACGCAATATTCTCCCTTGTTTTGGAGGTCAAAGGTCATATAAAGAATGATTAAGATTACAAGTAATTCTTTTCCAAATCTTATTATCTCTATTAGCTATTACATCAGATATAAGTATATATTTAGTGGTATAACCAAATTTAAAAGCGCGTTTACAAAAACGATCCATACGACTCAGATATTTATTTTCGTAAGCACTGCCCCATACCTCAATGCCATACAAAAACAAGGACATGATAAGACTATCAAATAAAAAGTTGATCCTTGCTATAACCATAATACTTACAAACTCTAAGAATATATAAACGACTACTAGCTTTACATAATAATTTATCAATTTGAAGATCCCTATATTACAAGGGTTTTCATGAAAAATAACTCCGAGTAGTTTAAGCCAATCCCTGCGCTCCACTCCAGTTACAGGACTGGGAAGAGGTTTCGATGTCTTCCCTCTTACAACCATTTATCTTATACCCAGGTAATATTTGGCATTTCACTCGATCAAACTACATGTTGAAAGGATTTATGGTGAAGGAAAATTTCGAGTGTTGGAATACATACATTTTAAGACCAAACCGGGACCAGTTGCGAAAAATGCAACTTAGCGGCCTTTCCGGCTGGAATTGAACCCGCGACCCTGCGATTGCTAGTGCAGTGCTCTGACCCCTGAGCCACGGAAGCCGCCGCCGAGAGTTGCATTTTTCGCAACTGGTCCCGGTTTGGTCTTAAAATGTATGTATTCCAACACTCGAAATTTTCCTTCACCATAAATCCTTTCAACATGTAGTTTGATCGAGTGAAATGCCAAATATTACCTATAATATACCCAGAATCTTATCCCGGCATTACCACCATATATACAGAACTCGTGACTAGGCTCTCGGCGGCGGCTTCCGTGGCTCAGGGGTCAGAGCACTGCACTAGCAATCGCAGGGTCGCGGGTTCAATTCCAGCCGGAAAGGCCGCTAAGTTGCATTTTTCGCAACTGGTCCCGGTTTGGTCTTAAAATGTATGTATTCCAACACTCGAAATTTTCCTTCACCATAAATCCTTTCAACATGTAGTTTGATCGAGTGAAATGCCAAATATTACCTATATTAAAATAACTAAAATATTAAAAGTCGGTAACTCCGGGTTTCACGCTCAAGAGGCGATCATGTCTGATGATAGAAAAGGAAAAAAAATAGAAAAGGAAAAAAAATAGAAAAGGAAAAAAAATAGAAAAGGAAAAAAAATAGAAAAGGAAAAAAAATAGAAAAGGAAAAAAAATAGAAAAGGAAAAAAATAGAAAAGGGAAAAAAATAGAAAAGGAAAAGAAAAATATAAATATATAAACACAGCAAAATTCAACAGAGTTTCTTAATTCGTCCTCGCCATGCCACACGGTCTTCTGCCACAGTTGTCCAGTCGTTCATGTTCAGATTCGTCTTCGCCAAAGCTTTTCTGAGGCCACGTCCATAGGTGAACTCTGGGCAGCCACGCGGTCGAGGTTCGCGTACCCAGCATGTAAGCATCTTGCGGAGCAGTCTCTCCCATCCCATACGCCAGACATGCCATGCCCATGTGAGTTGGCGTTTCGATACATATGCATCCATGGACAGGAGATTAGTACGTGTCTGCAGATCCGCCGTACTGATGCGGTACAACCATGTATGCAGGTGACGGTTCACCCGACACATTGGCCGCATACATTGAGCATGAAACACTCGTAGCTGATTGAACAAGCGCTCGGTGAGGCACCAGGTTTCAGCACCATATAGTAGGATTGGGAGCTCCAGCCCCTCATACACAGCTTTCTTAGCTTCCATGGAAATTTGTGTTGATGAGAAGACACATTTTCGTAGAGCACCAAAACCATTTCCAGCTACTTTCACTCGATTCTCAACATGGGCAATATCACTACAGTCTCTAGTTAATATGGAGCCCAGATACTTAAAGTGATCCACAACTGGCTGGAAAACACCTTCGCCAAGAGTGGGCAAGTTGATTTCAGAGAGATCGCAATTATCATATGTTATAGGGTCATTGTATAGCCTGGCTGGGGCGGCTACGTATATAAGATTTCCGTCTTCGAAGCGATCTTCACTACTCCATCTACTTTCAAACCAGCGTGGATTTGAATTCCCAAAAGGAGTGAAATGCTGAAACATCAGCGGCACACTTTCCACTAGAGATTCTCGCGACGTGAATAGCACAGCCGTATCATCGGCGTACTCAGAGTCGGATAGTTCAAAAGACTCACCACGTGCTGTATACCTTCGTCCACACAGTACATTGTCATCCTTCGTCTTGAACAAATACAGAGGCCTGTCATGAGCCGCACGCCAGGTGATCATGATTGCAGCAATATAGAATGTGAAAAGACTTGGTCCAAGAATATCTCCCTGTTTTACTCCAATGGTACATTTAATGGTGTTTTTATCACATCATTCACAGAAAATTTTACTTCCACATTGGCATGTAACGATCGTAGAATCTGCACCAGCTTCATAGGAACCCCGAATTTTAGTAGAACATTCCATAGCATCCCACGAGGTACCCGGTCAAAAGCCTTGACGAGGTCTATACAACATCACCCAAGTTTGCAAACCAAAACCCAAGTTTTCAAAGCTAACTTGATAGTAAACACTGCATCAGTGCATCCTCTATTTGATCTAAAACCACATTGGCTCTCGTGATCGAGGCCCTCGGCAATCGGTTGCAGACGAGCATGCAGAATGATGGCTACGATCTTGTACATAGCCTCTAACAGCATTATTCCACGGTAGTTTCCAGGGTTACCCAAATCTCCCTTCTTTAGTAGAATTTTAAGCAGCCCCAATTCCCACTCTTTAGGAGGCAGCTCACTCTCCCAGAAGTCAACAATTATGAGGCACATGATCTCAAACGTCCCTTCGTAACGTTTGAGGCAAGACATTTGAGTAGTTGCGGACAAAGCCCAGAATCACCAGGGGCTCTTTCCTTTAGCTTCCGTACTGCCATAGTGATTTCATCTTTAGTTGGTGTGCCATTACACTCTTCCACCACAGGATGTTGCTGAAGCATATGCAAAACTGACAGATCACAGGTGGAATCACGACTACCTGTATATAGTTTTTCAAAATGCTTTTTGAAGACATGAGCATTTTCTTGGGGAGTTGTGCAGAGTGATCCATCTTCTTTCCGCATTGTGCGCTCTGCAGACGGACGAGTTTTCACTAACCCATTACGGAGCTTTGTCACAGCATCCCAGTATTGTTTCGTACCACGGCTGACATTCAAAGCACGACACTGCACTAACGTCCATCGGTTTTTTGCCGCCGCGACCGCAGACTTAACTGCTTTACGTGCGGCTCGTACTCTGGCTGTCTGTTTTCGAGTTCGCGACGGCCGAACATAGAAGCTACAGTATTGCACGATTTCTTTCTTCAATGACTGGAGCAAGAGTCTGCTCTGCGTTGCGCTTTAGGCCTCTTTGGAAGTGTTGCCAATGCCGCTTTCTCCGTTGCATCAGCAAAACGTGTGTAACTGGAACGATTGTCCTCTGTACGTTCAACATTAAAGTCACGGTGTACCTTATCGCAAAATGAACTTGCGATGTCTTTATCTGTGAGACAAGCATAATCTAAATGCGGTAGGCGCTGGCGCTGAGATGATCTCTTCTTCAGACGACGCATTACTCGAATTCTACACCTCACTGCTAGGTGGTCACTGTCCAGTAGCGGTTGTAATCACCCCAGCATCGATGAACCGGGGGAAGTTGACTTTTACAGTGATAAAGTGGTCCAGCTGGTGAGGTTTTTTGGATCTCGGATGAATCCATGTCCCATACCTTTTCTTACGAAAATATGTGGACATCACAACCAAATTGTTGACACGAAGATAGTTGCTGTATCTCCTACCCGCGTTGTTCGTATGTGCAATACCATATTTCCCAAGGCTATTGCGGCATACTACACGTTCGCCTTCATCCCGAGAAACACCCATACTCGAATTCGTATCACTGCCTTCACATAGAATGTCTTCAGGCTGCCTCCTAGCACGACATCTGTCCAACTGTTCAAAATACGTGTCCGATTCGCTCTGATCTGCAGCTCCAACTGGTGCGTAGCAAGCCATAATAAATAGTCCTACATTTCTATTTTCATTGTCCTTCATGAACAAACGCACTGCAATCACCCGTGCCCCAAGATCATTGTGTACCTCGGAGCTCGCTGCTCGCCAACAGTCTACTGCTTCACTGCTCAGTGCGATTGCTACTCCCTGAGACCCACGGTTACCCATTACAGCATCCGGTTTGAGACCAGCAACCACTAGACGACAAGCCCCATGTTCAAGTATATCCACGCCTGTTCTCCAGGTTTCTTGCAAACAAGTAGCGAAAATGTTCCTTTTGAGCATCGCCATAAACAGCTCTTCCACTCTCGCTTCAGATTTCAGACCACGCGCATTTTGAGTCACAATAGTTGCTCTATTTCGTCTTGCTATCCTCCTTTGAAACTCATTACGAGACCCAGACGGTTGCGAGCTGACTGGGCCAGGAGCTATATGGGTCATCTCACAATGAACGAAAGAACAGTAGTTCTCGTAAATCCAAAGTCTCTGAGACGATCCGCTTCAATATTTTCATTAGAAACTATAATCACTCATAATTAATTGGTAATAAATGCCAGGAAATATTTGATCAATCCTAAGTTCCCTGGCACATAGGATAAGGCTAGATACTACTCAGGTTCGCCACATGGTACACCAGTAGCAGGAAAATGAGCCTGATCTGACGATATATATATATATATAAAATTTGTTTCCAGTTATAAAAGTTTAAACCACTTCCTCAAACTCAATTTCATAGAGAAGTGCTTGAATTTTAATCTTTGCAAGACCATTTTTCTTGGCAGGCTACTTCTTCAAAATAGGGATTAAACTTTTACAAAACATAAAATCAGCATCCACATCCTCTGTAGTATTTTGCTGCTTGTTTTGTGTTTCGTTTGATGTCTCTTTCATTTCACTGAGTGTTTTGAACAAAACACAGTCAATCTTATCACTAATTTCTTCTCTTCTTTTTCTTTTCATGTAAGTTGGTTGACGCAATTTAACATTACGAGAATCATTTTCCTTTTGTGCATTTACATGTAGGTGTCTGGCTTGGTTGTAGGGTAGTGGCTGCAAATTGTTTGCTTGATTGAGAGGTAGTGAGGGTAAACTATCACTTGAAGATGGACTCTCACCAGTTTCAACTGAACTGCTCTCAAGTACCAAGTTACTCTCAGTCTTCTTGTTCATAACTTTATCATGTATAAATGACAGCTGTTTGAAATATTTACAAGTAGACAAGTTTTGAGCTCCTGCTCCTGATTTTGTCTGTTGCTCTCTTTTTACCAGACACCTCTTTAAGCAATCTCGTAGATTCTTCCATTGATTTTTGAGGAACTCTTCTATAATATAAATAAAACAATTTAAGATACTAGAATAGTATAGAGCCATATTGGATTACAGTTTCCATATTGCATATAAAACTTTGCATGATTTTCTACGACTTTTTAGTGAGTTCAAGGCAGACTGAATTTTAAGTAAATATAATAAATTATTCTGCATAAACCACGAGTGTAAGAATTGAAAGATGAATAAAACATAAAAATAAGAATAATTTCACAAGCAATGACTACTATTAAACCCATGTCAAAATTTTAAAAAGCGGTAACAAGATCTTGTGTGAGTGAACAATGTTTACTATCAATAAATTAAACAATTGATCTGTAATTATCCTTTCAATCAATGTCTCAAACTTACCACTTTTGCCGAATTTACGGGCTAGATTTTCCCAGGCTGATT
Organism: Chrysogorgia sp. JL179-B06; assembly: GCA_035772405.1. Lineage (NCBI taxonomy): Eukaryota > Metazoa > Cnidaria > Anthozoa > Scleralcyonacea > Chrysogorgiidae > Chrysogorgia > Chrysogorgia sp. JL179-B06. The sequence continues at coordinate 99,634 of JAYKKM010000262.1, forward strand.
TTCGTTTTGTTAACTCATGATGAGATCTAAGTGAGGTATTCCATATGCATACATAATCTCTTATGGCATCAATAAAACTTTCTACGTCGTAAGTCTCTGTTTCTTCAAACTCAGTGTTGTGATCTGAGACATTTTCTTCATCAGATCGTTGTCGAAGTTCATTGATATTCGCAGTTGATTCTTCGATTGATTCTTCGTCGACTTCATGGTTTTCAGCTCCGATTGTATCCTCAAATTGCTCGTCTCCTTGGAGCAGAAGAATTTCAGAAGGCTGTGACGCATTACTGCGCTGCTGTTGTATTTGCATGAATCTTAACAAAGCAGTAGAAATTTCAGTTTGATCAAGATGTTGCTCCGCCATTGTGATATGGTGTTTATTTTCTTGTTTCGTTTTGATTGGTTGAATTATTTGTCGCTAACCAGATCGCGCGGTAAAGTAGAACATCTCTCAACTTTTCGATCTCCACGGGCGGAAAGTTCGAGCGATGCGATTTTCATATAAATCAACAATACGCATGCTCAGAAACAAGATCGCTCGGAAAATATCGTCCGCGCGGAAAATATCGTCCGCGCGGAAAATTTCGCTGTATGGAAAACGGCCTTAACAGGGGCATGGGGTAACTATAATTGTAAGGCAAGCAACACTTGTTACTTCTGGTGTTCTTGGTCACATCTGTCGTGCAGAAAACACAGCACTTACGAAAATATTACTGTTTGCTAAGCCGGAAAGAAGGTACTATTATGGTGATCCCTGGATTAAGATCGCTGAGCTGCTTTGAGTATCAAGTGATCAAGCTAAGAGGATGACTCAGTCACGAAATGAATTTATCGAGTTGATACGGAAACGTTTCCACTCGCCTCCGTGATGGCAACGTCCGTTTTTTTGGAGGAATTTACAGATCAGTGGTGTACGTTCGTGGCGAACAGCAACGATCTAGATCCAGAACATTTTGATATTTTCAAGATCTAGAATCATATTTTCAGCGATGTTTGCGTGACATAGCCCTTTAATAAGCCAACTACTAAGTTAAATCATACACTATTAACAAGGACCAAGGCAAGATATAGATTCAAAACATTCAAAACAAGAAATGAGAAAATGGAAGAATGTAGAAATAACTTAACCTCTGCTCATGATATTGAAAATCAACTAGTTTCCAAATCGATGCGTATCAATTATAATAATGTATCGATTAGGAGAGGGAAAGGGGGTGACTAGTAACCTCAGTCTCACCCCCGCTGTATCCGCCCCTGAGCTCAGAGCTTTTCTGAGTATTGACAACTTAACACAGCCTGTGCAGCAAAACCTTTATAATCAGTAACTTCAACCATTAATTCTTATACTACTCGCATATTAGGCTCTCGATATGCTATTCCGTTTGTTTTCTTTTGTATTGAATCAAACTAGTTAATCAACTCTTACTCAAAGGAACCTGCGTTATTCGATCTCGAACGTACGAATTCGAGCACGTGGTAGTCTCCTTCGCAGACGTCCTTATGGCTTCCTGCGAAGGAGACTAAGCACGTGAATGTTTTCGTAAACATATTTTTCCAAAAAGACAATCGCGTAGGTAATTAATTTTATTGCCAATGTTTTGTTTTTGTTAGCATACTGTATGTTCCAATACTCTCCCCCTCACGGTATTTGTATATATATATAATAATATTTTACAATATGGAAGACCTTATCGTGACACTTAGTTTAAACAATACCTTGAACTGATGCAGGTGTGCCGTCCTTTGCGTCACTTTGCAGTTAAAAATCGAAAGTAAGAATTTTAAGTATAAAATTAATAATCGTTAAAGTTATATATGAAGTTGCGCAGTAACCTCGAGTGTTACAGACAATTGTAACCTATGTAGAAGTACCGTGCAAATCAATAATAATATCTTTGTGTCTTAATATCAATTCTCAAACTCATTAATAATTCATGAACCAAAAACAAAATGAATTAATGTTTAATTAGTGTTTTGAAACCGGAGGAAGATCACGCGTGATGACGTTTTGAAATATTTCAAAGTCCTAGGACTTTGAAAATATGTAAATTACTATGTTTGAGAAGTCAGTTCAAACACTCGACGTCAGACTTTACCGGGATTTCAAAACTCTCGAGCAGTAAAAATGATCGCCTTCGGCTCGCATTTTCAATAGGCACTCGGACTTTGAAATCCCGGTAAAGTCCTCCGTTTCGTGTTTGAACTATTACGTAAAGATGTTGACGTAAATGTATTTGGTCGCTGTTTACTTGTGAAGTCCGCTATATAGTATATATCTTTTGATTACTTAACTAAATAATTTATGAGTGTAACGTCGCGAGTGATTGGTCGAGACGATATCTGCAGACCAAGCAGCCAAACACATTTTTTGCAATGATATTTTTATTGTTTTTTAGTTTTAACAAAAAATCTTACTAATTTCTTTCAAGCTAAGTTAATCATGAGAACGGCCGGTACGCTCTTTGACATCAATGCAGTTGAACAAAGCAGGAACAAAGTAAAACGTATAATTAGTCCAATTGGTAAAGTATTGAGTGTCACGACGCCAAGACACAATTTCTGGGGGACTATGTCAGACCCAGGTTGGAAAGAATATGATAACTATTCCATATTTTCATCACATGTTTGAACCTTTTTGGTGGTAACTTTTACGTTGGGGTTGGTATTTTTCAAACAAATATTGGACAACTTCCCACATATTATCATTTACAGGGGTGGATCTAGGAATTTTGATACCTTACTACAAAAGTGCCCATATTGTTAGGCTGGTCCGGTGGTACCCCCTCTCCTCCCCCACCGGAAAACTTTTGAATTTTGGGACTCTGAAATATGGAATTTACAGCATTTTGAGATTATTTAATCAAGAAATTAATTATTTTCCCATATAGTCGTCGTGTATCTTTATTGATCAATTGATCGAACGTCAGTAGGACCACAGGACTAAACTCGCTTTCATCGCTGGCGATTCGGGCCATAGTCGGTTGATCATGTTCGTAATGTTCGCGGGGGCTATTTATCGAACATATCTCGCAATATCTAAATTCTGTAGCTAATTCAAGAGGTATATAAATAGTTGTCAAAAACTGTTTTTCAACCATGCAGACCAACCGCGGAAGTAACTGTCCCCAATCACCAAAACAACAAATATGCTAACCCTAACACCCCACCTAATTAGTTTTCTAACCCTAACCCGCACGGCGCACGCCATGGTTTGGTATGCATGGCATGCTTGGGTCTGGGTAAGTTGCCTTTTTACTTTACAAGTTTTCGTTTTAAACGTTTTTGTTAAGCGAGAGCGGAATTTAGTTGTTTCTCTTTCTTTTCAGTTCTATCTGCTGTGTGTCAACGTCACTAATGATCGAGTCCATCAGAAGATAAGTCTAGTTTCCGATTATCATCGCTGCGTTGACTGAGAACTATTTAAGAAATAGAAAACATTTTCCGTGGCAGGACGAGTGTTTCCTCGTTATTTCGAGTTGTTTTCTATTTACTCGGGCCGTAGCACGAGTCTTAGTTTCGCCTCTGTTATTATTATTAGTATTATTAGTATTATTTTTGGGGTTCCACAAATCTGCAAAATTGCGCAATAATAGTTCCCAGGCTTTTGCGAACCACGTTGCGGGTCATTTGAGTCAAATTCGACATCTTTGCTTTTCATCGAGTTGTTCTTTGACTGTTGGTAGATTTTGAAAGAGTGTTGATTGTGAATACGCTCACCATATGCTTACAACTCGCTGATCGTGGTAGACCTATACTCTATACTAAAGATGACGAGTGATTTCGGAATCGGTTGGTCCGCGATCTTGATAACCGCACGCTGATGTGTACTCGATCAAATCTATGTTTACATGTTTTATTGAATCGATCAAACTTATGCTTAAATGTGTCATTGAATTGTACTGAAAAATGTTGCTCAAATGCTGTAAATCGATAAAATCAAATGCTGTAAATATTTCATATTTATATCGTCGATCATTAATCATAAATAACTGACTATGCAGTACATTCACATATTTTGCTTAATAAATCAGGAAACATGTTGCCATCGAATAACCCTGTTTCACTTGATATTTTACTTGTAAATGAGACTCTCAAAATGTTCTTTATCTCAGATAAAGAACATTTTTAGAGTCTCATTTACATTGACAATTTAGATTCATTTGAGTTCTAATTTGATCACATAACTTTGAAAGGTGTTTACACTGACACACACTTTGATCAAACTATACAGTTTCATTTGATAGTTTGATCAAATAAACTTTGATAGTGACAGTGTAAACCAGGGTTTAAGGCTGGTTTATACTATCAAAGTTTCTTTTATCAAAATATAATTTGCTCAAAGTGTTTGATAGTGTAAACATCTTTCAAAGACTGTGCGGTTCCTTTGAAGTTCATTGATCAAATTAGAACATGTTCAATCTACTTTGATCAAAGTAACTTTGACAGTGTAAACCAGCCCAACAGACCATCAACCACAGGTGTATGCTTGACAATTTTTGTAGTTGTTTAAAGGGCCTGTTTCTATGGTGTTTATATTGGAGTCTAGTTACTTGTTTAAGAAATTTCTCCCCAGTCTTGTTATATATTACTTACATATATCAATCGGCGAACCAATACATCATTGTAATGATCTCTGCTCTCCTTCTAAGTCTCGGTAGCTCAATGGTTAGAGCTTTTCACTAGCAATCAGAAGGTTACAGTTTCAATTCCTGTCTCGAACTCAGAATAATGTTTTTGAGGATATGAGCTTGACGATCGTCTATGTATCATCTGATTATTATTATTTTCATTATCACAATTATTATTATCACAATTATTATTATCACATCTCTTTGATGTTATAAAGAAACACTATAATTTTCGATTTAAAACATGGGACGTTTTGGTTGTCATGAAAACCAGAACTAGTATCATACTTGCAAAAAGCGTGAAGTGCATTTGTTCCATCATCAAATTGTTGTGTGAAGTTTTAAAAGTGCAGTTCTGTTTTTTTCCACGTAATCTCGGGCATACCATAGTGCAGTTTTGCCAAATGATTATGGCATCATCATTATATATCTTTTTTCAGTTACCAGTATTTTTATTAGTAGAAGTTTTAGTTATATTAAGGATTGCAAGTGGATTGCATTTGGATTGCTAATAAAGCTATCACTATATGTAATCATAGTTGGTCAATCAAGATATGGTCAATGAGATATTATGGTCTGGAAACTTGGCAAACTTCAAAACGGTTAACAAATGATCTGCGATTAATGTCAGGCTGTACCTCACCATGCATAAATCCTTTGTTTTAGGTTTATTACTCAGGCTACCTGTTGTAGCATCGAGTCTAGGTTTTGGCAGTCTTTCTGTGTTATTTTCCTTTCATGTTGCAATAATGGCTGACTCAGCAGTTATACCCTATTGTATACATAGTTCCCTGCGCAGGCTAAAGTAGCCCGAGTTAACGCCTAGCGGGCGTCTTGTATTAATTTAAATACTCTTGACTCTGAAGATTATCAATACTGAGGCCGTCAAAATATCAGTCACTACCAACAACAGTCTTTCTTAAACTAAACCAATCTAGATCATCAACTTCAAACATCTACTAACTGTACTATATGGTAATACCCTTGACTATGAAGATCAAGCGTGAAAATCCGTGTCTGAAAGTGTGGGGGGGGGGGTGGGGGGGGGGGGGGGGGGGGGGGGGGGGTGACTGCATCGTTTGCGGAAAGTCAGAAGGGGATAATCATACATTGGTGAAAAAGTGGGGGATACATCCCCCCAGGATTGACGCCCTTGATGAAGATGATCACCACTGAGGCTGTCAAAACATCAGTCACCGTCAGCAACAGTCTTTAAAACTACACCAATCTAGATCATCAATTTCAAATAACATCTACTGTACTATATGGTAATACCCTTGACTATGAAGATGACCACCACTGAGGCTGTCAAAATGTCAGTCACCAAACAACAACTGTCCTTCTCAAGACTACACAACCTAAATTATCAAACTTCAACAAACATTTGCTAATAATCTTGACTTTAAAGATGACCATAACTGTGTCAAAACTTAAACTTCCCATCTACATGTAAAATACCTCTATTATTGCCTATGCAAAGATAGAGAAGAGTTATATCTTATATGGCTGTGCAAACAAAGTTTATTTATAAATCTTTGCTAAAGGAAAAACATAGAAACTAAATAAACAAAAGATTAGCAAGGCAATCTCAAAAAGCTTGCGCCAATTACTTTGGGTTCAGGTTGTGTTAAACCCAATGCTGAACATGTTAATATAGGTACATGTATATAAATACTGTAAACTAAATTGCTAATCACAAAAAGGCTTTGAACGAAAATATTAGTCCATTGTTTTATAATATTTTACCTGATTGTTTTTTTCCATCAAGAACTGCTACGTTCAACAGATGACATACCACATCTTGACTTGATACAGCTATAAGGAAAATCACAAAAAAACTCGGAATGTTAAAGCAATATTTTTATGTAATCAAAACACTGGTTTTCTTAATGACCATATATTAATGACCATGGTTATGAAATCCTAAAGTTCACTCTCTGATGATGGACTTTTGCTCAAAACGTTACACCTCTTACACACTATGTTGGCAGTACACCAATCTTTCAAAGTATTCAATTGTATTTCTACATTGCCAAGGTCCGAATTAGCAAATCGCAAATTGCGAAGCGATTTTAAAAATTTCCAAAATCTGCGAAGTATTTTTCTGAGAATTGCGAAGCTGATTTTAAGTAACCAAGTTCACCAAGTGATGTAAACGTCAATTATAGGACTTAATGATGTTACACTACGTTGTAAGACGTTACGCTACGTTGTAAGACGTTACGCTACGTTGTAAGACGTTACGCTACGTTGTAAGACGTTACGCTACGTTGTAAGACGTTACGCTACGTTGTAAGACGTTACGCTACGTTGTAAGACGTTACGCTACGTTGTAAGACGTTACGCTACGTTGTAAGACGTTACGCTACGTTGTAAGACGTTACGCTACGTTGTAAGACATTACGCTACGTTGTAAGACGTTACGCTACGTTGTAAGACGTTACGCTACGTTGTAAGACGTTACGCTACGTTGTAAGACGTTACGCTACGTTGTAAGACGTTACGCTACGTTGTAAGACGTTACGCTACGTTGTAAGACATTACGATACGTTTTAAGGCGTTACGCTATGTTGTAAGACATTACGCTGCGCGGGAAGACGTTACGCTACGTTTTAATGCATTACGCTACGTTGTAAGACGTTACGCTACATTGTAAGACATTACGCTACGTTGTAAGACGTTACGCTACGTTTTAATGCGTTACGCTACGTTGTAAGACATTACGCTACGTGGGAAGACGTTACGCTACGTGGGAAGACGTTACGCGTTGACCTTGCACGACTAATTGAGACTAAATCGGATACCAAAGTTATTATTTCTGAACTCGTGGTACGCAATGATAAAACACTTAATGAAGCAGTTAAAACAGTAAATAAGAAATTAAAAATATTCAGTAATCAGAATGGATGGAAGTTGATCGAACATAAGAATATTGACAGTAGTGGACTGAATAAAAGTGGACTTCACCTAAATGAAACAGGTAACCACATTTTGACTAGTAATTTTGTAAAATGTTTAGATGGTTGCTTCGATTGATATTTTACAGACTTCTGCAGGGAGATAGACCCCCCTAACCAAGATCATCCAATGAATACATCTAAATATTCTCTGAATAATGATCTTCACGGCTCTATTACAAATGAGACTAATTTATCAACCAATAAACAACCTATATGTACTTTAGGTATTCCTATTACCAGAGGTTTTAAGATAGCTGCTATTAATATAGTTAGTCTTTATAAGTATATAGACCAACTTAGAACTAATCTATATGACCGATAAATCTGTCGATATTTTAGCTATAAACGAGACTCGTTTGGATAATAATTTTTCAAATAATGAAATACATATCCCTGAATATGTACTTGAAAGAAAGGATCGCAATAGGTCTGGAGGAGGTGTAGCACTCTATATTAGAAATTCAATAAATTATATACGACTAAAAAATCTCCTTGAAGGTAGTTTAATTGCTTTGCATTCAAGTTACTAAACCTAAAAGCAAGCCGTTTCTTGTTGGAACATGGTATAGACCACCAAGTTCCACCATTGAAACTGTAAACAATTTTGAATGTATTCTTCAAAAACTAGAATCCTATCATATGGAAGTAAATATTATTGGAGATTTAAATTGCAACGTAAACGCTACCCCCAATAGACCATAAAACTCAGAGACTTTTAGACATATGTAATACATACCAATATAATCAATTGATAAATCAGCCAACACGCGTAACAAGAGATACATCGTCAACAATTGATTTGTTTTTAGCAAATAATTCTCCACAAATCTCTCATGTTGGAGTTTCAAAAGTTTCAAGAAAAGTGATCATTTTCTCATTTATGCAATTAAAAAAATTTGTATTCCAAAATTGAATTCTAGGATTGTAATAAACAGATCATTTAAAAATGTTGATCCTGATAGATTTAGATATGATCTCTTGTTAGCATCTTGGCACCGCATTGAAATGGAAGATGACCCAAATAATGCTTGGGAAATATGGAAACAAATCTTTATGACCATTGCTGATTGTCATGCCCCAACAAAGAAATAAAGGATAAGGGGAAACTCAGCTGCATGGATTACATCAGATTTAAAAAAACTAATGTTTGAGAGAGACAAGTCTAAGAAAATTGCTACTAAATTTCAAACGGATACCAATTGGACAAATTATAAGCTGTTGAGAAATAAAGTTAATTATGCTATTAAACCTGCCAAAACAAATTATTATAATTCCTATTTTAAAGATAACCATGGAAATATAAAGAATACTTGGAAAGGGATCAATGAGATTATGGGTGCTAATTCTAAAACAACTAAAATTAATAAACTCAAAATTGGGGATACCTTATATATAATACCCCTAATGATATCAGTAACCTTCTAAACAAGCATTTTTCAGAAATTGGACCATCTCTAGCCTCTGAGATCCCTGACACACCAACTAATTTCACAGATTATATCATTGCTACAGAACATACCTTCAATCTGGTTGAGACTTCAGTCGATGAAATTTTAAAATTAATTGCAAAACTACCTCCAAACAAATCCTGTGGACTTGACAATATTTCAGCTCGTCTACTTAAAGAAGCTGCACCAATAGTAGCCTCGTCTTTAACTGCTATAATTAATCTCTCTATTACTACCAGAATTTTTCCAAATGACTGGAAGGTTGCTAGAGTTTCACCAATATTTAAAGATGATGAGAGGACTGATCCTAATAACTATAGGCCAATTTCTGTTTTATCTGTTGTAAGTAAATTGATTGAAAGAGTTGTATTTGATCAATTTTATGCATATTTAAATATAAATAATCTCTTGACTGAGTCTCAATCGGGTTTTAGGCCTCTGTGTTCCACTGTGACTACTTTATTGGAAACCACAAACGAATGGTATTCTAATATTGACAACGGTATCCTGAATGGGGTAATTTTTTTAGATCTGAAAAAGGCTTTTGACACAGTAGATCACAATATTCTAATACAAAAATTGAATCTTTATGGTGTCAATGCTAAAACCTTGAAGTGGTTTAAGTCTTATCTTACTGGACGTAAACAGAAGACCCTTGTAAATGGAGTGTTGTCAGATTATTCTACTATAAATTGTGGAGTTCCTCAGGGATCTATATTAGGCCCTTTACTATTTATTCTCTACATTAATGATCTCGCCTCGTGTGACTTGTTCTCTAAATTAAGAATGTATGCTGATGATACTACACTTTCCACTGCAGCTGAGGATCCTAAAGTCCTTCAACTTCAAATGAACTATGATTTGAATATTATCCAAACTTGGTTAAAAGCAAATAAATTAACCCTAAATGCTATAAAGACTAAATATATGTTAATAGCTAGCCGTTACAAACTGTCTTTGTTAAAAAATTGGTTAACTATTAAGGTCAACGATATTCCTCTGAAAAGGAAGACAGATTTTAAATCTCTTGGGGACCAAATTGATGATAATCTCAATTGGGACACCCATATTAATGCAATCTCTAAAAAAATATCTGCGAGTCTTGGAGCATTAAAGCGGATAAGTTCCATAATACCTTTTAAAACTCGATTGCTTATGTACAAGGCCTTAATTTTACCATATTTTGATTACTGTAGCGTTGTGTGGGGCAATATTGGTATAACATTATCTGATAAACTTCAAAAACTACAAAATAGAGCTGCAAGAATCATTACTTTTTCAAATTATGAAATACGTTCTAGTGATCTATTGGATATTCTTGGTTGGGTAAATTTAGAAAAAAGGAGAACTAATCAATTGGCTATAATGATGTATAAAATCTATAATAATCTTTCTCCGCCATATCTAGGAAAGATTTTTAAAAACATATCCAATGTGCACTCATATAATTTTAGGAATTCAAATATTAACTTGTATATTCCTTAGCCTAAAACAGAGGCTGCAAAAAGTAGCTTTCACTATAGGGGGTCGAAACTTTGGAATAAAATCCCTGTTGAGGCAAGACAGCAACCAAATTTAAATGCTTTTATAAAATAACCGGAAGTAAATGAGTGACAACACGTTATCTGATTGGTTACTGAGCTCAAAAGCCGTGCATTATAACTCAATAAAGCATAAGCTGACGTGTTCTTCGCGTAGATTTTGTCGTTTTTGACGGATTTTCAGTAGATTAAATCACAAAAGCTAGTCAAAGAATACCTGGATACAAGGCTAATCAAGGTACTAACACAACAGAATGTTTTAACTGCAACGTTGAATGCATTTTCATTGCTAAAATCGCCAACGTGATTTCATCGTAGGTTTCCTAGCAACGCACATAGCAACGTCATTTATAACAGGTAAATCTACATTTTTCATGGCTTTATTGTTAATAATAATGGTGTTCTTTTATAAAAGAAATAAAAAACTTTGTCTTGTGTGATTATCGAGTTATAATGGCACTCGAGAAGCTAGTAAAACACTCGGCTATCGCCTCGTGTTTTACACGCATCTCTCGTGCCATTATAACTCGATAATCACACGCGACACGTTTTTTATTTCTTAATTAACATTCATGCAAGAGTCTGCGGTAGCACCCCCGATAGCCCCGCGATTCCTGACCATACGCTGTATGGAACCGCACCTGATTGGGCACAGTGTCCTGAACCAATTCAACCTTTGGAGGGTGTAGCTCTGTCGGAGAGGTTTTACGCTAATAGCTGAGGAACAGTTTACAGGACCCAGAGATCCACAAAGACGGGAGCGGTCTCATAGGTAGAGCAGCCCCAGGCGAGCCTAAACTCCCCAACTAACTTGTTACAATGTTGCCGAGAATTACCCTCTCCTGACCAGAACTACTGTCACACATAAAGTGGAGAAAAAACTTACCGTATAATAAAAAATTACCCCTACTACAGCCTACCGCCAGCACAATGCCTGCAGGGAACCAAACAAGGCCCGACCTTGAAGTTTGATCCCAAACCAGAGCCACATCAAGCTAGAGGATGGAGATGACTTGGACATTTCCTATGGAGGATTGCCTTAGGAGCATTGCTGTGAAGAGAATATAGCTGCGAACATGCACAAGAACAGACGACATTTAAGTTGATGGAACAACAAAAGAGATTGCACACAGTAAACAATGCATGCAGCAGAACAGGAGACAAAAAAGCATTTTAGTTATCACCCATGATAGCTGGGGAGCAGACCAGTTCTACTGGCGCGATTGTACACACTAACAGTAAAATATCACCCGGAGTAGCCGAGCAGCAATATTACTTTATACACAGTAAACACATGCGCAACAAAACAGGAGACAAACATAAATTAAATTAAGTCACCCAGAATAGCCGGGGAACAAACCAGATGTACTGGCGCGATTGTACACACACTAACATTAAAATAGTAGCCAAAACAGCGGACCAGAAGCAGTGGCGCGACGGTACACTAATGTTAATGGATACATAGACAACACATACAGCAGAACAGGAGACAAACACAAAGGAAGTCACCCAGAATAGCCGGGGAATAAACCAGATGTACTGGCGCGATTGTACACACACTAACATTAAAATAGTAGCTAAGCAGCGAACCAAATTTACTGGTGCAATGGAGCAAACACATGCAGCAGAACAGGAGACAAACATAAAATAAGTTAGCCCGCAGATGAAAGTAAATACTGGCAGCTGCCGATAATATGCAAGCAAAGACATAGCGCAAATACAGTCCCCTAACCGCTGAACGATAAGCAACGTTGCAGAATATACGTACCCGCACAAGCGCTAGCAGCAGTTGAACCGGATGTGAGCAACAGCAGGGAGCACAAATAGAGTCCCCCAACGACTGTACGGCGGTGTTGCCCAGTACGGACCCGGATGACCCCCCACACGACTGAGCAACAGCAGGGAGCACAAATAGAGTCCCCCAACGACTGTACGGCGGTGTTGCCCAGTACGGACCCAGAGGACCCCCCACACGACTGAGCAACAGCAGGGAGCACAAATACAGTCCCCCAACGACTGTACGGCGACGTTGCCCAGTACGGAGCAAGCAACAGCTGAATGAAAGCAAAGTAGCACAGTCCGAAGCACGGGAGCACAATAATGAGCTATGTAAGATGAGGGTTTGGTGGGCGGGAACGAAGTATTGTGTTCGACGGACAGCGCACGAATAATCCCTGAAGTGGAGGACCGTTAGATGCCACGAGTTTTGCATTGACGTAAGGCATTCAGTGCACTCACCCTGAATACCTATAGGGTCCCAAGGGACCACAAGACCGGCAGCACACTTGCTTTGCATGATGTTAATTATTTTTATTGCATAAATCCATTTAAAAAAAAATTATATAATCATTGAATTAGGTAACACTGACTTTGTAAATAATATTATTTTTATAATTCTTGTAAATATATTATAGTTAGTATATAGTAGGAAACACGGCTCGCTTAATTGTAAAAATGAAACGATTTTTTCCGTGTTAAAATAAAGTTTATGTATGTATGTATGTATGTATGTACGCTACGTTTTAATGCGTTACGCTACGTTGTAAGACGTTACGCTACATTGTAAGACATTACGCTACGTTGTAAGACGTTACGCTACGTTTTAATGCGTTACGCTACGTTGTAAGACGTTACGCTACGTTGTAACACGTTACGCTACGTTACTACGTTGTAAGACGTTACGCTACGTTGTAAGACATTACGCTACGTGGGAAGACGTTACGCTACGTTTTAATGCGTTATGCTACGTTGTAAGACGTTACGCTACGTTTTAATGCGTTACGCTACGTTGTAAGACATTACGCTACGTGGGAAGACGTACACTACGTTTTAATGCGTTATGCTACGTTGTAAGACGTTACGCTACATTGTAAGACATTACGCTACGTTGTAATACGTTACGCTACGTTTTAATGCGTTACGCTACGTTGTAAGACGTTACGCTAAGTTGTAAGACGTTACGCTACAGTACGTTGTAAGACATTACGCTACGTTGTAAGACGTTACGCTACGTTGTAAGACGTTACGCTAAGTTGTAAGACGTTACGCTGCTACTTTTAAGAGGTTAGGCTACGTTGTAAAACGTTAAGCTACAGGTGAGTTGTAAGACGCTACTCAACGTTGTAAGACGCTACACAACGTTGTACGACGCTACGTAAAGTTGTAAGACGTTACGCTACGTGGAAAGACGTTATGCTACGTTGTAAGACGTTACGCTACGTTAGAAGGCGTTACGCTACGTTGTAAGACGTTACCCAACGTTGTAAGACGCTACACAACGTTAGGAGATGTTACGCTACATTGTGACACTAAAGAAAGAAGCTGTTTTGGAGCGCTAATTCGGACCCTGATTCCCTACGCGGCACATCACGTTTAATAAGTAAATTATTTGGTTATTTCGCCCATATTAAAATCATAGACCTCTTTTATAATGGCTGCCATTTTAAATATTCTTTGATGTGCATATAACCTTGTTAGGAAGCAAAATTATTTTGAATTCCTAGCACACAAACAAGGTCCTATTAAATGGCTAATAAATTAAGACACACGTCATAAAGGAATATTCAAATTGGTTGCCATTATGAAAGAGATCTATTATTTTGAATGCTTAAACAATACCACAATTAAAGGTTTCCCCATTTGTGCATTAGTTTCCTAGTATTTCCAAGATTCTTGTGAGTTGCTAGGAAACCAATTTTTCTTTTAGTCTTTTAAAATGTAATTCTTAGCATGTGTTGGCAGAGATATATTGAACACAAACAATACTGCTTTCTTTCAACTTATTTTGTACAGAAATGCTCTTTTTCTCCTTATTTGAAAGGGTATAATATTTTTCATACTTCACGCTGGAGCGTTATGTACTTATTCTGAGAGCAACTTCATTCAAATTGAAAATGACAGAAAGTGGCTTACTATAGTGAAATATATTCAAGGAAATACATTATAAGAATTTTGAACTGGACCCTTGTATTGACTACTTTGATTATGGTTACATCATATGATAGATACTTATTTTTGCAAAATTCTCACTGCATGCTCAAAATTTGAGATACAGGTATATGTATCTTACATTTGGTAATAATAACAGACTGTAGAAGCTAAGAATACAAAAAGCAACACCTTTAAAACTGTATTTGCTACAAGATACTTTTTAAAAACACCAGCCTTGTGCCACAATAATTTGACAGTTCTGGTTTCACTTAGCAACTCCCAATCAGCATATTTCTCACCCCAAACGATCAAATGACAATATATTGATATTTTAGATTTATAGTGCAATAATTTTCAATTAATATATATTTCTTCTATCATTCCCACCAATTCGCAAGATGAGTCAACTTGCCTGCTCTATATCTAAGCAAATACAATGCCTGTCAAAAAGAGCGAACACATTTTTATTATTTGATCATATTATAAGATGAGAAATATGATGTTTTCATGGGAGTTCCTGAGTGAAACCAGAACTACCAAATATACGTGCGGTTAGAATTTTACCAAAATAAGCATATATCGTATGATGTAACCTTAAGATGTATATACCTGTACTTGTACTTGTGCCTTTGTTTTTCTGAAACTCTTTAACAACCTCTGTTAAATATGAAGAATATTCAAAATAAATATTCAATTTTTTTGCATCTTTTTAAAATTAAAATACTTGGTGTGTATGGTAAGTCTAATTAAAAAACTGCTGCAATAAACAGAGTTAAAAAATATATTTTAATTTAAATATATTCAAAACAAAATTCGAACATTTTTTGGTCTCTGCATGATTGAAATGTATTACAGGATTGACCACTGATCTATTTAGGCAAGATATATTCACAGTTAAATTGGCTTGTGCTGTAAATCAGATAAGTTCCTCTTAAAAATAAAACGTTCTTTCTCCCCTCGGAATAGATAAATTTATGCACAATATATTAGAAAATACAGAAAAGAGTGTTTATGTGAATATCAAAACTTTAACAATACAAGACTATTACCTGGAGGAGGTATGACTAATGTGCTGTCCACTTTAACATGAATAGTTTGACCAGTGTTTTTACAACGAGGTAGCTTTCTGTTGCTGTCAGGCACTTTCAAAAGTTGCTCAAAGTCCATCCTGTAATGACACGTATTACATTCAGGGCATTTATTATAAATTCCATAGCGGAGTTCAGGCCACAATTCTTGCACTATATCTGCAAAAATCTGGTGAAGACTGAGAACAACCTTCCATAAGGTGTTTATTTGGCCACTTGTCCTTGCAGTTAATTCAATCTTGTATTTTGATTTGGTGATGAGGAATTTTACTTCATCTTGCCCTTCTGAATTAATTCCAAAGAATCCTTCTTTCCAGTGAATTCTGTAGTCCGAACAATGGTGGGAACGGACCATTTGTCGCTCAAAGAGACCAACAGGAGGAGTACTGAGAAATTTGTATTCACAACTTCTTTCAATCTCATCTTTTGTCGCAGTTGTTGGCCATAAATCTTTAATATGAGCAGGAGGAGTTGGAGACATAAGTGCTGGGATGAGTATGTAGTTCTTGTCATTTACTTTTCCTTCAAAAGCAGCTTCTTTCTTTGTGACATGATAACCAACATCAAAATGAAAGAGTAATGCAACAAGCTTCTTAACGTTGTTAACATCAGGAACAGTATCGAACCAAATGCATTGCAAAAGAGACTCTGAAAGCAGACCTTTCTCAATCAAATCATGCTTTTCATCATTAAAATCTGTATCCACCATGTCACAACTTTTAAATTCTTCTCTGAACTGCAGGTGAGATTCCAAATCGTGGTGGACAACCTCTTTAACCAACATGATAAGCCTCTGGGGATCCAGAAAGATAAAATCTCTGAGCTGTTCCACGTGTTTAAAATACAAAATCTTACCTAGTTTAACTAGGTAAAGAAGGACAGCATTCAAAGTCTCTTTTTTATCCACAGCTTCATTGAACTTTTCAAGATTTTGACATAACCACTTTTCAAGTTCATCATATGTTAGGTAATTGGTCAGGTTAATTTTCTTTCTCAACGTAGGTAATAAGTTTTCAATTTCAACCCATAAAAGTGGAAGAGTGGTTTGCAGATGCGGGAACAAATCTGTGTTATTTCCAGTTTGGACAAGTTGCTGGACCAGTAATGGATTATTTATAAACAATGAAGATGTAACAACTATACAAGTCTCTCCACTAGACAGTTCTTTTTTCTCATCTGATACGAGAAGAATTTCTTTAGGGACGACTGGCCTTTCTGCTGTCAGTGAGTAAAGCTTTTCCTTTCTACATGCATTGGACGAGCGGTTTTCATCGAAATTCTCTAAATCCGATTTTATGGAATCCACATCCAGTTTTTCTTGTTTGTTAATCTTTTCTAACATGTGTTTACACCTGTCGTTTACGACGCTATCTTCTTCCAGTTCCATAAGGTCATATTTTGTTGCAGCAACCATTATAACAGGCCTTCGAACAATGCTCTTTAACTCGTCAATCCACTTGCCAGCATTTTCATCATACGATTCATCAGTTGTTTCATATTTTGACACGTCCACAGCCAAAAGAAACAAAGAGTGTTTTTCAAAAAAGTAATGACTTACACTCTGGTATTCCATGTGACCACCAAAATCCCAGATTTCTAATTCGAGATCTTCATTCTCAGGATCTGGATACCACTTTCTAATCTCAATACCTTCAGTTCTCTCATGTCCGTACGTCGGTCTTGGCTCTCCCATCAATAAACCGTTAACAAGACTCGTTTTTCCTGCGCCAGAATTCCCAATAACCAGCACTCTAAGCCGTTTAGAGTGAGCTTCACCAAACTTAGCGATGCTTTTAAAATAATTTAAAATACTTTTACCATCGTTACAGATAACTTGTGGTGGCTTCTCCAGCTCATTACCTGCCAGGTTGAAATTCGCGCCCCTTTCTATTAAGTTGGCAACACATTGGGGAAATTCTTTTAGTTTATTGAAACTCATATCACAATTTATGAGACCAATGTTATTCTCGAGACTGTCTGGAACTTTCTTCAGGCCACAGTAACTCATATTCAGATGCCGTAAGTTCCTTAATGAAGGAATTGAAAATGACTGCTGACCAAGTTCACTATTGCCCCGAAGGTTCAGAACTTCTAAATTAACACAATGTTCAAGACCCCCTGGAAGTTTCTTCAGGTCACAGTTCATCATCTTCAGATGTTTTAACTTCGTTAACGAAGGAATTGAAAATGACTGCTGACCAAGTTCAATGTTCCTGCCAAGATGTAAAGTTTCTAAATTGGTGAGTTTTTTGAGACCAACTGGATAAGTGTTCAGGGAACAACGGAAAATGACAAGTCGCTTAAGTTTCACAAGTTTGTCAAGTGATAATAATTGATTCTGAAAATTATTGTGATATAATTCAAGTACCTCCAGCTCTTCCATCGCTGTTATGGCCAAAGGTAAGACATTTAGTCCACAATTGAATAAAATGACTTTTCGCAGTTTTAATTTATCGCTCAGTTCGAAATCGTCACCTATCGGATCATCAAAGATAAATAATTCTTGAAGATTGTTTAGTTGATCCATTCCGGTTGGTAAAATCTTCTTTCCCTTAGCACATAACAAGAATCTTTGAAGGTTATTCATACCTTCGAGAGATATTGTGTTGCATTGTGATGTGGTATCAAGGTTGGTTATGACGCCAAAGAACGTTTTTAAAGTAATGTTCTGAAAAGTTACTACTGGAAATATTTCCACATTTTTAAGGAAAATAATATTATCATAAAAAAGTAAAGGATCAACATTTACAGATAACGTGTCATCACTCGCAATTGCTAATTCTTCCACATCAGATACCGTGGTTCTGTCAAGTCCATCTAGACCACCACACTCGTAATTTCTCAAAACTAGACGCCGCAATTTCCGTTTGCATGCAGCAATTACTCCAACCACATTTACAGTATTGCATCGCACGTCTAGGCCAATGAGACCAAGTTCATCAGTCTTGATTTCACAGCATTTGTTATTATTATCAACGAAAACGTTAATTGATAGTTGAGCACCCAAATTATCGACGATAGATTGCAGAAATTCGGGAACATCTTCATGACAAAGTAGGATTGTTTTGACTTGCGGATGATTTAAAAGTTCTGGAGGAATGGATGTTTTCAGAAAACCAGCAGCTCTTAAATCAATCTCATCGCCACTGGCACAACATTCGACTCCATTAATAGTAAAAGTACTGCTACTCATGTCACAAGTGGTCGTTGTCAGAACATTGGAGTGGGACATCAAGGAGTGATTTAACCTGTGAATTAAAACCATGTATGTAAATGTACATGTTTGTCAAAGTTGTAAACTCAGAAAATTTAGGATAGAACTCAGTGTTCAGAAAATTATGAGTTCAATTGTCATAGTGGATAATCTCAATTTCGGTATCCGGCCGGATATTTTCTACTATCCGGCCGGATATACCAGATAATTTGTTTTTGACAGTTTTCCAAGGTTGTGTTAATTCAAATATAATAAAAATAGACATCAATACAACAAAATAGCAATAATATTGAGCTTGCTTACTGTTCAGTAATGAAATTTAGTAATAATATAGCTCACACACAAAGTCACTCATAACAGTTAACACAATAACATATTTCCATAATGCCGCTTCAGTTTGTTTACGTTTATAAGATCTCGAATAATTTTTCTGAGGATATAAGCTTGACGATCGTCCACATATCGTTTGTCTACTCCGCCGAGCTCTCCCACATTCACTACACGTGTATATTAACGTATCCAAGCATTACCGATATATAGTGACTGCCGCATATAGGCAGTACATATATCAATTGAACCAGTACATCATTCTATCCTTCGCTCTCCATCTGAGTCTCGTTAGCTCAATGGTTAGAGTGTCTCACCGACAATCAGAAGGTTACAGGTTCAATTCCTGTACAGGAATCAGAATAATTTTTCTGAGGATATGAGCTTGACGATCGTCCACGTATCTTTTATAAGATCTATTAATTTATTTCATACAAAGCTTAATAAATTATAATTTCATATTATATATTTTAATCTTTTACATGCATGTTTAGAGACCATATTAGACCAAGTGCAATTAATCATTTCATTTTCATAGTTTAATATACTTTCAAACTACCTGTACAGTTCTATTTGACACTGCAGTTATAACATTGTTATTGGTATAACTGCAGGCTCAAACCCTGAATTGAATCATGGATTAGTAATTTTCAATGCATCGAATCAAATTTCGGTATAGCCTGAGAAATTACCGTATTTCTCGGAGTATAAGTCGATTTTCTACGACCCAAAACTATTCTACCTTAAAAGAAGTACTGAGACTAATATACAAAAATATCCGGCTAGATATTTTTCAACTATCCGGCCATATCTGCTAGATTTGTTGCATGACTCATCATTTCTGATTTTTTTTGGCAGACTCCAAAATTTCTCCTCTGTGGTGACTGTGGTTAGAATCATTTAGGATGAGCAACGAAGAAGGAGACCGTGACGTTAGGCTCACATTGGACAAGTAGTTTGACTAATTGTAAGTAATTATCATCTGCAATTGTTCTGAGGAATAAATTAAAACCGTTGAACTATGACTACAGTATGTACAGCTATGTGTAGGAGACTTAAGCTGCCGATACTTTTTGAGATATCCTACTGACAGACTGACAAACAAACAAACAAACAAACAATCACATTTTACTCTGATGAAGGGCTCCACTCAAAACGTCAGTTTTTCGTTTCTAAAAGCTCCTGGCAGAGGTAACTAATACATTTATAACTAATACAAATCTAACTAGAAATACAAATCCACAATAATCCCCTCTAACACCTTAGTCTACCCCCCCAAGAGTTTCATCCTAATACCCCTGCGGGATTCCCCCCACCCATGGTCCCCAGTCCTCACACGCCATGTATTAATTTGTTGATCACAATTTGCAAAAGGCCGTTTCGTCGTGGAAATTTATTTTTTAATTTTTTAGTTATCTCGGCCAATATTTAACCGATTTCGATTTTGAAAACAGATTTGGAATTACCAAGTCTAAATACATAACATACGTGTCTATTAGATTATGAGAGCATGCATATCCTTCGTGAAAGCCTGTTATGTACTTAGAAACTAATCGGCAATGAGGAGGCTGCTTCATCGTGTATTATTTTGAATGATACAGTATCTCGGTCAATATTTCACCATTTTCAATTCTGAAAACAGATTTGGAATTACCTAGTCAAAGTACATACAGTAACATTTGTGCCTATTATGTTACGAAAACAGGGGCGGCGGAACGGGGGTTATGGGGGCTAAGCCCCTCCCCCAATAAACTAGTTATACCTTGGAATCAAATTATCAATATTGGGATAATTAGGTGAAAACTATGCAAATTGCAAACCCATCTTGTCTGCTGGGGGCCCCTGAGTCAGGGCCTCGTTTGATAATCCCCATTTGTCATACTGTAGAATCCCGCTTATAAGCCCCCCGGATATAATCCCCAGGTTATAAGCCCCCCGGTTATAAGCCCATCTGTTTGGTAACAGAAAATACCTTCCAGTTATAAGCCCCCCGGATATAAGCCCGCCTTCCATTAGCACCATTTATAGTAAAATAACAACGAAAAAAAACAGAGAAACAGCGCAACTAACATTGAAACAAAACTTTTACTGATACAACTGAACAATTCAGCATTCTCATTATGGTAAGTTAATCGAATAACTTTGATGTAGGTGACATTACTAAAATTTCAGAGTTCAGTCAGTTATGATCAGGGTTCGAATTAGTTGAGTAAAAACGATGTGCATTTTTTCCCCGAAAACATGATATCCAATATAAGAAAAATAATGGTGTTCAAAAAATTGAATTCCAAAGCGAATTCTAGGCTGGCATGAGATACTTTCAGTTGTCATTGCCCCTGTTGGTTTAAGAGATTGGAAAGTTTTATATAAAATCACTAAAATGCGCGACAAAGATCAAATTTCAGCCGCCATTTTGCGCAGGCAGCTCCTGGAAATTGCGCGGGCCTGTGCGGGAAAGTGATTCGTTCCCAGGGCACTTTAGAGCAGACACGTAAAATATGGCGTCGACGACAATCGTCAATCGATTATGGCTTTTATTTACAATTTTAATAGCAATTTTTGCGTGGCTGCGGGAAATACACACAATTTTTTCACCTTTGGGAAATAGGACTGTTAACTTAACTTATAGTTTGTCAAAACTATTTGTTTGTGTTCAATACTGAGACTATTTGTATTCTGCACATCGTTTTGAAAAGTGATGTGCAACTTTTACTATTTAGGCCAAAACGATGTGCAAATTGCACATTGCACACCGTTAATTCGAACCCTGGTTATGATGTCTCCTTACGATGCATTTTGTGCTTGTTGTATTCTTTTGCTCACATTGACTAGTTTGTTTGTTGCGTTTTGAAACGTTTTTTCTATCCCGCTTATTAGCCGCCCCGGTCATAAGCCGCCCCGGTTATAAGCCCATTCAAAACCTCTTACAAAGTTGTATAAGCCCATCTTGATGCCCAGACCTCCTCGCTTCGGAGATGGTTCCATGTTTGGGAGACTGGGTCAAGTTGATCACTGTTGAACGCGCTCTCGAAATACTGGAAATGCCATTTCAGAGTGTTTACATTTTCAAAATCTACAGGGGGGCATGCCACCGTACCACCTAGCAATCTCAGGCTTTGCCCTCTGCTTCAAAGTCAGCCCCCCAATGGTAAACATCTTCCGCCGCCCTTGTACGCAAACGTGTATACCCTTCGTAAAACCTGCTTATGTACTTTAATAGGCCATGTTTGTGCCGTTTTTCTCCACAACGATATTATATATACAGTATAACATTATATAATATTGTAGAATATTTGGTAAGTAATATTTGGTATTTCACTCAATGAAACTACATGTTCTAAGGATTTATGGTGAAGGAAAATTTCGAGTGTTGGAATATATACATTTTAAGACCAAACATGAGGGACCTGCAGTTGTGAAAAATGCAACTTCAAGGCCTTCTGGCTGGAATTCAATCCGCCATGCAACCTGCGATGCTAGTAGAAGAGCACTGTACAGTACAGGGCTCTGACCACTGAGCTACGGAGGCCATTTCCAAGAGCCTAGTCACGAGTTCTGTATATCGTCAAATATATGTATATGAAAATTCGACCGCCCCAACCGGGAATCGAACCAGAGATCTCCGAAGTTTTAAGAACACTTTCAAATAACTCTGTGAAATTTTAATATTTCGTTTGATCAATTTTAATATTTTTTTTGATCAATAACATTTGCAGTTAAACTATTCCAGGACAAAACTCTTCGATACGAAAAGCTATTTTTAAGGACATTTGTCATGCTGGTCATAGAAAAGTAAAGATTTCGATTATTGCTTCGTAATTGATGATATATTATTATATGGCTTTATGCAATAAAAATAATTAACATCATGCAAAGTAAGTGTGCTGCCGGTCTTGTGGTCCCTTGGGACCCTATAGGTATTCAGGTTATGTGCACTGAATGTCTTACGTCAATGCAAAACTCGTGGCATCTGACGGTCATCCACTTCAGGGCTTATTCGTGCGCTGTCCGTCGAACACGATCCTTCGTTCCCGCCCACCCAACCCTCATCTTACATAGCTCATTATTGTGCTCCCGTGCTTCGGACTGTGCTACTTTGCTTTCATTCAGCTGTTGCTTGCTGGCTAGCTGCTAGTGCGGGTCTGTACTGGGCAACGTCGCCGTACAGTCGTTGGGGGGCTGTATTTGTGCTCCCTGCTGTTGCTCAGTCGTGTGGGGGGTCCTCTGGGTCCGTACTGGGCAACACCGCCGTACAGTCGTTGGGGGACTCTATTTGTGCTCCCTGCTGTTGCTCAGTCGTGTGGGGGGTCCTCTGGGTCCGTACTGGGCAACACCGCCGTACAGTCGTTGGGGGACTCTATTTGTGCTCCCTGCTGTTGCTCAGTCGTGTGGGGGGTCATCCGGGTCCGTACTGGGGAACACCGCCGTACAGTCGTTGGGGGACTCTATTTGTGCTCCCTGCTGTTGCTCAGTCGTGTGGGGGGTCATCCGGTTCAACTGCTGCTAGCGCTTGTGCGGGTACGTATATTCTGCAACGTTGCTTATCGTTCAGCGGTTGGGGGACTGTATTTGCGCTATGTCTTTGCTTGCATATTATCGGCAGCTGCCAGTATTTGCTTTCATCTGCGGGCTAACTTATTTTATGTTTGTCTCCTGTTCTGCTGCATGTGTTTGCTCCATCGCACCAGTAAATTTGGTTCGCTGCTTAGCTACTATTTTAATGTTAGTGTGTGTACAATCGCGCCAGTACATCTGGTTTATTCCCCGGCTATTCTGGGTGACTTCCTTTGTGTTTGTCTCCTGTTCTGCTGTTTGTGTTGTCTATGTATCCATTAACATTAGTGTACCGTCGCGCCAGTGCTTCTGGTCCGCTGTTTTGGCTACTATTTTAATGTTAGTGTGTGTACAATCGCGCCAGTACATCTGGTTTGTTCCCCGGCTATTCTGGGTGACTTAATTTAATATATGTTTGTCTCCTGTTTTGTTGCGCATGTGTTTACTGTGTATAAAGTAATATTGCTGCTCGGCTACTCCGGGTGATATTTTACTGTTAGTGTGTATAATCGCGCCAGTAGAACTGGTCTGCTCCCCAGCTATCCTGGGTGATAACTAAAATGCTTTTTTGTCTCCTGTTCTGCTGCATGTGTTTACTGTGTGCAATCTCTTTTGTTGTCCCATCAACTTAAATGTCGTCTGTTCTTGTGCATGTTCGCAGCTATATTCTCTTCACAGCAATGCTCCTAGGCAATCCTCCATAGGAAATGTCCCAGTCATCTCCATCCTCTAGCTTGATGTGGCTCTGGTTTGGGATCAAACTTCAAGGTCGGGCCTTGTTTGGTTCCCTGCAGGCATTGTGCAGGCGGTAGGCTGTAGTAGGGGTAATTTGTTATTATACGGTAAGTTGTTTTTTTTTCTCCACTTTATGTGTGACAGTAGTTCTGGTCAGGAGAGGGTAATTCTCGGCAACATTGTAACAAGTTAGTTGGGGAGTTTAGGCTCGCCTGGGTCTGCTCTACCTATGAGACCGCTCCCGTCTTTGTGGATCTCTGGGTCCTGTAAACTGTTCCTCAGCTATTAGCGTAAAACCCTCTCCGACAGAGCTACACCCTCCAAAGGTTTTTTTAATTTGTTTTCGTGTTTACATACACAAGGCAAGACACAACAGGGATGTTCAGCCCTAGTCATGGTGTCTTACCCTAAGAATTAACAAACATACATAATACATTACATATATAACTATAACATTTACATATTACTATATCACAGCCTGTGATACGCTTATTATATCACTTATTACAACAAATACATTATATACTAACACACACACTCACGTACGCACGCACAGTTAATATTAACAACAAATACTGAAGTTCTGCGATTCAAGGTCTCTGACAGAATTACAATTTAAACATATTGAGCGCCAGGTAGATATAATATCAGTATTGAATGTGTTCTGGAGAGCGACAAAGTATCTTGATTTTAAATAATTTTTAAAGAGACCATATTTGTTAATTTCTTTTGTTTGATCGGAGAGTGTGTTCCAAAGTCTAGATGATCTTATGAAAAAACTTTTTTGAAAATGTTTAGTCCGAGGTTTTGGTATTTTGAAATTATGTTTATTTGAATGCCTGAGATGGTTAACCGGTAGATTTGGAAGATAGTTAGAAAAATCGATGTTGTATTTTCCATTTGAGCAACCATGAAGAAAAAGCAAGTCCTTAATTTCGTGCCAATATGAAAGCGGAAGAAGTTTGGTTTTTATTAGTCTGACTTTGTAATCGGCGGACAACTTTGGTATGCCAAGGATGTATGTTGTGGCTCGCCTTTGGACGCCCTCGATATCTCTCATTTGATTAATTGATTGGCCAGACCATATCTCACTAGCATAGTCAATATGAGGACGAACATGGGCCAGGTAAAGCAATCTCTTTGAACTAATGCTGAATGACTTGGTATTTCGTTTCAATAGTCCAAGTATTCTGTTCGCTTTACTGACCGCATTGGACGTATGTGATTTCCACGTGAGATCAGAAGTCACCAACACTCCAAGATCTTTCTGGGTAGATGTAGAACCAAGGACGTGGCTACCCATCTTATAGTCAAAGCACACCGGGTTTTTCTTTCTTGTAATAGAAAGAGACTCGCATTTGAGTTCATTGAATTTCAGAAACCATTTCTTACTCCAGTCATGCAGAAGTTTGAGATCGTTTTGTAGAGATATTGCATCAGCGGTTTGGTGGATGGTTCTATAGCACTTTGTGTCATCTGCATAGAGGAAAATGGAGCTGCTTTCTGAATTTATAGTGGGTAGTTCATTCACATAAATCGTAAATAGTAGAGGTCCTAAGATCGATCCTTGTGGTACACCGGATAAAACTGGGAGAGCGCTAGAAACTACACCATCAACTACAACGCTTTGAAATCGATTTGTTAGATAATTGGAGAACCAAGTGGCAAGATTTCCACCAATACCATAGGCTCGTAATTTGTGGATGAGCAGCTTGTGGTTAACACTGTCGAAGGCTTTACTGAAGTCAAGGTATACTATATCCGTTTGAAAACCTTTATCAAGTGCAGAACCAATATCGTGTAGAAAGCATAGAAGTTGCGTGACTGTTGATCGGCCTTTCAAAAAACCATGCTGAGCACTGTTGATCTTGGATGAAACATGCGGAAGTACGTTTAGAAACACACAGCGTTCAAGAACTTTAGATACGATGCTTAAAAGAGATATAGGTCGGTAGTTGGACACGAGTTCTTTATCATTTTTTTTATGAACGGGCACAACATGAGCAAGTTTCCACTGCGATGGTAAGCGTCCAAGTCTAAGGGATTTGTTGAACAAACTACATAATGAAGGAGCGATTTCATTTGCGCATTCTTTTAGTATTCTTGCCGGAATCCCGTCAGGACCATGAGCTTTATTAGAATGAAGCTGACTCAAAATTCCTGCAACTTGTTCGCTGGTTAGAATGATATCTTCTAAAGAAGCTACTCCAAAATCACTGTCTACACTAAAGTCAGGAATAGAAAGATCGTCGGCAGACAAAGTAAAGGATGAGAAAAAGTAGTTGTTAAATGCTTCAGCTTTATCTTTTGGATCCTGGTACCGCAAGTTATTAGATTTTACAATGTTAGGAATCGATCCAGATTTAGTGCGAGCTTTTAAATAAGACCAAAAACGTTTTGGATTATCTTTCAACGATCCGGAAATAGAATCAACATATTCTTTGTGTTTTTTCTTGATTGCAGATTTTATCTGGCGACGAAGAGCACGGTACTTTTCCCAAATAGGGTGGATAGTGTTTCTAATATTACGGGATAGCGCTTTTTTCCTAGTAGAATTCTTTAGATGAAGAAGATGTAGGATTTCTCCGTCGATCCAGGGAGGGTTGTTAACGTTTCTGATTTTTAACTTTGGGACATGATGCTCTACTGCGGTGATAAAGAGATTGTACCAACACTGCCAGTTATCGTTAATGTCGTCGTTTTCAAGGCAAGAGTCAAAAGGTGTGTCTCTTAGTGACTTACGTAAACCATCGAAATCAGCTCTCTTGTAACAATATACAAAACGGGCTCTTTTTGGTTGGTGTTTAGGTTTGACAATATAATCAAAAAGTAAAAGAGAATGATCTGTGTGGAACTGTAATTCATCCGGCGGCACCACCTGGACATTTGTGACATAATCAGGATAGTTGGTAATAATTAAATCAAGGATGCTTTCTTGTACGCTGTTAGTCTGACGTGTCGATGTTGATACCAATTGAGTTAAGTAGTAATCATGTAGTGTTTCACAAAATATAAATTCGTCAGATGTAGAAGATATTGTGGAAGGGGCGATCCATTTAATCTTTGGGAAATTAAAGTCACCAAGAATAATAATCTTTTTATTACTTCGTAAGACATCAGTTTTTACGTAAAAATATCGAGAATTCTTTGACGAAATTATTTGAAGAGTCCGGAGGTCTGTAGAAGGCGGCTACAACAATATTGGATCTGTCTTTAATTTCAAGCTCAATGGCAACCATTTCAATATTTACTTCAAGATCTAAGCGGCGGCGAGAAATACAGTTATTTTTAACAGCTAGTAATACACCACCACCCTTTCTTCCATCAAGTCTGTCTTTGCGATAACAAGTGTAAGGTAGTTCAGCAACAATCTCACTATCTGATACGTGAGAACTTAACCATGTCTCGGTTACGGCAAATATATCCAAATCATTACGCCAAAGTAGTTGTTGTAGGTTAGCAAGTTTGTTGCACACTGATCGAGTATTAAGAATTGGTTGAATTGGTTGAATTGGTTCAGGACACTGTGCCCAATTAGGTGCGGTTCCATACAGCGTATGGTCAGGAATCGCGGGGCTATCGGGGGTGCTACCGCAGACTCTTGCATGAATGTTAATATTATTATTATTGAAATCGATACTATCCATTGAACCATGCGATCATGAGTTTTGACTTTTGGTAGCTTGGTAGAATTGTTCTTTATTACTGGAACTGATTCTTCTTTCAAGCTGCTGTTTCTGTCGTCGTTGCCGCGTACACTTTCTTCAAAACCCTTGTTGCATGTTGCAACGCTGACGGATTTGTTGGTTTAGTTGACTCACCATCTTCGATACTTTACATTCGATCTCTTCGCCCACGCCTTTATGATTCTTGTGTTCGACGTATTGTATTTGGGCGCATAAGTTCAGATTGCTTCTCGCGATTTCATTTTGATCGAGTTTCTATATCTGTCCAGTAGAATAGGACTTGAACCAGTTTGGTAAACGTTCGATAATGCTCTTTTATCTAGTCCGCAAGAATAATCCGTCAATATATGTTCGTATTTGGGATACAACAAGCTCCTTAAATTAGGAAATCTTGATACGATCCATTGAGCCGTGCGATCGCGAGTTTTTGTAACTTGGCAGAAATGTACTTTTTTGCTGCATCTTATCTTCTTTCTAGCTAATGTCTCTGTTGCCGTTGCCACACATGACTTTCTTTTAAATCGTTGTTAAACCTCATGCGCCGAATTTCGTGCTTTAGTTGATTCACCTAATTAACATCATCTTTGGCGACTTTATTTTTGATCTCTTCGCCCCATGCTGAGACGTCTTCTTCAGTGTCTCCCGCAGTCAAAAACTTATTTTCCATCGCTTGTTTCACGTCATCATTATTTTCGAACTCGAAATCTTCTGTCGACTTCTTCATCTTCGTTTACAAGTTCAGCGTAAGTTTAAGGATATATTTTAAGAATAACACTAAGTTATAGTGATCGCAGCTTTCGCTCCAGGTTGGTCATCCGTTACCTCATTCTCGCGAGGTCTCTCTGTCTCTAGGTCGAACTGGTCGAAATCACGGCAGTACTTGTATCCCGTTGGAGATGCCGCGTGTTGCGAATTTCCCTCCCCAAGTATCAACGACAAGTCACAATTTAGTTTTGAATCTTTTATTTCACCTTAAAATCACACACGACGTCTCGTCTTTCTCACAAACAAGCACTGACACCATCACACAGTTACCATCGCACAGTCACTCTGTCACTTCTCACTCTTGACTTTCGGTATCGAACATTGCAACCTTTAATCCAACATAACGGTATCGGACGTAATGCATTCAAGTTCACTTATAATTACGAAATTAATCTTACGATCTCCAACACCCCGTTTAGCTCCGCAATCAATACATTATTTAATAATGTATTGACTGGAGCTAAATAGCGCTACTTGAACAGTTTATAACTCGATATATTTATAACTAATACATTTAATTATAACTAATAGTAATACATTTATAACTAATAAATATAACTATTCTGTGAAATATTAATATTTCCCTTTATGACCTGATCGATTGCGCATTCGTAGTTAAACCACTCCAGGGCAAATAGTTATTTGATACGAAAAGATATTTTAAGGAAATTTTTGTTGCGCTGAGAGGAGTAAAGATTTCGATTATTGCTACCTGGCTAATTGGTGACTATTATTATAATTTGTTGAAATCGATACGATCCGTTGAACCGTACGATCACGAGTTTTGGTAGCTTGGATTAATTCTATTTTTTGCTGCATCTGATTTTTATTTTTCTAGCTGCTGTCTCTATTGCCGTTACCACACATGATTTTCTTCTAAATCGTTATTAAATCTCAAGCGCTGAATTTCTTCCTTTAGTTGATTCACCTAATTAACATCATCTTTCGCGACTTTATTTTCAATCTCTTCGCCCCATGCTGAGACGTCTTCTTCAGTGTCTCCTGCAGTCAAAAATTTCTCTTCGATCGCTTGTTTCACGTCCTTAATCGTCATCATTATTTTCGAACTCGAAATCTTCTGTAGACTTCTTCATTTTTGTTTACAAGTTCAGCGTAAGTTTAAGGATATATGTTAAGAATAACACTTAGTTATGGTGATCGCAGTTTCCGCTCCAGGTTGGTCATCCGTTACCTGATTCTCGCGAGGTCTCTCTGTCTCTATGTCGAACTGGTGAAAGCACGGCAGTTCTTGTATCCTGTTGGAAATACCGCGTGTTGCGAATTTCCCTCCCCAAGTATCAACGACAAGTCAAAATTTAGTTTTGAATCTTTTATTTCACCTTAAAATCACACACGACGTCTCGTCTTTCTCACAAACAAGCACTGACACCATCACACAGTTACCATCGCACAGTCACTTCTCACTCTTGACTTTCGGTGTCGAACATTCCAATCTTTAATCCAACATAACGGTATCGGATTACTCTCAACTCTTCGCCCTACCGTCATGCATTCCAGTTCACGAATAATTACGAAATTAGTCTTACGATCTTCAACACCGCGTTTAGCTTCAGTCAATAAATTATGAACGCTACCTGAACAGTTTACATTTCGCACTTACATTTCTCAACATGGTACTCAGAAATGGTCTGAATGAAGACGAACTTCGCCCGCAAAGATTACGTCTCACATAATTAGTTTAACTCAACATAATAAACAAACACGATAACAACATAATGAAATGTTGGTATTTGAATAGAATAATGATATAGAAGTCGTGCGTTGGGAAGGCAGTGTAAAATACGAATTAAAAGTACTAAAAGGCTGGTGTGCTGCTGAAATACTGAATAGGAGGTGTAACGTTTTGAGCGAAGGTTCTTCGTCCTTTCTCCTCTCTCCTTCAAGGCCGCGAAATAGAAGCGCTGAGGAATGTAATACAACAGCTCTCCGTCTTGCAAAACACTATTTCGTGGACTTGGAAGTGAAATGTAAAGTGACATAATGCGTTTCACTCTCTAATGAAGGCAGAATTAAGGCGTTCATTCGACGTTAGACTTCCTATTCACTATTTTGACAGTACAGCAACCTTTTAGTATTTTTGATTGGTAATTAAATCAAGTCTAACTTGGGCTTCTGTCTGTTAATTAATACAAAGCTCGCCTTACCTCTTGTCTTCTTCTTGCTATTCACATAAGGTTACCATCATGAAGAGTTGTTCTCTTGGTCTTAATACTTTCACAGTGAAACAAGCAATGGTTTACTTTGCATCACTCTCGCATATTTAATACAGTCTTCACGTGATTTTGACGTGTCATTCTCAGATTTTATTTGGGGGCATGGGAACGAGAAAGGCTCATCTTGACTATTCTCATGTGAAACTATTTGAAACTTTTTTATTCATTTATTCATGAAACGTTTTTTACTGAAAACTAACAGCATATAGTACTTATAATAATCATCTGCAGCGATATTCTTAAAATATGGGCCAGTCAAGCCTTGAATCACCATTATTTATTCCTCTCTCAAAGACGAGACGATACAGAATGATGCTGGATGAAACGAAGAGGAGGAGAACACCAATGTTTTTATTATATTTTAGATTTTGTACTTTCACTACTTTGATATAGGTATCAATTTATGAAGCTAGAACAAATCTCGCTTTGCTCTGTAAAAGTGCGCATGTGCTTCTGGGTAATACTTGCGGGAATTGATATCTGATTTTTCATACATAGTTTTTATGAATTCTCATCACAGCCCAAGAAATACGACTAATATGGTATACATATATTATTGTAGTAACGCTTTCGCTTCGAGTTCATGACGATTATTAACAAACACGGAATTTGTGATACACCATAGTGACAGGATTATTATTATTATTATTAAAACTTATTTACACACACACGGTAGTGTACTAGTTTCCTGATTTCCAAAGAGCCGTGTTCGCAAATCTAAAACTAACATATTTATAACTAATGCATTTATAACTAATAACATTTTCAGTTAAACCATTCCAGGACAAAGCTCCTCGATTAAAAAAGCTATTTTTAAGGAAATTTGTGCTGGGCTTAGAAAAGTAAAAATAAGATAAATAAAAATTTCGATTATTGCTACGTAATTGGTGATATATTATTATTGTTGAAATCGATACGATCCATTGAACCGTGCGATCATGAGTTTTACTAGATTGGCAGAATTGTTCTTTATTACTGGAACTGATTCTTCTTTCAAGCTGCTGTTTCTGTCGTCATTGCGGCGTACACTTTCTTCAAAACCCTTGTTGAATGTCAAACGCTGACGGATTTGTTGGTTTAGTTTACTCACCATCTTCCGACACTTTACATTCGATATCTTCGCCCACGTGTTTACGATTCTTGTGTTCGACGTGTCGGATTTGAAAGTCTTTTGTGGATCCACCCACGTATTGTATTTGGACGCAAGTTAAGGTTGCTTCTCTCGCGATTTCGTTTCGACCGAGTTTCTCTCAGCTGTCCACTCGAATAGGGCATGGAACCAGTTAGGTGGACGTCCACTTCTTCCATTCATGTCCAGCTAGTTCCCACCAGATCTCACCGTATGCCAGATAACTTGTTCAAGGTAATCTTAGTTCGATAATGCTCTTGCATGTAGTCCTCAAGAGTAATCAGTCAATGTATGTTCGTATTTGGGATATACAACGGACTCCTTAAGATAAGAAAACTTCAAGGAATCTTGAAACTCGGAGTCAATATGATACGATCCATTGAGCCGTGCGATCTGGACGTGTTTTGGTTGCTTGGCAGAATTGTACTTCTTTGCTGTATCTGATATATTTTCCTTTCTAGCTGCTATCTCTGTCGCCGTTGCCGCATACACTTTCATCAAAACCATTGTCAGATCTTAATTGTTTTAGTTGACTCATCTTAACACAGTCTTTGGCGACTTTATTTCGATCTCTTCGCCCCATGCTGAGTCGTCGTCTTCTTCAGTTTCTCTAGCAGTCCAAATTTTCTCTTCGATCGCTTGTTTCACGTCCTTGATGGTCATCATTATTTTGGAAATCTTTTATCGGCTCGTTGGAGATGCCATGTCTTGCGATTTAATTTGAAACAATTCGTGTTTCGTTTGAATCGCTTAGTTTAATTAAAGTTAGTAACCACAATGGGGTGTCATTGTTGAACAAAGTATACAAAGAAGTTGAAAGGCTTTTTTGATGCAAATTAATCAGAAACGCTGGATATTATCCAACCAAATAACCAATTATCATGACCTTGTCGCGTAGTTAATTAAACAAAGTACAATGGTTGTCTAGCAGTTGTATCCATTTCAAATGTAGATAAAAACGTAACACTATAACAAAACTGGTTAACATATATATCTTCGTAAAAGCGTGTTTAGTTTTGAGATTATGTAAGTGAAAAAAGTAACAAGTAAAAATTAAAATTTTATTGAAATTGTTTTTGTAGAGCTTTCCCTTGTTATGTTAAGTGTTAACAGCATGTGTTAATGAGAGCTTGAGATGTGAGAGAGTGAATGTGAGAGAACATATATAAATTGAACCAGTACATCATTGTAACCTTCGCTCTCCATCTGAGTCTCGGTGGCTCAATGGTTAGAGCGTCTCACCAGCAATCAGACGGTTACAGGTTCGATTCCTGTCCAGGACTCACAATCATTTTCTCAAAAATAGGACTGGATCGAGCTTTCTTGCATAATGTAAATTGACGAGAGATCATTACGATCACTCCGAGTTTGCAAGCAAATCAAACTGTGACGCTCGGCGCAAAATAGGTTTAGTGTCTGGCCAATATACTGTTTCTTTGTTAACATTAAATGCACAAAGTCTTGAACCTAATTTGATCGACGTCTTATATTAGGCTTCTCTCACTGTATAATTAAATTAATTAGAGCCAACGGCGGCCATTACTAAGGGACCAATGTCGCAGAAAATCTGTAGGTAGGTCATTAATCGATCGTTTTACCCAGTAATTTGAAAAATGTCTTCTGGTCCTCTTTATAGTAAAATTATTTATTTTGTCGATGGTAAGAGCACATAACCCAGCAAAAAGCCTCATAAGATCCTCAGTTGGTCCCTCAGTAATGGCGGACTTCCGGTTTCATTTTCTGAACAATAGTTGCTCGATCCGTCTTCTTTCGAAATCAGTGATGATCTCTCATCAATTTACATTATGCATATATGCAAGCTTCAAAATCAGCTCATCAGATACAATAGAAAGCTCAATCCAGTCCTATTATTGTTATATATTCCAACACTTAGAACCTGTAATTGAATCGAGTGAAATGCCAAATATTACTTGTCATCCCATTTGTCCCCTCAGGGGGGGGACAAAACCTCAGGTCTCGACACCGTTCTATTTTTAAGGAAATTTGTGCTGGGCTTAGAAAAGTAAAAATAAGATAAATAAAAATTTCGATTATTGCTACGTAATTGGTGATATATTATTATTGTTGAAATCGATACTATCCATTGAACCGTGCGATCATGAGTTTTACTAGCTTGGCAGAATTGTTCTTTATTACTGGAACTGATTCTTCTTTCAAGCTACTGTTTCTGTCGTCGTTGTCGCGTACACTTTCTTCAAAACCCTTGTTGGATGTCAAACGCTGACGGATTTGTTGGTTTAGTTGACTCACGATCATCCGACACTTTACATTCGATCTCCTCGCCCACGTGTTTACGATTCTTGTGTTCGACGTGTCGGATTTGAAAGTCTTTTGTAGATCCACCCACGTATTGTATTTGGACGCAAGTTAAGGTTGCTTCTCTCGCGATTTCGCTTCGACCGAGTTTCTCTCAGCTGTCCACTCGAATAGGGCATGGAACCAGTTAGGTGAACGTCCACTTCTTCCATTCATGTCCAGCTAGTTCCCACCAGATCTCCTCGTATGCCAGATAACTTGTTCAAGGTAATCTTTGTTCGATAATGCTCTTGCATGTAGTCCTCAAGAGTAATCAGTCAATGCAAGTTCGTATTTGGGATACAACGGACTCCTTAAGATAAGAAAACTTCAAGGAATCTTGAAACTCGGAGTCAATATGATACGATCCATTGAGCCGTGCGATCTGCACGTGTTTCAGTTGCTTGGCAGAATTGTACTTCTTTGCTGTATCTGATATATTTTCCTTTCTAGTTGCTGCTCATACACTTTCATCAAAACCATTGTCATCTTTAGCGACTTTATTTTCGATCTCTTCGCCCCATGCTGAGTCGTCGTCTTCTTCAGTTTCTCTAGCACTCCAAATGTTCTCTACGATCGCTTGTTTCACGTCCTTGATGGTCATCATTATTTTGGAAATCTTCTATCGCTCGTTCGAGATGCCATGTATTGCGAATTTCCCTCCCCAGTATCAACGACAATAAACAATTCGAAACAATTCGTGTTTTGTTTGAATCGCTCAGTTTAATTAAAGTTAGTATTTAGTAACCACAATGGGGTGTCATTGTTGAACAAGGTATACAAAGAAGTTGAAAGGCTTTTTTGATGCAAATTAATCAGAAACGCTGGATATTATCCAACCAATTATCATGACCTTGTCGCGTAGTTAATTAAACACAGTACAATGGTTGTCTTGCAGTTGTATGCATTTCAAATGTAGTTAAAATGCAAAATTAAAACGTAACACCATAACAAAACTGGTTAACATATATATCTTCTCGTAAAAGTGTGTTTAGTTTTGAGATTATAGAAGTAAAAAAGTAACAAGTAAAAATTAAAATTTTATTATCAGTTGGGTACTGCGTGCATTTGAATAATTTGAAATTGTTTTTGTTGTGTTAATATATACACTGCTGTAGTGAATATGCGAGAGCTTGAGATGTGAGAGAGTGAATGTATGAGAGCTACAGCCGATATATGGTGACTGCCGCATAGGCAGTACATCATTGTAACCTTCGCTCTCCATCTGAATCTCGGTGGCTCAATGGTTAGAGCGTCTCACCGGCAATCAGAAGGTTACAGGTTCGATTCCTGTCCGGGACTCAGAATCATTTTTCTTAAAAATAGGACTGGATCAAGCTTTCTATTGTATCTGATGAGCTGATTTTGAAGCTTGCATATTTGCATAATGTAAATTGCTGAGAGATCATTAGAAGCTCCGAGTTTACAAGCAAATCAAACTGTGACGCTCGCAAAAAGGTTTAGTGCCTGGCCAATATATGGTTTCTTTGTTAACATTAAATGCACAAAATCTTGAACCTAATTTGACGTCTCATATTAGGCTTCTCTCACTGGATAATTAGAAATCTGTAGGTAGGCCATGAATCGTTTTACCCAGTCATTTGAAAAATGTCTTCTGGTCGTCTTTATAGTAAAATTATTTATTTTGTCGATGGTAAGAGTACATAATCCAACAGAACAAAAATAGGATGCTCGGTTGGTCCCTTAGTAATAGCGGACTTCCGGCTTCATTTTCTGAACAATAGCTGTTCTTTCGAAATCAGTGATGATCTCTCATCCAATGACATTATGCAAATATGCAAGCTTCAAAATCAGCTCATCAGATACAATAGAAAGCTCAATCCAGTCCTATTTTTGAGATCAATCATTTTGCCTAATGGCAATTTGTGTTCTAAAGGGGGGGTATATATAAATAATCTCGCGAAATGACGTCATATTTATGACATCCATGACGTCATATTTTATTCAGGCATAGAAATACAAATGTCTTTGAGAGAACTCAAAATGACAGTGGAAATCAAACAGTCACCCACGGCAATTTTTCGTTCCCCAAACTTCCACTCGTATTTCTATAACTGTATGGAAACATGGAATATGTTTTCTATTTCTTAACGAGAATGTTCAGGGCCGTCACAAAGGGGGGTGTGAGAATTAATTTTGCCTACAAATGGGCGTGGTCATTGGGTGTGGTCATTCAAAAATAACAAACCCAGAATGTTCTTAGACATATTATTAGGTGACATGAAAATTACCTTATTTTAAAACTACCAAACTACCAAAAACTCACAGGAAAGATGGAACTATCGGTATATTAATTGGCTTCTAAGGGGGTCAATGAAAGTGGGGTTTAAAGTGCCTATAACGTCTGTGGGGATTTAACATATTTGTAATCTATGGATTCTCCTGAGATAAATTGTAATATATCTTGTCAGCTGAAAATTTCATCTTCATAGACTTTTTTGGGGAAGACTAAAAGGGATGACTCAAAAGGACCTTTTTGTTTTTTATTTTTCGTTAGGTTATGGATAGCTACGGTTAGGGCTAGGTTTAAGGTTAGGATCAAGGGTAGGATCAAGGTTAGGGTTAGGATTAGGGTTAGGATTGAGATTAGGGTTAGGATATTAGTAGTTCTAAAAAATGTGAAGGTCCTTTTGAGTCATCCCTTTTAGCCTTCACCGACTTATTTGCTGTTAAAGTTGACGGAAATGACGTCAAATCGGGAATCTGTCTTTATGAAAACCTCTTTACAGATGGCCGATTTGACGTCATTTCCGTCAACTTTAACAGCAAAAACGTCTATGAAGATGAAATTTTCAGCTGACAAGATATATTACAATTTATCTCAGGAGAATCCATAGACTAGAAGTTACTATCGCAAGGGGAAGTGCTGCCTCGAAAGTCATGGGAAGCCTAATTTTTGATAAAATTTCAAAAATCAACCCACTGTAGTATGTACACATTTCTATCAATTATTCTAATTATTTTAAATACAGCAGACTTAAATTACAAATGACTATCACTTATCTGAATATAATTGGCAAGGCTTTTGACTGGATAGACAGTATACATTATGACTGCAGCATGTAGTTGGTGATTGGTAAACAAATTTCTGATAAATCACTGCCACTATAAATCATGCTTCTTACTGTGGCAAAGCTGTTAGTGGAATCGCAAGTGTCTGATATGTTATGGCAAAGCAAGTGCTAAACAAATAGGCACTGACTAAATAAATACCAGAAATGGTATATAACAGATGTTTACAATAATGTTGCACCATTATTTATATTGTCTAAATTTTATTGTTGAGAATGCGATACTTTCAAGATCTTTGATGTATTAGTTCATTGCACATGTCCATGACTCCACATATTATACTGTAATTGTCGTTTGGGAATACACCACAGTCAACTGCAACCACTGTATTTTATTTTCCCAAAGAACTTGTAATATTGTATTTACTGCATACCAAATATTATGGTTTATATCCATGGCACACAAATAATTTCCATTGTGCACTGAATTTTCACAAAATGGACAAATCCACTGAATTTTCACAAAGTTGAGGTAAATAATTTCTTGAAGACAGTTCCATGTACAGTTTATTATTACATATACAGTTGGGCAGATCAATATTGTTTTGTTCCTCAACGGGCTCCACCACAAGGGTATCTGATCAATATATTTTTGTGCCTCAACGGGCGATATATTTGTGTCAGGACAAGTTGTCTTCTAACCAACAGCAACAAACAACGGTTGGTAAGTTGTTCAACGACAGAAATCCCTGACGAGGAAAGAGATCATGGTTAAAAGCATTCAAGTACATGTTGTCTCCTTGTACTAAGATATTGTCGATGGTTGTCGAGTTCCACTTCGTAACTGGAAGCCCAATAGCTTGTGCTGTTAACAGCGCTGATAAACTCATGAAAGAGCACTGCTTTTCTCGAGACTGGCCACTGAAACCTTCATGGCCTTGATGAATACTTCCACGAGAAAGTAAAGACAAAATAAAGACATAAACAACGTGAATTTCCTGTGAAGGAATTGTCGAGAAAACAAACAGGCAGCGTGATAGCAGAACATGCGCAGTTGAGTCACTTTCGAGCACATATGGATGACGTAATGCCGACACACATCCAAACAAACAAACGCAAAATTTAACAAATCGAGATCTGGTCAGCTATACATAGTTCGGTAAAAGGACTGGGCACGAGTAA
Source organism: Chrysogorgia sp. JL179-B06 (assembly GCA_035772405.1). Taxonomy (NCBI): domain Eukaryota; kingdom Metazoa; phylum Cnidaria; class Anthozoa; order Scleralcyonacea; family Chrysogorgiidae; genus Chrysogorgia; species Chrysogorgia sp. JL179-B06. Next base: position 138,400 of record JAYKKM010000262.1, read on the forward strand.
ACGCTGCTGCCTCCCTGAGGGGAGGCAGCAATTATTACCTTTAAGCACAATAATTTTGTGAAGGTTCATCTTACAGTCCATTTTATAAAAATGGCGGGAAAAATCCATGTTTTCCATCGAGTTATAGAAACACGGCTTTCAGCCAATCAGCGCGTGTGTTTTTAATTTGTTATTTTATAAATGCAATAAACTCACTGCATTCGTCACACTCCATAATGACTTATTGAAAAGCCTGTATATCTTTGGGATTCTCAAATCAAATCACTCGAAACTTCACATGCTTCGTATTATTTTATACACCCACAGTTTCAAGTTATTTCGTTACATAATCCCAAAGATATACATGATTTCCAGTACAAGTCATTATACAGTGTGACATATGCAGAGTGATATCTACATATCAAACAAATCTTCATATCTCAAGAACGAAGTGAGACATGGAAGAGTCGTAAACGCCAATATTTATAATTTCAAGAGTTTTTTAAAGTAAGAGAGTTTGTAATAATAAAGTAAATGGTTTGATCCCTGGAGTATCATAAGAAGTGTGAAGTTGATCGTCCAGGTTGTTGTACAGTTGTAGTTGTAACACACGTGTAGCCCAGAAACCTATGACTACTTTGCGACATATACTGACTAACGTGAAAGACAAAGAACAGCCTCACAAAAGACAAGGTGCAATTTACAAGATGAAATGCGCTGACTGCCAGGACACTTATCTTGGTGAGATCACAAACGAGCTATACTAGAAATGGGGACAGGACTAATCACATAGCTGAACACCACGTACAATCAAAACACGATATTGACTGGGACTCGGCTGAATGTATCGCCTTTAACACAAACTACAAACAGCGACTTACATTAGAAAATTGGTATACCAACTTGGAACATAAACCACTTAACAGATTAGAACAATTACCAACACCATACAAAAGACTTCTTGACACACATACACACCGACAAACAATAGACCCACGCTTAACGCATGACGCAGCACCCACTCACATTGATTATGACACAAACAACCGATGAGGAACAATATTGGCCGACGCTTAACGCATGACGCAGCACCCACTCACACTAATTATGACACAAACAAACGATGACGTAGTGAACCAGACGTGTATATATAGGCAAACTCTGACAAACACGCTTTACTTGACTCTGAAGATGACCGCCGCTGAGGCCGTCGAAACGTCAGTCACCAACAATAGTCTTTCTCAAGACCACAACAACCTGGACGATCAACTTCACATAGCTGCTAGTAAGAGAGTTTATTGCAAACTGAATTTTTCATTGCATTACATTTTAAATAAAAATTACTGTATCTATATTTTTTATCTATCACTGGAATGTTAAACCAGATCTTGGGTTAATAACCTCAGAGAAATGTTCAAAATATTATTCTGAATTATGTAAATCCTCATTTCCCAAACCAGGTTGTCCAGTTTAATTACCTTCCATTGGTAGTAACAGTGATCGCCACTAGCCAAGCAAATACAGGTAACTCATTGCTTTCTTTTTAACTGAAGGTTCCATTTCATATCATTTGGTAAAATGTTCTCAAATGTGTAGTTTCACAGGAAATGACATCAACTCGTTAACATTATTGACTGTTAACATTATTGACCGTTAACTTTATTGACCGTTAACATTATTGACCGTTAACTTTATCGACAGTTAACATTATCGACAGTTAACATTATCGACCGTTAACATTATTGACCGTTAACATTATCGACCGTTAACATTATCAACCGTTAACTTTATTGACCGTTAACATTATTGACAGTTAACATTATTGACAGTTAACATTATCGACAGTTAACTTTATTGACAGTTAACATTATCGACCGTTAACATTATTGACCGTTAACTTTATTGACCGTTAACTTTATCGACCGTTAACATTATCAACCGTTAACTTTATTGACCGTTAACATTATTGACCGTTAACATTATTGACAGTTAACATTATTGACAGTTAACATTATCGACAGTTAACTTTATTGACAGTTAACATTATCGACCGTTAACTTTATTGACCGTTAACTTTATCGACCGTTAACATTATCAACCGTTAACTTTATTGACCGTTAACATTATTGACAGTTAACATTATTGACCGTTAACATTATCGACAGTTAACATTATTGACAGTTAACATTATTGACCGTTAACATTATTGACAGTTAACATTATTGACCGTTAACATTATTGAGAGTTAACTTTATTGACAGTTAACATTATTGACCGTTAACATTATTGACCGTTAACTTTCTTGACAGTTAACATTATTGACAGTTAACATTATTGACCGTTAACATTATTGACCGTTAACTTTATTGACCGTTAACTTTATTGACCGTTAACTTTATCGACCGTTAACATTATCGACCGTTAACTTTATTGCCAGTTAACATTATTGCCCGTTAACTTTATCGACGGTTAACATTATCGACCGTTAACATTATTGACCGTTAACATTATTGACAGTTAACTTTATCGACCGTTAACATTATTGACCGTTAACATTATCGACCGTTAACATTATTGACCGTTAACGTTATTCATTGTTAACATTATCGACCGTTAACTTTGTTGACCGTTAACTTTATTGTACCCATTCCCTTGTAGGTCTGATCCTGAGCTTAGAGAATGAATTTTGCGATGATGTAAAGGACATTAGTATGACAATTAAGGCCATTTCAAAAGACTAGAAATCATAGGAATTAAATCAACTTAACTTTGTAAAAACGTAATGTTATAATGCAATTGTTTTGGAATGAGTTGAAATTACGCAATGATTCTAAATAATCAAATAAAGTATTTGGGATTAGATTGGACACATTGCACGCTATGTATTTCTTTGCTCAAAAACGGCAGCATAAAATGAGAAAAGATCCTGTGTGGTTGGTTTCCCAGCATGCATATTTAAATATTTGTTTGTTTGTTTTGTTATATTGCAACCTCGTACCCAGGGCATTTTGCCTCCACGGCGGAAGGTCGGCGGCCCTGGGATTGGCAGGTCCATTCTATAATGCGATTGGCTTGTCATAAAACTCAATTAATTCAGCCGAGTATAATTTATTCATCTAAATATGAATGCTGTCTTCAAATTTTACAGCAAATTACAAGTGATAGCTTTCGCTAAATTGGATATATGCTTCTTCATACCTTTTGTAAGAGATAACCATGGATGTATGGTGGATTATTAAGCTTGTTAGCTGCTTTTATGCCGACGAATGCTGACATGAACAACTCTGAAGAGCATTGAATATTTCTCAATTATTCAGGTCAACAAAGTAGACAAAGGAAATGGAACAAAGACCACAACAATTATCATCTCTAAACACCCAGAAATTCTGGGTGTCATGTGACCAGCCGATCCCAGGGCCATTTTCGCCGACCTTCCAGCGTGGAGGCAAAATGCCCTGGGAACGAGGTTGGTTATATTGGTGACTGTTATAGATATTAAGGTGGCAAATACGTGAAAATGGGCTAAAATAGCGCGCGACGCTAATTTGGAATCCGTAGACGGTTGGTAGCATCTCTAGTTGTCGGTAGCATCTTTTTATTGTGTATATAGTTCACTTACAATGGGATTACATAACTATTGATTATCAACCGAGTATTTCAAGTTCGCTTGCATAGCTGAGTGGTCTGTGTCATTGATTTTTACTTGTGATGAGCTTGGGGTTCGAGTGTTAGGTGAGTAAGATTTTTCCACTTTTTTTATTTTTACTTTACTTTTTTCTTTTTAATAGGATTAAGATTAAGGTTAGGATTAGTTTTAGGGTTTGGTTTAGAATATTATCAAAAAAATAGTCGCGCGTAAAAAAGTCCCAAGATGCTACCAACCATCAAAGATGCTACTGACCATCAAAGATGCTACCGACCATCAAAGATGCTACCGACCATCAAAGATGCTACTGACCATCAAAGATGCTACCAACCATCAAAGATGCTACCAACCATCAAAGATGCTACTGACCATCAAAGATGCTACCAACCATCAAAGATGCTACCAACCATCAAAGATGCTACCAACCATCAAAGATGCTACCGACCATCAAAGATGCTACCAACCATCAAAGATGCTACCGACCATCAAAGATGCTACCAACCATCAAAGATGCTACTGACCATCAAAGATGCTACCAACCATCAAAGATGCTACCAACCATCAAAGATGCTACCGACCATCAAAGATGCTACTGACCATCAAAGATGCTACCGACCATCAAAGATGCTACCGACCATCAAAGATGCTACCAACCATCAAAGATGCTAGACCATCAAAGATGCTACCAACCATCAAATATGCTACTGACCATCAAAGATGCTACCGACCATCAAAGATGCTACCGACCATCAAAGATGCTACCAACCATCAAAGATGCTACCAACCATCAAAGATGCTACCGACCATCAAAGATGCTACCGACCATCAAAGATGCTACCAACCATCAAAGATGCTACCAACCATCAAAGATGCTACCAACCATCAAAGATGCTACCAACCATCAAAGATGCTACCAACCATCAAATATGCTACTGACCATCAAAGATGCTACCGACCATCAAAGATGCTACCAACCATCAAATATGCTACTGACCATCAAAGATGCTACCAACCATCAAAGATGCTACCAACCATCAAATATGCTACTGACCATCAAAGATGCTACCAACCATCAAAGATGCTACCAACCATCAAATATGCTACTGACCATCAAAGATGCTACTGACCATCAAATATGCTACCAACCATCAAAGATGCTACCGACCATCAAAGATGCTACTGACCATCAAAGATGCTACCGACCATCAAAGATGCTACTGACCATCAAAGATGCTACCAACCATCAAAGATGCTACCGACCATCAAAGATGCTACCGACCATCAAAGATGCTACTGACCATCAAAGATGCTACTGACCATCAAAGATGCTACGGACCATCAAAGATGCTACCGACCATCAAAGATGCTACTGACCATCAAAGATGCTACTGACCATCAAAGATGCTACCGACCATCATGCTACTGACCATCAAAGATGCTACGCTACCGACCATCAACGCTGCTACCGACCGTCTACGGACCATCAAAGATGCCACCGACCATCAAAGATGCTACCGACCGTCTACGGATTCCAAATGCGCGAAGGCGACAAAGAACTTTCATTTAAGCAACACTTGTTTTGGGGTGGAGTGTTCCGTGAAAATCCAGACACAAAGACACAAAAGTCGCCAAATATGACTTTTTAAATGTCATATTTTATGCCTTCAATCTCAATAAAAATGGTTGAAACTTATGTGGTGCATTTCTGTATCCTTTCGCTATCTATAGGCTAGTTTTGGGGATTTCGGCGAGATGAAAAAAATTATGAATAGCTATTTTTCGTTTGACTGAATAGTGAATAAAAGTGAATCGCGATTCGCTATTCCCCTAAAGCCTCTTTTCCAGTCATCGCAAAAACTGGTTCGCAGCTCGCTGCTGCGGTAGGGTTACGATGAAATTACAAGTGGGGGTTAGGGTTATGATGAAATTACAAATGGGGGTTAGGGTTATAATGAAATTACAAGTGGGGGTTAGGGTTACGATGAAATTACAAGTGGGGGTGTAATAATAATAATAATAATAACGAATTTATTAAGGCATATCTACAGAGTAGCTCTACATCCTTAATTTCTAAACTAGGATAATAATAAATATCTATATATAATGTTTAAAAATAGTAGAAGGATATTAATGTATATATAAATAGTGAAGCTAAAAATTGAATCGAATAACTGAATATATATAAAGGAATGTTATAAATGTTCGATTCGTTCGCTAGCCTTATTAAGAAGGAAAGTTTTGAGTGTGTTCAAAAAGGGTCTATGATCATGGACATTTCTCAAATGTATAGGTAGTTCGTTAAAAATCTTCGCACAACTATCCTGGAATGTTCCTGTTTCCAATGGTACCATCAACGATGGGGCTTTACTTGATCGGAGTAATCGATTGTTAGTACGCAGTTCTAATCTCAGGTATTGAGGCCAGGAATGAGCCCATATGGATTTGTGCGCGAAACGCATAAGTTCAAATTCAGTTCTTTCGTGTATTGGCAGCCATCCCAAAGATAACACATCTCCTATGCGACAATATTTGTTGGTTACAAAACTTGCGGCTGCGTTTTGGACGCGCTGTAGTTTTTTTAGTTGGATCGCAGGTAGTGGGTGATAGACAACTATATTATAGTATATTTTTGAAAGTATCAGAGATTCTGCCAACTGTTTTTTGATATGAAATGGTGTAAGATTTCTTAATTTCTTTCATCGTAACCCTAACTCCCACTTGTAATTTCATCGTAACCCTAACCCCCACTTGTAATTTCATCATAACCCTAACCCCCACTTGTAATTTCATCATAACCCTAACTCCCACTTGTAATTTCATCGTAACCTAACCCCCACTTGTAATTTCATCGTAACCCTAACCCCCACTTGTAATTTCATCGTAACCCTAACCACTTGTAATTTCGTCATAACCCTAACTCCCACTTGTAATTTCATCCTAACTTTAACCTCTATCATCGCCCGGGTTATAGCAAACCCCTATAAAATAATATTGGACTGGCCGCCATTGTGAAAGAAGTCTACGAAAGAACTCTAAATTACCATTCTTAATAATTAAATAAGACAAACTTAATTTTCATTTCATAGGTACTTTAATGTTCATTGTAATTCAGATACAATACATCGTATTTTTAGGATGAAAGTATGATTTTTCTCGGGTGCCCCCCCTCCTAGTTCATTGTTTTCTCAGGTGCCCCTCCTAGTTCATTGTTTTCTTAGGTGCCTCTCCTAGTTCATAGTTTTCTCAGGTGCCTCTCCTAGTTCATAGTTTTCTTAGGTGCCTCTCCTAGTTCATAGTTTTCTCAGGTGTCTCCCAGTTCATTGTTTTCTCAGGTGCTCCTCCTAGTTCATTGTTTTCTCAGGTGCCCCTCCTAGTTCATTGTTTTCTCAGGTGCCCCTCCTAGTTCATTGTTTTCTCAGGTGCTCCTCGTAGTTCATTGTTTTCTCAGGTGCCCCTCCTAGTTCATTGTTTTCTCAGGTGCCCCTCCTAGTTCATTGTTTTCTCAGGTGCCCCTCCTAGTTCATTGTTTTCTCAGGTGCCCCTCCTAGTTCATTGTTTTCTCAGGTGCTCCTCCTAGTTCATTGTTTTCTCAGGTGCCCCTCCTAGTTCATTGTTTTCTCAGGTGCTCCTAGTTCATTGTTTTCTCAGGTGCTCCTCCTAGTTCATTGTTTTCTCAGGTGCCCCTCCTAGTTCATTGTTTTCTCAGGTGCTCCTCCTAGTTCATTGTTTTCTCAGGTGCCCCTCCTAGTTCATTGTTTTCTCAGGTGCTCCTCCTAGTTCATTGTTTTCTCAGGTGCTCCTCCTAGTTCATTGTTTTCTCAGGTGCCCCTCCTAGTTCATTGTTTTCTCAGGTGCACCTCCTAGTTCATTGTTTTCTCAGGTGCACCTCCTAGTTCATTGTTTTCTCAGGTGCCCCTCCTAGTTCATTGTTTTCTCAGGTGCCTCTCCTAGTTCATTGTTTTCTCAGGTGCCCCTCCTAGTTCATTGTTTTCTCAGGTGCCCCTCCTAGTTCATTGTTTTCTCAGGTGCTCCTCCTAGTTCATTGTTTTCTCAGGTGCTCCTCCTAGTTCATTGTTTTCTCAGGTGCCCCTCCTAGTTCATTGTTTTCTCAGGTGCTCCTCCTAGTTCATTGTTTTCTCAGGTGCCCCTCCTAGGTCATTGTTTTCTCAGGTGCCCTTCCTAGTTCATTGTTTTCTCAGGTGCCCTCCTAGTTCATTGTTTTCTCAGGTGCCCCTCCTAGTTCATTGTTTTCTCAGGTGCCCCTCCTAGTTCATTGTTTTCTCAGGTGCTCTCCTAGTTCATTGTTTTCTCAGGTGCCCCTCCTAGTTCATTGTTTTCTCAGGTGCCCCTCCTAGTTCATTGTTTTCTCAGGTGCCCCTCCTAGTTCATTGTTTTCTCAGGTGCCCCTCCCAGTTCATTGTTTTCTCAGGTGCCCCTCCTAGTTCATTGTTTTCTCAGGTGCCCCTCCTAGTTCATTGTTTTCTCAGGTGCCCCTCCTAGTTCATTGTTTTCTCAGGTGCCCCTCCTAGTTCATTGTTTTCTCAGGTGCCCCTCCTAGTGCATTTAAATAAGACAAACTTAATTTTCATTTCATAGGTACTTTCAATAAATCATACTGAATTGAATATTTTTAAAAAGAACTGAATATTACATGGGATACGTGCGAATGAGAGCATGTGTATGTACATAGAAAGGGATATTACACGGTAGCGATAAAATATGGATTTTCATGTTCGAGTGGAAATGACAAAATAACATTTGAAAAATCTGTGTTGTGATTCACGGAATTCGAGGTGACTTTCGTTGATTTATATTCATAAATTGACAAGTTTCTGTCACAAATCCTCAATTTTCATTGGCTATCGCAGGAGTTTACATGAATTCGGATTGAGTTTCATTTCGGTTTGAACTCATACCTGTTCTGTTAAAATCCCTTTAGGTGTTTACACGAATCAGGAATGAGATGCAGCTCAATCAGAATTGAGTTCATTCCAGTTCTCATTCCGTATTGAGTTTCATTCCGTATTGAGTTTCATTCCTGATTGAACTCATACCAGTTCTGTTAAAATCCCTTTAGGTGTTGACATGAATCAGGAATGAGATGCAGCTCAATCCGGATTGAGTTCATTCCAGTTCTCATTCCGTATTGAGTTTCATTCCGTATTGAGTTTCATTCCTGATTGAACTCATACCTGTTCTGTTAAAATCCCTTTAGGTGTTGACATGAATCCGGAATGAGATGCAGCTCAATCAGAATTGAGTTCATTCCAGTTCTCATTCCGTATTGAGTTTCATTCCGGATTGAGTTTCATTGAAATTTCATTCCGGTGTCATGTAAAGGCGTTGCAAGATTTCATTCCGGAATGAAAAATACGGTGCTTTTAACATTTATAGACGACAATTTGCAGTTCAATATAAATAACTCGCTGTCGACGAAGTTATAAATTAAAGGTGAATTAAATGGTTGTTTACTTGCGACCGCATCGATTATCGTTGCTAGTAATGCTTTTCCCGTTTTCTTTATGTTTATTCTTCGCCAAATTATCAGTTTAAGGCACATGTTGAAATGTACAAGCGCAGAAATCGTTGAAAGAAACATACCCGCTAGATACTGGTACGCGATTTTCCGCGATCCTCGGGTAAAATTCCTACAGTATGTAAACGCGGTTTGAATTCACGTTCAATGCGGAATGAAACTGAATCGGGATTCATGTAAATAGCTCCTGAATGTCTCCTCAATTCCACCAAGTTCATCTGATTACCACAATTGATTATTCTTTATCGGGTTTATAGTCCAAGATCGATTTTAGCACACTTTGTTGTGATTTGATAGATTGATGACTGGGTGGTCTTTGTGCAGCGGCATCCATTGAAATGGTAGGTGGTATGAAGACACTCTGCTGGGTGGTGGGACGAGCTGAGTGTCTGGAAGGGGGGACCCGATTTTGATGAGAGAATACACGAGGTGAACTACGGGACTCCAATTTACTACGTATTTCTACAAAGGTGTATAAATATATATATGACTTGTTAGAACGGAAAGAGAAGTGAAAAATGGAATGAAAAAGGGAGTGGAGAATAAGAAATAAGATAGCTTAGGATGGGATAGGAGAGGATAAGGGAGTACACAACAGGATAATATAGACCCAACCTCGTACCCAGGCTTTTCACCCGCCTCGCCGAGCGAAAACCCCACTGATCTCAAAAATAGATTGACGATTGAGCTATTGTATCTGATGAGCTGATTTTGAAGCTTGCATAATGTAAATTGACGAGAGATCGTGAGAAGCTCCGAGTTTGCAAGCAAATCAAACTGTGACGCTCGCGAAATAGGTTTAGTGTCTGGCCGCATAAAATCTTGAATAGGGTCAAATTAGGATTTGACGTCTCATATTAGGCTTCTCTCACTGGATAATTAGAGCCAACGGAGGCCATTATTGGGTCGGGCTATGGCAAATCTTTAATTTTCCATCTGTTGCCAATGTTTCGCCAAAGAATGTAATCGCCGAGGAATCGCGACTCAAGTAATTAATATGGAAAGCGATTCGTTTTCTGCTGTTTCAGTTATTGTAACGCCATTAAATTATTTAATCCATGACCACCACTGATCTCGAAAGAAGACTGGATCGAGCAACTATTGTTCAGAAAATGAAGCCGGAAGTCCGCCATTACTAAGGGACCAACTGAGGATCCTATGAGGTTTTTTGTTGGATTATGTGCTCTTACCATCAACAAAATAAAATAATTTTACTATAAAGAGGACCAGAAGACATTTTTCAAATGACTGGGTAAAACAATTCATGGCCTACCTACAGATTTACTGCGACTTTGGTCCCTTAGTAATGGCCGCCGTTGGCTCTAATTATCCAGTGAGAGAAGCCTAATATAAGACGTCAAATTAGGTTCAAGATTTTATACATTTCACGTTAACAAAGAAACTATATTGGCCAGGCACTAAACCTATTTCGCGAGCGTCACAGTTTGATTTGCTTGCAAACTCGGAGCTTCTAATGATCTCTCAGCAATTTCAACATTATGCAAATATGCAAGCTTCAAAATCAACTCATCAGATACAATAGAAAGCTCAATCCAGTCCTATTTTTGAGATCAGTGATGACCATGACCAGATCAGACGGTTATCGTTTTTAGAGCATCAATTTTCAATGTAAAAAGCCAAGGAAATATTGGAAATATAAACGAAGTTGAAGAGCTTCAATGTGATTTTTGATAAGGATAAACTTAAAGGCGTTCAATACAACTTTGTGTTTACTTACACCGAATCATTCTTGTCTTGCAAATTTGGTCGAGAATTTAAATTACACAGCAAGCTGTATCAAGAAAGAGTGTGTGCCATAGTGATCGATGAAGCTCATATAAGATGCGGGAATGAGTCGTCTGCACTAGAACGTTTGCTGCCATAAATGTGTTGTGCTATGGCAAGTAAACCCGTATTTCTACGGTTATAAATAATTTTTTGAAAACTTTGTATCACCAACGCTGCAACAAAGGCGACAAGCGTTGGAAAAGTCGCAAGAAGACTTGTAAACTTTTTAGACTTTTTAGGAGAAAGACTTTTTAGGAGAATTGATATAACGTATTAACGTTATATAAATTCTCCTAAAAAGTCTTTCTCCTAAAAAGTCTAAAAAGTTTACAAGTCTTCTTGCGACTTTTCCAACGCTTGTCGCCTTTGTTGCAGCGTTGGCGATGCAAAGTTTTCAAAAAAATTATTTATAACCGACATATTCCAATAATCGCGTTCGAAACCAAAATGACGAAAAGAGGTGAGCTATCATATCTTGACTAATGTCAACAAACACTTTGTCATCCCTCCCTAAACTAACTAACTCCCTAAACATAGCAACCTGCTAGATTTTAGCAGTTCATGTTCAATTTTGCCTAAACGCCTCTGCAATCCTAGATACTTTTTAAGAAGAAATAGAACTTTCTCTCTTCCAGCCGTAAAGACCACGAGGTTCTTAAACTCTTTTATAATACGAAGTAGCATGTTATATAATGAATTATTTCAAATTGTAAAATAATATAAAGTAGGTGTAGTTTTTAAATGTTCAATTGATTATTAATTTTTATCGAAAATCTATATACCTTTTTTACTTGATATATGTAAAATTACGCAATTCAGTATTATACTGCAATGTAATTTGTTAATAAATCTATCTATCTCATGTGACCTGCAGCGTCTACCAGGGGTCCGGCGAGGGGATAACCTTTCATGTTACTCCATCACCAATATAAACATCACCGGATAACATCAAGGGAATCGAGGTGGAAGGGTTAGGAAGACATTTAAGGCGGGGGGGCGGTTAGGGGTTAGAAAACTCATTAGGTGGGGGTTAGGATTAGGATCTAAGTTGTTTTGGGGTTAGTGGTTATTTCATGACGATTATATACCTCGATTCATTTGGTGATGGAGTACATGAAAGGTTAACCCGGCGAGGCGGGTGAAAAGCCTGGGTACAAGGTTGAATATAGACCATGTACGTTAGAAAAGGGATAGGAGAGGATAAGAAATGATAAGATAGGTCATAACGGGATATGAGAGGTGAAGGAGTAGAGAACAGGATAATAAAGACCATGTTGAAAAAGGAGGGGATACGGGAGGATAAGAAATGATAAGATAGGTCATAACGGGATATGAGAGGTGAATGAGTGGAGAACAGGATAATAAAGACCATGTTGAAAAAGAAGGGATATTACGGGAGGATAAGAAATGATAAGATAGGTCATAACGGGATATGAGAGGTGAAGGAGTAGAGAACAGGATAATAAAGACCATGTTGAAAAAGAAGGGATATTACGGGAGGATAAGAAATGATAAGATAGGTCATAACGGGATATGAGAGGTGAAGGAGTAGAGAACAGGATAATAAAGACCATGTTGAAAAAGAAGGAATATTACGGGAGGATAAGAAATGATAAGATAGGTCATAACGAGATATGAGAGGTGAAGGAGTAGAGAACAGGATAATAAAGACCATGTTGAAAAAGAAGGAATATTACGGGAGGATAAGAAATGATAAGATAGGTCATAACGAGATATGAGAGGTGAAGGAGTAGAGAACAGGATAATAAAGACCATGTTGAAAAAGAAGGGATATTACGGGAGGATAAGAAATGATAAGATAGGTCATAACGGGATATGACAGGTGAAGGAGTAGAGAACATGATAATAAAGACCATGTTGAAAAAGAAGGGATATTACGGGAGGATAAGAAATGATAAGATAGGTCATAATAGGATATGAGAGGTGAAGGAGTAGAGAACAGGATAATAAAGACCATGTTGAAAAAGAAGGGATATTACGGGAGGATAAGAAATGATAAGATAGGTCATAATGGGATATGAGAGGTAAAGGAGTAGAGAACAGGATAATAAAGACCATGTTGAAAAGAAGGGATATTACGGGAGGATAAGAAATGATAAGATAGGTCATAACGAGATATGAGAGGTGAAGGAGTAGAGAACAGGATAATAAAGACCATGTTGAAAAAGAAGGGATATTACGGGAGGATAAGAAATGATAAGATAGGTCATAATAGGATATGAGAGGTGAAGGAGTAGAGAACAGGATAATAAAGACCATGTTGAAAAAGAAGGGATATTACGGGAGGATAAGAAATGATAAGATAGGTCATAATGGGATATGAGAGGTAAAGGAGTAGAGAACAGGATAATAAAGACCATGTTGAAAAGAAGGGATATTACGGGAGGATAAGAAATGATAAGATAGGTCATAACGAGATATGAGAGGTGAAGGAGTAGAGAACAGGATAATAAAGACCATGTTGAAAAAGAAGGGATATTACGGGAGGATAAGAAATGATAAGATAGGTCATAATGGGATATGAGAGGTGAAGGAGTAGAGAACAGGATAATAAAGACCATGTTGAAAAAGAAGGGATACTACGGGAGGATAAGAAATGATAAGATAGGTCATAATGGGATATGAGAGGTAAAGGAGTAGAGAACAGGATAATAAAGACCATGTTGAAAAAGAAGGGATATTACGGGAGATAAGAAATGATAAGATAGGTCATAATAGGATATGAGAGGTGAAGGAGTAGAGAACAGGATAATAAAGACCATGTTGAAAAAGAAGGGATATTACGGGAGGATAAGAAATGATAAGATAGGTCATAACGGGATATGAGAGGTGAAGGAGTAGAGAACAGGATAATAAAGACCATGTTGAAAAAGAAGGGATATTACGGGAGGATAAGAAATGATAAAAAGGTCATAACGGGATATGAGAGGTGAAGGAGTAGAGAACAGGATAATAAAGACCATGTTGAAAAAGGAGGGGATACGGGAGGATAAGAAATGATAAGATAGGTCATAACGGGATATGAGAGGTGAAGGAGTAGAGAACAGGATAATAAAGACCATGTTGAAAAAGAAGGGATACGGGAGGATAAGAAATGATAAGATAGGTCATAACGGGATATGAGAGGTGAAGGAGTAGAGAACAGGATAATAAAGACCATGTTGAAAAAGAAGGAATATTACGGGAGGATAAGAAATGATAAGATAGGTCATAACGGGATATGAGAGGTAAAGGAGTAGAGAACAGGATAATAAAGACCATGTTGAAAAAGAAGGGATACGGGAGGATAAGAAATGATAAGATAGGTCATAACGGGATATGAGAGGTAAAGGAGTAGAGAACAGGATAATAAAGACCATGTTGAAAAAGAAGGGATACGGGAGGATAAGAAATGATAAGATAGGTCATAACGGGATATGAGAGGTGAAGGAGTAGAGAACAGGATAATAAAGACCATGTTGAAAAAGAAGGGATATTACGGGAGGATAAGAAATGATAAGATAGGTCATAACGTGATATGAGAGGTGAAGGAGTAGAGAACAGGATAATAAAGACCATGTTGAAAAAGAAGGGATACTACGGGAGGATAAGAAATGATAAGATAGGTCATAACGTGATATGACAGGTGAAGGAGTAGAGAACAGGATAATAAAGACCATGTTGAAAAAGAAGGGATACTACGGGAGGATAAGAAATGATAAGATAGGTCATAACGAGATATGAGAGGTGAAGGAGTAGAGAACAGGATAATAAAGACCATGTTGAAAAAGAAGGAATACTACGGGAGGATAAGAAATGATAAGATAGGTCATAACGAGATATGAGAGGTGAAGGAGTAGAGAACAGGATAATAAAGACCATGTTGAAAAAGAAGGAATATTACGGGAGGATAAGAAATGATAAGATAGGTCATAACGGGATATGAGAGGTGAAGGAGTAGAGAACAGGATAATAAAGACCATGTTGAAAAAGAAGGGATACGGGAGGATAAGAAATGATAAGATAGGTCATAACAGGATATGAGAGGTGAAGGAGTAGAGAACAAGATAATAAAGACCATGTTGAAAAAGAAGGAATATTACGGGAGGATAAGAAATGATAAGATAGGTCATAACGGGATATGAGAGGTGAAGGAGTAGAGAACAGGATAATAAAGACCATGTTGAAAAAGAAGGGATATTACGGGAGGATAAGAAATGATAAGATAGGTCATAACGGGATATGACAGGTGAAGGAGTAGAGAACAGGATAATAAAGACCATGTTGAAAAAGAAGGGATACGGGAGGATAAGAAATGATAAGATAGGTCATAACGGGATATGAGAGGTGAAGGAGTAGAGAACAGGATAATAAAGACCATGTTGAAAAAGAAGGGATACGGGAGGATAAGAAATGATAAGATAGGTCATAACGGGATATGAGAGGTGAAGGAGTAGAGAACAGGATAATAAAGACCATGTTGAAAAAGAAGGGATATTACGGGAGGATAAGAAATGATAAGATAGGTCATAATAGGATATGAGAGGTGAAGGAGTAGAGAACAGGATAATAAAGACCATGTTGAAAAAGAAGGGATACTACGGGAGGATGAGAAATGATAAGATAGGTCATAACGGGATATGAGAGGTGAAGGAGTAGAGAACAGGATAATAAAGACCATGTTGAAAAAGAAGGAATATTACGGGAGGATAAGAAATGATAAGATAGGTCATAACGGGATATGAGAGGTGAAGGAGTAGAGAACAGGATAATAAAGACCATGTTGAAAGAGAAGGGATATTACGGGAGGATAAGAGACTAATTTCCTTATAAAAGCAAGCGCGCAGATTCGAAGCGCAATTTTCTACGCAGATTTTGCGCGCGTGCCACTAGCTTATTTGCGCAAACGCTCACTTCAGAAAAGAATTACTTCACAGACTTTTACAAACTTAAACTTTTACAGTATTCGATTTCAATTACTCGCACTATATGATTAGAACGGCAGGGTCCAGGGGCGTAAATATAGGGGGGATGGGGTGTATACATGTATATACCCCCCATATTTTGGAAAACAATGTTATCATTCCCCCATGCATGAGTTATGAAAGAAGAAAAGTTATAATAAAAAACTCAATTAATAAGAAAAGGCACATCTTAATTTGGGCTAGTCTGTCAACACATATCATCTGCGAAGCGTGTAGGTTTAAAAATTATTAGAAACAGTCAAACACCGCATGATTTGATGATTTTGATCAGTGATTTAAATTTTAAACGAATATTTTCACACGCCACGGAAATATAATTTCACCGACTCTAACCTTTTGGCTGGAGGCCTGGTAACCAATAAAAGTTTCATCACGAATATTTAAAATGGCGGAAGCCGAAAGTAATGAGATCACTGACCTCTATATATAACGGTCAGTGAATGAGATGGATGCTGCTGACTCACTTGACGAAGTGGAGGTATGTGCATTGTACATTTGTAGTTACATATATGAATTATTTATTTTTCATATCGTACAGATTGTACTGGGCAGTTTTATATATTATTATTTATGTCATCTTTAACAGAAAGATGTTGACAATGACAAGGAGAAGGTTGGATCTATGTTTAGATTTTAAAATGAATACTACAGAGTACAGAGTAGTAGTACAAAGTCAAGTTCTACATTCGGACAGCTGAGGCCCACATGGCCACATGGGCCAAAATGAAATTTTATAAACTTTTGAACTGACTGAAAATCACCGCTCAGAATGCAGGAAATGCCATTTGCGGAATTCTATATTTCAAAATTTTCAGGTTGAGCATGCCCCTGGACCCCCCTAGAAAGGCTCGCGCATACGGCGCTCGAGATCATCCCCCCACATCTCACAACAAATTTGCGCCCCTGGCAGGGTCAAAGCATACCATGCGGTCGAAATCATCCAGACAAAAAAGAGATAAATAATCGACTATTTGTTCAGAATAAGTGGTTGCGGCTAGCTGCAACACTAGAGACTTCAAAGTGATACTACGATCACATTTTTACCTATCGATATTTTTACGTATTCATAAAACAGAGCTTCTAAATATTACTCGGTCGAAACCGTTTTGCGATTAGACGATGGCAAGTATTATTTTTCTTACTCCGAATCTGGAGTTGTTATGTCCGCCATTAATCGTTCATGTTCCTGACCAGCGTAACGAAGTGACGTCAGATTCTCAACGCGAAGACTCCACATGGCTAAGGTCGTTTTTTCAAATTCTTCGTCTGAAAGGCTGGACATTTCATCTACTTCTCGAAGAAAACAAGAAAACAAGTAACCTCGACTGAAATTCGAAATCGTCGACCAAATCGTCGCTGACGATACGGCCCTTGTAACGCCTTTGTAATCTCAGCGGTCGATCATAAATAACTAACGTCTGTAGAGCATCCTGCCGCCTTCGGTAAGCTATTTCATGTAGATTAATTAACAATATATTCAATTGAAGACAAGCAATCAAGCGGGAAATGCGACATTAAAGTTCATGACGTCAAGCGTTTTCGAAAACCTTCGTTTTCGCCGTTTTCGCTCGTCCACACTAATACGAAAGGCCTCCATTTTCGAATGTCTCCACCTTGGTAGGCGTTTTCGAAAGCCTCCGTTTCCGTGGATCAAGGTATCCGTTTTCCATCGTACTAGTGTGGACGATAGGCGAAAACGCATACAAATGTATGCGCCGTTTTCAAACAAAAACGGATTAGTGTGGACGGGCCGGCCTAATATATCGCATACCTTCAATTTCTGCTTCGGCAGTGCCAGGCCTTGGCTTGAATGGTGAACTCGGTTTACATCCAACGGCAGTCCATTCGTATTTGCTGATATTCTGCGATACTGGTGCTCTAACGAAAGAGAAGGGTTACATTGGTTGTATAGGTTGGAGCAAAGGTTTGAGTTAAAGCCCATCACAGATGCCATTGACACACCATGATTCTAAGTTTAAGCGCTATCCCCGGCTGACTATAAAAGAGCAAAGTGAAAAGGTGATAAACTGCCAAGATTTTTAGTGACGAAATACTGACGTTTCGAGCGAAGCCCTTCATCAGAGTAAGTCTTGCATCAGAGTTGATCCTACTCTGATGAAGGGCTCCGCTCGAAACGTCAGTATTTCGTCACTAAAATTCTTGGCAGTTTACCACCTTTTCACTTTGCTATATATCAAAACACTGACTACGCAGCACTCTACTTTTTTACGACTATATAAAAGAACTTGTATGTTCTAAGGATTCATGGTGAAGGAAAATTTCGAGTGTTGGAATATATACATTTTAAGACCAAACCGGGACCAGTTGCGAAAAATGCAACTTCAAGGCCTTCCCCACGACCCTGCGATGCTAGTCGCAGCTAGGTGCAGTGCTCTGACCACTGCGCTACAGATGCTGTTGCCTAGAGCCTAGTCACGAGTTCTGTATATATAGTGGTGGTAAAATCTTATCTCAGCATTACCACTACTATATATACAGAACTCGTGACTAGGCTCTCGGCAACGGCCTCCGTAGCTCAGTGGTCAGAGTACTGCACTAGCATCGCAGGGTCGCGGGTTCAATTCCTGCCGGAAGGCCTTGAAGTTTCATTTTTCGCAACTGGTCTCGGTTTGGGCTTAAAATGTACATATTCCTACCTACACTCGAAATTTTCCTTCACAATAAATCCTTAGAACATGTAGTCTAATCGAGTGAAATGCCAAATATTACTTGTAATATACCCAGAATCTTTCTAAATAAATAAGTTTTTAAATGTTTCTTAAAGGAGTTTGAGGATTGTCTTATAAAAAACGGGAGGCTGTTCCAGGACCAGCCTTAAAAAAGGCCCTGTCTCCAAAGGTTTTACATGATGTTCTGGGGACCAAGAGCAGGTGTTCTTATGATCTTAAGCGGTTAGGACCGTTACGTTTAACCTGGAGCAGGCTTTCCCGATATTCAGGAACCTTGCCGTGTAATGCTTGACCTAGCCTGTGTACAGCCTGAATATACACCTGTAATACACTCTGTGAAAACTCGCACAATAGCTTGTCGACCCCCCGCTGAGCTACTCAGATCTTAGTAGTAGATTTTGATTGTTCAAATCACAACCCTTGACTTATTCCAGGTACAATTGGTTCTCTGGGAATTCTTGTGAGATCAAATAATCCAATCAAATAAACAATTATGAATCATATGAGTATTAAACCACTCAAAATCTGCTCTCAGATCTGAGTAGCTCAGCGGGGGGTCGACAAGCTATCGTGCGAGTTTTCACAGACTGTATTACAGGTGTATATTCAGGCTGTACACAGGCTATGCTTGACCATACGTGCAATCCTAAAGTGAATATGCAATAAAAAATTCAGTTGTAAAATAACTCTTTTGTTTGAAAGAACTCTTGAAACTATAAAGACTAACCAAATATTTACAACTTTTTCACACAGTATCTCACTTCACTCTTGAAATATTAAGATGCATAATGACTAAATGCTTATATATCCTTGATATTATGTAATGAAATCACTTGAAATGCAGGTGCATGTGCGTGGATGTATCCAATGACATCAAATATGCAAATCATCAAACGATTCCATGTGATAATGGTAAAGATATGCATAATTTTTCAATAAGTTATTATGCATTGTGGTGTCATAAGTATGATCACTTACATATTAAACAAATCTTAATATCTCAAAAGTGAAGTGAGATATGAAAAAGTTGTAAATGATTAGTCTTTATAGTTTCAAGAGTTCTTTCAAACCAAAGAGCGAGAAAATACTGTAGATTTTGGTTTTATTTTAGTGAAGTTTGGAATACTGTTTACTCTTGGGTGATAACAACCTCGTTCCCAGGGCATTTTGCCTCCACGGCGGAAGGTCGGCGAAATGGCCCTGGGATCGGCTGGTCCATTCAAAAATCCGATTGGCTTGTCATAAAACTCAATTAACACAGCCGAGTGTAATTTATTCATCTAAATCTGAATGCTGCCTTCAAATTTTACAGCAAATTAGAAGCGATAGCTTTCGCTACATTGGAAATATGCTTCTTCATACCTTTTGTAAGAGATAACCATGGATGTATGGTGGATTATTAAGCTTGTTAGCTGCTTTTATGACTACGAATGCTGACATGAACAACTCTGAAGAGCATTGAACACTTCTCAATTATTCAGGTCAACAAAGTAGACAAAGGCTATGGAACAAAGACCACAAAAATTATCATATCTAAACACCCAGAAATTCTGGGTGTCATGTGACCAGCCGATCCCGGGGCCATTTTCCACCGTGGAGGCAAAATGCCCGAGGTTGTGAGTGATAAGTGACAAACCAAATATCAAGCACTGGAATATTATTTTGTTCAATAAACCTATTACCAATATGACGTCATATCGGTAATAGTGCCATTCTTCTCAAAACGCGGTCGTGCAACAAGAAATCCTGCGCTATATCATGAAATTCTTTCTTCACTTTTACAAAGTTAGATGATATCTCTTTCGGATGAAAATAGAACCTCAAAAATATCGAATAGGCAGCCAGTGAAGTGAACAAAATAGTTCTGCTCAATCTATTTCTAACCTTGGTGTTTTCTGCAGCTCTCTCGAAGCCTCTTCGATCTTCTCCTCAAACGTGACGTCTCCTTCGTTGGTCTGATCCTTCTTTCCTCGAGCTTTGTTGAACGCATTAATGGCGTCTACATCAAGACTGCTCTCTTGTTGTAGTAATTGATCGTCGTAGCGTGGTGACCGAACTGCATTGTTGTAGCCTTCTCGGAACTCGTGGTCGGACGAGGATATCGCGCGAATCATGTCCAGAACCAATTCTTTTTCTGCGAAATAAATACGAAATAGACTTTCATTTGAACGATTTTTATTTGTGTTTTTCGCGACAATGGTCCAATGAACATTGTATATATATACAACCCACCTAGTTAATCTAGACAGACGATACATGGACGATCGTCAAGCTCATATCCTCAGAAAAATGATTCTGAGTCCCGGACAGGAATCGAACCGTGACCACAAATCAATATAACAATAACAATGTGAATTATTGCACGGAGGTCTCCAAAAAAATTATTGAACGCTGATGACGTCACTATACAAAGCGCGCGAAAATTACAAAATAAAAAATGTATTGTAGTAGATTACTACCAGACTGTCACTTTGTTTGTATATTTTTAGTAAGACTATTTTGAACAATGTATAATAAAACAATTATTGGATTCGGCTTACGCATGATATCAACAATTATCCAGACCTCGGTCAATGTTATCCGCCTCAGACTTCGGCTTCAGCAGATAACATAATTATTGATATCATGCTTAGCCTTATCCAATAATTGTTTATTATTTCCTCGTCGTCTTGAGTTTGTTTTGCATTTGAAATGTTGGGGGCGTTGGTTGTCTTATTAACCAATAACGTTAGCGCCCCATTTAGTTTTAGACAGCTTGCCGTTTGGACAACCTGCAAAGCTATAACTTTTCTTTGTGTTTTGAAAGACTTTTATTTTGTATAACATGCGATCCGGCCGCCCGTCACATCTTATCTATCATGCTTACCTCTGTAAGGAGCATTCACCAACCAAGACTGGACAGCATTGACGGAATCCGTCTGAAGTATATTACATAATGTTTCAAGAACCTGACGAAAGATAAATCAATTTTCTCATTTATTGAAGAATCGATACAATTATGGTAAGGTTATACAATTTTAAAAATGCTTGGATTCTTCTCCGGGAATCAAAGTCGAAGCTTTCTGGTTGTCGTAGGTACACTGACTCACGTACACATGCACATACACTTTCTCTCTTACACACACGTCGTGCCTTTCCATTCACCACTCACACTTTCTCATACACACTCTCGCTCTCCACTTTCCTCCCTCTTTCCATCCCTTCCTATCTCACCCTCCACCACTATACCACTCTCTCCATCTCTCTAATATTTTCTCATACACTCTCTCTCTCCCTCCTTCCCTCTCCAGCTCCATCCATCACTCTTTCTCCATCTCTCTAAACCTTTCTCGTACACACTCTCTCGCAAACTCTCCCTCTCCACCTCCCTCTTTCCCACTCTCTCTTCCACCTCTCTCACACTTTCACATACACTCTCATACACTTTCCGTCCTCCTCTCCCCCCTTCTCCACCTCCATGCATCTCTCCATTTTTCTCCCTCTCCATCTCTCTCACACGTTTGCATACACAATCTATCTCCATCACATGCTCCCTTCCCTCTCTCTCCACCTCTCTCACACTTTCACATACACATCCTCTCGCACACTCGCCCTCTGCACCTCCCTCTCTCCATCTCTTCCTCCATTCCTCCCTCTTTTTCCAACTCTCTCCACCTCTCTCACACTTTCACATACACTCTCATACACTTTCCATCCTTCTCTCCCTTAACTCTCCACCTCCCTCCATCTCTCTCTCTCTCCATCTCTCTCACACTTTCTCATACACAATCTCTTTCCATCACATGCTCCCTTCCCACTCTCTCCTACTTTCTCCTACCATCTCTCTTTCTCTACATCGTTCTCCATCTCTCTCACACTTTCTCATACACATCTCTCGCACTACTTTTCTCCTCTCCACCTCCCTCGCTCTCTTTCTACACCACTTCCTCTCTCCCTGCCTCTTTCTCCAATTCTCTCCCCATCTCTCTCACTTTCTCAAACACGATCCCTTCTCTCCTTCCACCTCCTCCATCTCTCACACATTCTCATACACATCCTCTCACACACTCCATCCTTTCCTCTCTCCCTCACACTCTCTCCATTTCTCCCACTCTCAATCCCCACCTCTCTCACACATTCTCATACACATCCTCTCTCACACCCTCTCTCCACCTCCCACCCTCTCTCTCCATCCCTTCTCTCACACACTCTCCCTCTTTTCCCCATTCCTCCTTCCCTCTTTCTCCTACACTCTCTCCAACACGTTCTCATACATTCACCCATATTATTCTTTCTCTTCCTAAAACCGCGCCAGTTTCACTCTTGTCTTACCCATCCTTCATTATCCGTCATAGAAATGATGTGCTCAAACTGTCGGTCAGTTGCATGAGCCTCATGACGCGATGCCTGACGGGACGGTGGTGGTACTCCATTGTGTGGTGTCCCAGGTTTTTCACCTGGATGGGGAAGAACAAGATGGTGAGAAGAACTAAAAAAAAGAAAGAAATAATCTGTGATCAAGAGATGGCTCATGTGATGATGTCGAATGATAAGATCGAAGATGGTGATATTGATGATGATGGTGATGATAATGAAGGTGATGATGATGGTGTTGTTGATGGTGACAATGAAGGTGATGATTATAATGATGATGGGATGGTTGTTGATGATGATTATGATGATGATGTTGGCGATGATGGCAATAATGGTGATGATAATAACAATGATGGTGACAATGTGATGAAGATGGTGATAATGTTGATAGTGATAATGATGGTAGTGATAATGATGGTGATAATGATGATTATGATGGTGATAATGGTGATGATGATGGTGATGATAATGATGGTGATGATAATGATGGTGACGATGGTGACGATGGTGATAATGATGATGATAATGGTGATAATGATGATGGTGATAATGATGATAATGATGATGGTGATAATGATGATAATGATGATAATGATGATGGTGATAATGATGATGGTGGCGATGATGGTGATAATGATGATGTTGATAATAATGATGGTGATAATGATGATGATGATAATGATGATAATGATGATAATGATGATGGTGATAATGATAATGGTGATGATGATGGTGATAATGATGGTGATGATTATGATTATATTGGTGATAAAGATGATGATGGTGATAATGATGATGATAATGATGATGGTGATAAGGATGATTATGGTGATAATTATGATGATGATAATGATGATGGTGGTGATGATGGTGATAATGATGATGGTGATAATGATGATGATAATGATGATGGTGATGATGATGGTGATAATGGTGATAATGATGATGATAATGGTGATAATGATGATGTTGATAATAATGATGGTGATAATGATGATGATAATGATGATAATGATGATAATGATGATGGTGATAATGATGATAATGATGATAATGATGGTGATGATGATGGTGATAATGATGGTGATGATTATGATTATGTTGGTGATAAAGATGATGATGGTAATAATGATGGTGGTGGTGGTGAAGGTGATAATGATGATGATGATGATGATGGTGATAAGGATGATTATGGTGATAATTATGATGATGATAATGATGATGGTGATGATGGTGGTGATGATGGTGATAATGATGATGGTGATAATGATGATAATGATGATGATAATGATGATGATAATGATGATGATGGTGGTGATGATGGTGATGATGATGGTGATGATGATGGTGGTGATGATGATGGTGATGATGGTGATGATGATGGTGGTGATGGTGATGATGGTGATGATGGTGATGATGGTGATGATGGTGATGATGATGATGGTGATAATGGTGATGATGATGGTGATGATGGTGATGATGATGGTGATGATGATGATGGTGATGATGATGATTATGGTGATAATGATGATTATGGTGATAATGATGATGATGCTGATGATAATGATGATGGTGATGATGATATTAGTGATAATGATGATGATGGTGATGATGATGATGATGGTGATAATGATGATGGTGATGATGGTGATGATGATGGTGATGATGGTGATGATGATGGTGATGATGATGGTGATAATGGTGATAATGATGATGGTGATGATGATGGTGATAATGATAATGATGATATATCAATGATGGTACTTACCATTTCGTGAAGGGGGAACTTCACCACTGACTCCTTGTCGTGAAACAGATGGCCGCTCGCATTGGTGTGACGAGGGTGGTTGGAGGAGTCCAGTTTTGCTGATAGTTGGATGTCGTTTTCTTAATCCAGCTGCTTCTGTTAATTTTGCCAGCTCTTCCCTCCATGTTTGAGTAATTGGAACTTGATAATAAGAAATAACAACACAGTATGAAAATAACTGTAACATTAATATGTTAATCATGCATTCATAAGAACCAAACCATGTTACAGTAAACAAATCAATAACTATGAGAACATCTACCTTCGGACTGTCCGACACTCTCACCTACTACCTATCATCTAACAAATACCAGATGTCTTGCAGTGGCATAACAGAGGTAGATGGGGCCCTTATGCATGTCTTGGGTCCCATGAAGGCTCGACTATAGTTTCTATATTATCACTATACAGTACAAAAACTATATGTTTCTTCCTCCTCGAGTTAACGTTGGCAAATCAGTAAATCAGCTCATTCTTATCAACTGAAAGTCCTAACCCCCCCACCTAACAAATTTTCTAACCCTAACCCCATGGCTGTGTTTTCATGTCATCCGCAGGCCCCACCATGATCCACTCCCCTATTAGTAGAATAGTGAGACAGACTATTAAGCATGTGGGATTATAAATTGACTGTTAGATGCATGCACTCAGTAATGTGTTAGCAATCCCACATCCAGTGAGCAGGTACGAGGTCAATCTATTCGCTCGTCAATGCCTTGTATTTGCTCGTCAATGTCTTGTATTTGCTCGTCAATGCCTCATTGTATTTGCTCGTAAATGCCTTGTATTTGCTCGTCAATTCCTCATTGTATTTGCTCGTCAATGCCTTGTATTTGCTCGTCAATGCCTTGTATTTGCTCGTCAATGCCTTGTATTTGCTTGTATATATTATTATATGAATACGTACTAGAAGTAAATATGGGAAATTCCTGGGGAGGCTCAAGAATTTGAGGGGGAGAAGTAAATGGCCAATGAAAATTCCAGGGGGAGGATGATGAATGTCAGATGGTAATTCCAGGGGGAGCATTTTCACAATTCACCTTTCAAAGTTTACAAAATACACCAAAAAATTCTTCCATCATTTACCCATTTTGACCGCTTCTTGTTAAGAAGTTTTCTAATTTGCATTCACTTTTACTCAACGATTGTTCACATTGTATAGCACAGAAGAGAATCAATTTTATATTGGTAAGTTAGGTATCAGTCAAATCCAACCATTACCACCCCCCCCCCCCACCCCCCCCCCCCCCCCCCCCCCCAGGACACCGCTGGCGTTGATCAATCCCAGGGGTGGGGAATTTGAACCCAAACCTTTGCTTGGGGGATAATTAGATAATACATTACATAATATAGTAATCTTAGCCTCGTTCCCATTAGGCAACACCAAAAGGCAGTGGGGGTTGCCACTCCCTCCCATAGCATTGTCCTGATTTGGGGGGGCTCAGCTCCCCCCCCCCATTTAAAATTTTGTTGATGCCGTGAGGAATTAGCAGCATTTGGAAAAAATGTCAAATGCCCGGGGGTTGGCCCAGGGCACGCTTGGATTTGACTGTAGCTTACGTATTGGGTTAAGAACAAATTGACGAAGAAGCTTCGAAACATTAACAGCAGCTGAATCGAAGGCCGAATGTGGGGCATACAACTTAACACTGGTCTCTGTCAAACAAATCCTAACCCAAATCCTGACCCTAAAACTGACTTGGGTTGATGCTATAATAATTTTACATTTCGGTTGCTCATATATCGAGCAGGGGCGGCGCCACGGGTAGGCCAGGGTAGGCCAGTGCCTACCCTCAAATTTTCTGGGCCTACCCTAGAATTTGCTGTGCCTACCGAAAAAGAATGTGTGCCGTCCCAAAAATAGGCACTAAGGTATACTTTTACAGGCTCTACTTAATGTAAGTCTTGGGAGAAAAAAGAAAGATGTCTGCCGACAGTGCCGTGCTGCCGGCGTGCGTCGCGCTGCCCGTGAGACTGGAGAGACGCGCGTCACGCGTATAACTCACGACGGGAGTTACAGATACAGTATAATTGATATAAACCTTTTATCATTTAGGTAAGCATTAATTCCTGTATTCCATAAATGTAAATTTACGGGAAAACCCTACTAATTCATAAACAAATTCTTAATTTTGACATGTATACTGACGTTTTATGACCTTCGTAATTCTGTAAAATCTTCCCCCAGAATTTGCGAGACTCTAGATTTCAAAATTTCGGCACCTGTGCCTCCCTTCTCAGACCTGGGCCTAGCCAAAAAAGTGACTAATCGTATTCCTGGCGCCGCCAGGGCACGACTATTTCGTTAACTATAAATCGGCTCTTACTTCGTGCACCGGACACAGTAATTTAGCACTGCATAGAACTGCCTCGTTCTTTAGAAAATCCCGTTTATTTTTGTCCTGGAATTGTCCAGTTTATGAACGAAACCTATTAGAGATAAAATAAACGGGATTTTTTAGAGAACGAGGCAGTTCTATTACTATACAGTGCTAACTACCACATTTTACTCATGCAAATTTCTGTGTTCGGTACACGAAGTAATTGAGGCTATATTAATCTTTCTCTGGCATACGAAAGATTAGTCTTCCTTAAGGGATTTACGGCTTTAGTTTGCAACCGAATTAATTCGATAACAACAGCGAGACGGTAAATAGCATCTGAGCGCAAACATTACAAAACATTTTAAGACTATAAACCGTGGTCAGATCACTGAGTTAATAAAAGATCAGTGTAAACATTAAGTCGCAAACCAAAGAATACGACCAAGACACGAGTTTCGGATTTTATTGCTTTAAGAATTAGTAAAACCTTTAAGAGTTTAAGCTTCGGGAGGGTTTAAACGCGAGGAAATTGCTCAAATTTCAGGCAAAAAGAAGCTAGAAATGTCGACATAGCGATATGTGGAGCTCACGATGATCGCCCGTTTCCAGGCGACGATTAAAAAGTCTGTTATTGTACACTACAACTATAAGTTTATAAGTTTATTGACTATGACTCTCTCACGTAAAGCGAACATAGTTCTGGCCAAACAAAAGTACAGCAAAATCTACGTACCTAAGCCAATTCTGGGGACAGCTTTCTCCTTGCACGCGACAAAGTGCTGAGAGTTCAAAGGAACGCGAAGACCTCTTGTCCGCGGGTCGTCAGTTGGTATGGTAGGCGTTTGAACGAGAAACCTTCCCCGGTCTTCGTGGGAGTTGTTGTCGATAACAGTACACACGGGTACGTCCAGGAGGCCTTTGAGATGAATAACTCTCTTTGGGTGAGGGTTATGCCTCACGAAAAAAGGACTCTTGCTCGCTCGCTGGGGGAAACTTGCGCTTCGACTATGAAGTCCCTGTCTCGAAGTGAGAGACGGATACGCATAACGACTTGTCTTTGGTAGAATGCTATCAGAGAGATGTTTTCCATCGCCGGGTAGTTTTTGGTCGGCAACGAGCAGCTCGTGTAGTGTTGCCATGTTGAGAAGGAGATCCAAAAAGCAGCCAGCAGGGCTGAAGGCGTTTGGGGAACGACTGACTAGCAAATGGCAAAATATTGTTTGTGTTCTTTGCTTGGTATCAATTTACAGGGTTCTAATTGGTTCTTGGTTACTATGACATTTGTTCCAACTTGAGTTGTAAACAACAGCAAATCCCTTTGATTACAATTGCCATCAAAATCTCATGAGTTCATTTTTAGCCGTAGAAAGAGTTTGATGAACATTCATGTACCTACCTATATTGCTTATTTGCTTCAGGTTAATTCAAACTGCGATATATTCACGATATTATTGCCAAATTAGCTGATAATCAGTTCATCTAAAAAACCAAAATTTTCTCTATCTAAACCAATATAGAAACAAAGAAATCAATTATTAATTATTGCCATTAAAAATTTCCATACAAAATGGGTCAAAAGCATGCATTTATGAAGTGGGTTCGGCTCAAAACGTCAGCATTTCGTCACTAAAAATCTTGGTATTAAAGGCTTACTAGATCCTCCGCAAATGTCAATGCAATCTCATTCCGTCAACGTAAATGTAAAACAACTGGGACCATAGCCTGCCTGGGACCAGGGAATTTTAAATGAGTTCGAGTGCGTTCGAGTTCCGAACCAGGAAGACACTTAAGGCGGGGGTAGCTTCTATTTTGACCATTATCTAGTAATGTCTGAAACCGTTGGGTCGACAGTTTGTTGGTTTACGTACCTAGTAACTCTAAGTCAACTGGAGGTTAACTCGAAATTAACTCGAACTCGAACTCGTGGATTACCAGATCCCGTCAAAAGCATGCATTTTGTACAAGCGTAGCAAGGCCCCACGGGAGACCCAGTGCTTGATCTTATCACGTGATATCATTTCCCAATTATCGGTGTGAAAATTAGAAAATATTTAACGAAATTACCAAAAAAGATGAAATAGTCAAATAGTGCTAACATAAAAATTATATTAACTGAGCATGCCTGCCTAAGACTGAAGACAGCCTTTAGCTACATGTATCTAAGATATCAAATATTTACACATTCCACCTCAATTTCGTTAAAATTTTCTCGATGTTCTTAGATTTTTTGATTCTAACTCATCCTGAAAATTTCCTTTTCAAGTCAGGATTTCCTAAAATCAGGAAATTTCCTGCGAAGTGGAAACACTGGGGAGACCCTCGAATTTTGGGGAACAAATTCGGCACGTCTTCATCAACACAGTCTCACCTCTTAGATAGATGAATAGCATCAATTGACAAATTGGGGCGAATAGATGAATAGCATCTATCAAAGGGAAACTCAGAACAACACAATCTTAATATGTTCTGCGCATCTTGAAAACTCAAAATGGCGGAGAAACCAACGAAGCGTAAGTAAAACATCAATAAACAACAACATTAAAATACAAACATATGATGTTTGGTGTTACTAAATTCTACAAGAGAAATCTACTTTAATGAGACTATCTTAATTAGCATTGATCGTGTTTTCTTTCAGCATGTAAAAGAAGAAAATCCGATACTTTGGAGGCAGCTGTAAGCGCTGGTTTGGCTCTACTCGAGGCGGGAGAGAGTGGAAAAGCAAAAAAGCAACGGAAACCTGCACATTTTCGAATTGTTAAGTCTGGTATTATTCGACAAACACATACACCTTACAGGCCACGAGCTAAAGTACGGGCAGGTATGTGTTTATTGTTCTAAAATTTATTCTCTGCATAGAGTGAGTAGTACAGCTTATTAAGGACATGTTATGTAGCCATCTACATCTAATTTTGAGTGTAAATATATACATTATAATTTATATTTATAAGTCTGCAACAGGTCGACTTTATTAGGAATATAAATTAGCAAAGATTTACATGAAGGGTGTACAGGGCACTATCTCAACTAAGAGCCTATTTACATGGACAAGAGTTGTCTCTACGACTACTAGTAGGGTCAAAACAAATTGGATCGCCTGCCTGATACAAAACCTTGTTGTTGCTTTAACATGATCAATAGTTGACTATTGGTTGATCAATAGTTGATGATCAATAGTTGACTATTATCAATAGTTGACTATTATCAATAGTTGACTATTATCAATAGTTCCCTATGTAAATGCACGGTAAAGTTGTTTTTTTTTTTATCATTTATCATCAGCTTTATTGGACATACATATAAAAGGTTACATATTATTATACAGACAAAGAAAATTACAGGGTATACGTCCAATGGGGCAGGCGCAAACGGGACAACGAGGCCCATGCAGGGCGCCACCCCTAAACTAAACTAGTGAAAACAAACTTATTGACTATACAGAATATATACATATATAACTTAGGACTTAAGTACGGTGACAAGGGCAGTCTCTTATGAGCGACCAAGTACATGTCATATCTACAGTAAAAGTACTGTTCACCAAGGCGGTGTATGTCGTGTGCAAAAAGCTTTTAAAAATACTTAGACTGGCAAACTTTTCTGGAGAGGCTATTTTACATATATAGTTCCAAGGCTTTACTATTCTATTAAAAAACGATGCCTGAAAGGTGGATGTTTTACAACAGGAGTGTTTTAGCATTAGGGTTGGATTCTGTGAGCGAGATCGGTTGTGCTTTACGAAGGTTAAAAGTTGATTAATGTTTAAATCGGTATAACCATTATTTGTTGTCTTGGGGAGGCGAGTATCCCCCTTACCCAAGCAAAGTTTCATCCATGTAAACAGGCTCTAATATTAAATTTACATAAAATAATATTCATTGGATTCCTAAATTACTTTGTATTCAGAATTATAGGTATGTTTAATGCTTGAATAGTGACAAAACATTTGTAAATAGGACTATGTTTTTTCCAAACTTTACTGTGTACATGTACATGTATGTAATTTGATTTAAAAACATGTAAAATTAGCAAGCTTAACTATGAGGTATGTTAAGTTTATACAGTATATGGCAGATTTGTCAAATTTGCTAACATTCACTCACGAAATGTATACACTTGTGAATTTTATACTGTACTGTACACCCTACCTGTAGGATGTGTAATAATGCAAAGCTTATTCATTCATAAAATGTTTTACAACTTCATTTGCAATTGTTTTTATAATTATATTGATTTATATTAACACACATATCTATTTTTAGATGATTTGGAGCAGACTTGCACTGGTGAACATAATTTGATTGATGAATCAGATGTAGATTCTGGGCCACAAATGAGCGAAGATATTGGTAAAAATTGTATACTTGTTGGTCTTTTAAAACTTTATTTTCGACAATTATTTAAGGCCAGCCTCTTGACCTGATTAATGTTGTTGAAATATTGTTTTAAACCTGAGTTTAGGCAGTGTTGTTTCATGGCAAACTGTTTAATGAATCCTGGCTCAATTTACAGTAGATATCATACAAGATTAGTTCTATCTATTAAACAATGCATGTCATTTTAGTTCTATCTAATATGTATATTATTGTGTTGTTAGATGTAGATGAAGAAATGGAAAGTATTATTTCCCAATGCAATGAACTGCTTGAATCCCAACCCAGGAACCAGCGTACCCACAAGACCTGGTCACATCGTATGGCAGATCTCCAGTCTTCATGGGAGGAAGGCAGATCAAAAATATTTGAGATTTTGGTTGTTGGGGAATGTCTTCCTAAGGGATTATTATGTTCTGTTTGTTGCCTAAACCCAGCCACTATTCGATGTCATCAATGCGGTCACTGTCACATTCTCTGTCATGAGTGTGATCGTAGTTGCCATGCAACAAAACCATTCCATGATCGAGAGGCATGGTTTGAAAATCATTTTGAACCCATTCAACCATCTCTGACTGTGGATGAAAATGGACAAGTATTTGATGCAGGTCGGTACAGTATTTGTACATGGATTGATATACTGAATTCCACTTAACCCTTTTACTTCCAATTTTCTAGAGCTCTTCCCTTTATACACATGAAATCATCCAGTATTAGACAGTAAAATACTAAAGTATTACAAATGGTGTGTTTAGAAGTGAAAAGGTTAATTGATAGATGCTTAATACAGTTTTTACTACAGTAAAAGTTTGTCAGTTGAATGCACAGACAAAATAGCTTTATTAACCCTTTCACTCCAGAACACGCCATTTGTCGTACTGAACAGTCAATCTCTAATTTTGCCCTGTAACAGGCATTAATACAATTTTCCATATTAGCATGTACAGTGTGACTATACATGTACATCCAAACAAGTAAACAATACAGTACTCATTTACACAACAAAGAAATGCATTAAGTTAAATGTTTTACTTTTATGTCGGTGAACATAGTACAGTGAACTCTCTATAAGGCGGACAGTTTTGGGACCACATTTGGTGTCCGCCTTAGAGAGGTGTCCTCCTGAGAAAGAATTTTTTTGTAGGGAAAGGTTTCTGCCTTAGAAGGGTACAATGACATATCAATGACATAGAGGATTTGTGAGAGACAGTTGTGAGAGAGATCTGTGAGAGACATTTAATCACTAATTGCCCTCATGTCATGGGGGCATTACAGTACTTATAAATATAAGTGTACTTATGACTCATTACCAATTTTCTTTTTGCAGATTGTTTTATTTCTTTTTCTCCCAAAGTTCAAACATGTTTTCAGTGTGGTCACCATAATTCCTTTCATGCAATTCCATCAAAGGATACAGCAGTTGTTTTTACCATACAAGGTACTGTCAAATCATCTAATAACTTCATAATTATAATAAAAAACAGAAACATCAAAAATTGAAATCACTTTTCAGGGCTCAAAATAACGGCTGGTCAACGGACAATGACATGCCAAAAATGCCTCTTGACCGGTCACTTTTTTACTTCACCGGTCATTTTGACCGGTCGACACATTTGTATGCGTTCCGATAGAATTTTAAATCGTTTTTCTCTTCGGCATATCTGCTGAAATCTTGTCAGAGAAAGACTGTATATTTCATGGCGAGTACGCAATTTCACTGTAAGTACGTCAAGTTACGTACGACAAAAACATTCTTTGCTCTTGTCCAAAATGTAAATATATGCTGGTTGCACTTGAAAGGTTTCGATTTTGTTTCGGAGGAAGTAGGTGAGCAGAGTGACGACGAGGAAGCAATGGAGGAGGGTAGTGACGTCAAGGGTACAGTAAAAGATAAACAATAAAAGCGATGTCTCGAAACAAATTCGTTATTATTTGTTTCACTGTAAGTGTATGCGTATTAATGACCAGTCAAAAACAGATTTTGACCGAGCTAAAATCAAGTTGACCGGTCATTTTGACCGGCGACATACCAGCCGTTATTTTGAGCTGCTTTTATTCAACCAGTAATTCAAGAAGAACATTTTATATCAACCAGTAATTCAAATGTATTTTTTTCGCATTGCTTATGTATTTCTAGGTCGCTTTGATGTTAGCAGTTCGATATTTATATGTAACAATTGTTCATGTATGTCCCCATTGACACTCGAAGATGTGCTTTATAATGGATACTGGCCAGCAAGTCCAACAAGTTTAACAACGCTATTTTCGCAGGATTTATTTTTGACTTGGGATACGTTTCAAAAGCGAATGCCTGGATGTTCAGAAGCAAGTTTTGTAAGATCGCTTGAGGATGTTTCGGTCACAAAAGGAAGGGTAATATATTGTATGTTTGGTTTATGTGATTTTGCGTAATTGTACTGCTTGGTACAACTACGGTACCTTCTTCACGTTTTTTAACAGGCATGGAGAACATTGTGCTCGTAACAATGAATAATGTTTTTGACAATGTAATTAGCCACAGTAACATATCTTTGAATAATGATGCAAGAGTTTTGTGTTGTGCATTCCCTTTTTGTGTTGTTCATTCCCTTTTTGTGTTGTTCTAGAGTTTTGTGTTGTTCTAGAGTTTTGTGTTATGCGTACTGTTTAAATTGTGTTGTACAATAGTTTTGTTTTGTTCATTCTGATATTTTGTTTGATGTAAATTAGCGATACTTATCCTCACTACTTGTTAAACTAATAATGATTTTTGGTATTAATTACCCTGTAGATTGGTACAATCAATCCCCGAACGTTTACCAAAGCATTTCGAGAATGGAAATATTGTAAATATGAGCTGGATGTTTTACAGTCAAAGGACTGGTTGATCTGCCCTTGTTGTTCTCTAAATCAGCATTCCTGCCATGTGGATGGGAACATGAAATTGTATAGATACAAACGGTCAGGAAGGTAATTAAATACGATAATCTTTTTCTTTTCTTTTGAAATCGTGATACGTGAGCAACTAATAAACATCTGTATACTGTACTCCTTATCTACAAATCTCAATGTATTGTATTGTATGTACGTGAGTGGTTTTATTCACTCGTGCATTCTTGCCTGGTTATGATGTACAATCATCTGTTAACCTTTTTTTGTGTAGTAAGAAAGATGAGTCATATTATGGTGATGTATTTGTTGCATCAAATGCCGATGTGGATCGTCATCTTGAAAAGGTTTATGAACACCCAAATGTTAGAGTAAGTTGTACATTTAAGGGCTATGTTAGAAACCTATCCAAAAATTACTTATACTTGTAATGAGTTTGCACATGCAAAACAAGAATACAGTGTGGCTCATTTTGGAATAAGTATTTGTGGCCTTTTTCAAGAAAATGTCGCAGTTTTTCGCAAATATATACAGTGTATCATGGCGGATGGAAAAAATATATTATATAAAGAAAGACTGCCTATAGGACGACTTTGCCAAATTGGTAATCCCTAGTTCTTAAAGAACTGTTTAGAAACTTAAAAGAAATTTAGAAATAGTTTAGAAAGAAGTTTAGAAATAAAAAGAGTAGTTTTAAAAGAAGCTATTTAGTTAGTTTTATGTATCAGTTAAGTTTCTAGCAGTTCTTCTAAGAACTACGGTCCAGTATTACCAATTCAGTAAATGCGCAAAACCCTTTGGCATTCTTTCTCCTTAAATTATATTTTTTTCCAGTCAACAATAGCATGGAAATGCCATTATTTAGCGTTAATATTAAATTTGTACGAGGTCGGAATCTTTGTTTTTAATATTTACTTTTTTAAACAGGGCTTTTTTGATGATGGTAAATGCGGCGAAACCAACTGGCGTGCTGCAGGAAATAAATCCAAACGTTACAGGCATTTGGATGAAACTGGATTGGAGATAGCTGGTTGTCGCCATGGCCTGGCTCAGTGGGCTGTAAACATGTTTCGGGGTGAGATTTATGGTTATGCCAATTACATCCATATTCACAAGATGACACCAAACAACGTCACATATATGTGGGAAGATATCATATGCAAATACTGGAAATGGGCCAAAAATATTCCTGGAAACTGCATTGAGCAAGAAAACATGAAGCCTGCGTTATCAGTGATGCATGCCAAAGCACATAATTGGTCATGTCAGGTATTTGTATACTGTATTAATTTATTCTCTTTATTACATGTATTTATAATTATCTCCTGCCAAAGGTCTTCAAGTTGAAGATGAATTGGTATTAAACCTGTTGCATTCGGATGGCTTATATGACATTCTATAGGCACTGATATGGAGAAACAAATTTATAAATGTATACATGTTATGTTTTCAGTATAACATACAGTATGACATGTTACATGTACATGTAGTTTTGTTACCTTTTACTGCTTATTGATATTTTGTATTTGTTGTTTGTTTATACGTCGTCGTCGTATATAGATCTTGTGGGGTGGGAGATGGCAAGAAGGCGCTGCTTGTTCTACTGGAGAAGAAGTTGAACAAATAAATAGTTATCTTTCGCGAATATCCAACACGACCAAGTATATGTTGCCTGAATGTAAGATCATTGTGAAGAGCAATTGTATTTATTTCAACATTCAAACTATTGAGGTTTTCTCTTAAATTTAGTTGTGTTCTTTGTACTTTCAGACCGAGAGGAATTAATAACGGAACATGCCATTGCTTGGAATAAGAGAAAAATTATATCATTGGCCGAGGCTCTTTTCAAGAGATATGGAAAGGTTTGCTTGCTCGATTATATATATATATATTGCCCCTTCTATTAACTTCTAATATACAGTACTGCAACTTTTTAGCCATTGACGTCATTTTAACCTTGCAAATTCTATTGAATATAGACAAAAGCCTAGAACAATAAACCAAATTGAAAAGAATACAAAGGAAAAAAATGACGTCAATGGCTGAAAATCGCATATTTTATACTTATTAAAAGCGTCTATATATATAAAAAGGACTAATTTACCCGATTTTATATAATTTTATTTAACATATTTTAATAGTCATTATAACTTACTTGTATATACATGTTAGTGTATGTGTCTTCAATTAGATTTAGTTATGTTGATATATCTGCCGTTGTTTTGTGGGTCAATACTGTAGCCATGAGTGGCTGTCTCTGACATGCTGGTTCGACTCCAGCACATGGCTATGTTTGTTTCAATTTGAAATATTTTTGTCCCATGCAGTGGTGTAAGTTTGTTAGGTTAGAAGGAAGGCTCTTATAGCGGCAATTTTGGTAGTGTTGTGCTTTTTATTCTCAATTACGCTAACCTCGTTATTCTCTATTACGCTAACCTCGAGATTTTGTGTATTTGGGCATAAGTTTATTTACAATTAAGCAATAAGCCCGATTTGACTATCGCGCTCACGGACAATTGGCAAATTTGTTATCAAATTATCTTGATGCATGGTTGGCATTCAAAGGTTTTCTCATGTCAGTATTAGTGGTCTATCCCCGATATACAGTGCATATCTCAGCCAATCAGAATGCAGGATTTGTAATAATTCGCCTGATAGTTTACACTATGAAGGCAACTATATGACTCGTAGCTATGAATATGTTTTGGTTTGCACAAGAAAATACTAAACTCTTGTTTCAACCGTTATTGAACAGACGCTTAAAGGACTTGAAAGTGCCAAAAAAGAGTTGGATGATGCACTTACAACCATAACGCTACAGAAGGAATCTGTTAATGCCGTAGAATGGAAGAAAGACGTCCAAATTGTTGCGCGAGGTGGTTTTATCTATTTGTCTTTGTAAACTGTAAGTGGTTGAATGTTAATATGTTAATTATCTTCTCTGATATTCCTAGAATTAGAGAGTCGTTCTATTTCAAAAGTTGCTGATGAAGAGGAATTCTATTTGTTGTGCAGTAAAACATCTGTAGTGGCAGATTTGCTGCCAAATTTAGCAGTTGACCGGTCTGCGGAAAGAGATTATGTTGAAAATTACTTAAAGAAGGTCCTAGCAAAGTATGCAACAGCAGAAGACAAACAACGGCGCCAAGACACTCTGTCGGGAAAATTATGCGTAGAAATGAGTTTTAGCGAAGTGATGAAGAAAGGACAACGCCTATGTTTACAAAGAGCCTTGGAAACCGTGCGAAATGAGTTGGAGCTGTTGTCATTTTCAATATATCAAAGGAAAATATGCATTGACAAACTTGCAGGTGCAAAACATGTGCTCATGTATTCTAATGACATTTCGTGAATAGGTTGTTGCGATTGATGTTTATCTAGATTGTGTGTTATGTGCCCACTTACCCACTTATATAGCATGTTAGAATCGTAAACGTTTTGCCACCATATCATTGAGGATGATTTCAAAATGCCTTATCCGTAAATTTGTTCAATTCCCTAATTCGATAATATATTTGTAATTTGGTATTATTTTTTTATTTTATATTTGTAGCATCGTCCAAAGTCAGGACAAAATTAAGGAAAAAGCTGTCAGCGGATCAGGCACAAATCAGTAGGCGCACCCATCTTCATAACCAGATACAGTTAGCACTTGGCATAGAAAATGTGCAACCTCTCAGTCAATCCTCTATTGTTGATGGTTTGTTTCCTTGGACACTAAACGGTATGGAAAACATGTATTGATTCTGGATTCCATTTGGTCGTTACTGTCGCTACTGTGTCATAATGGTTGATGTAATAGATTGTGGATCAGTAATTAAAACTGTTTTGTATAAAGCAAAGACAAGACAGATGGCGACTATTTTACATCGGCCACCAGAATCGGTTGCAACAGATGCGACCCAATAGAAACCAGGCTTTACACCTACATATATGAAAACCTTGTCATCTCAGTTCTCAACTTAGTCGTGCTAAATTAGTTTCAACTCTACAACATTAATTATTACCCTAACAAAAATTCCACATTAACACGGTCTAAAATTACGTGTGTTCATAGACATACAGTAAGTGCGTTCAAATGTGATTTTGAAACATGTTTCTGCGGAATTTTTGTGTGGATATACTTTTTTATATTTTCTGCAATTTTAGATATATCTGTGCGACTTAAATGCAAAGTCGTGGATAAATTTGAAATCGTTAACAGACATGAAGAGGAAGTGGATTTAATTAAAAAAGAGATTATTCACTACTTAAAATATTACAAAGACATGATTCCCCAACTGAAATCACAAGTAAAGAGTCTTGAAGCCTATCTTGTACAGGGTTGGTAGATTTTAATTTATATCGTTAACAGATGTGAAATGTACTTTATGATTTCGTTCTTTCGCCGTTTGACAATTTTTGTTTGCTACTTATTAATTTGCCACTTATTAATCTTTTTGTAATAGGTCTGTAGAACTATTGTAGTAGTTACCTACTGTAGTAGTTGTAGATACAATCTGCTTATTATAGACTTGCCTTTTTGAAAAGACTCGTTATTCATTAACATTAATTGTTTTGCAATTTATTACGTAATTTTGTCGTTATAGAAGTATCAACATCACATTTAGAAAGCAGCATGCTATTGGTGGAAGCAAACGTAAAGGTAATATGTGGAGCAAGAATCGTTTATCACACGGGCTGAACGTTGGTCAATATTCCAAGGAGCAAGTAGTATTGGTTACCTGATGCAGGCACATGTTTTGCTGAATGCAAGATTTATGTATTTTATGCTTAAATGCCGCCTTTTACCGCCAATAAAACTGTAGTAATTAACTTATTTAAATTGCATCACATTATTTGTCTGTTATCTTCTAGCCAATACGTCTATTTTATCTTATTTTATAGAAAACCAAGTATGCTGTGGCTGATAATAGAAGTAAGACGGTCATTATGGGCGAAATATCTATACGGTGGAAAGGTGTACAGTTTGCGAAACAGCAATTAAAGACCGGCTTAGAAACGTTTTCAAACATTAATGATTGCGATTTCGATGTACCACTTGAAGACGATTATGACGAAGAACATATTTCAGATGACGATTCAAGGTATGACGTTGACGACGAATACATCGAACAGCTGACAGAAGATCAGGGGCACGACATTGTTGTAAACTGGAACGAAAGTGAATAAAATAAAACGAACATGAGATCGGTTGCCGATACATTGAGAGAAAAATAAAAGTTCTGATGAATATGTAAATTAAGTAAAATGAATGTTTGGTCGTATATAAGGAGAACCACAAATAATGACTGATGGAGAAAGACGTCAAAAAATAAATGTCACAACTGTATTTTTTACGCAATGAAAAATGTATATAGAAATGTAAATAGAAATGTATATAGAAAAATGTTATGGACTGAGGCTGTTGTTATAAGGGGAAACTGCGGCGAACTACCACAGTTTCTGAAGTCTCTGGAAAGCGCACTTGGACTTAACGAAACCTGTTACGGCAATGGTCTTATTTACTTAGTTTTGGCCGTTTTCGTTTTTTAGAATTGGAATTCTTACTTTGTATTTGCTAGTTAGTTAATGTTGATGAAAAACGATTTGCACCTGTATAAAATAAATTTAGAACAAACTGCTTTTTCTGTTGTTTTGTGGCGATATATCTTCTTGATCCAAAAATAAGAATCTCTAAAGATTCTTTGTAACAACTAATTGTTACATGAGCGGCTAACGGGCCAGCCTGGGTAATTTTTAATAGAAAACCTCATATTGCCTATGAAAGACCAACGGAATGACATTGAAGTTTTAGTTATTACCTGCTCAACTCAGCCCGGCTAACCGGGCTATAGCCAGGTGTAGCGGTCTAAGATTGTCACCGTGCTGAGATTGTCATCGTGGTGAGATTGTACCTTACCTCTTCGAAGCTAATTCGACTTTCATGGGTATTTAAAAGAGCATTTTTTTATACTTGAGATTCACGACTGCCTGAAAGAAGCGTTGACTTCTCTATTTCCCGTGTTCAGGTAAGAACCAGAGTGGCCCTTGCTTGAACTTTTCATTCGTAAGTTTATGCTGCATGTCCGTATTTATATCAGGTAAATTAATATTTTAGCAAAAAATATATTTTGCGTGAAGACAAAAAAAATCCTTGAAGAACTGTTTTGTCTTGAAATCGTTAAGAAAATTGTATATTGGACGATTAAAAGAGGATAAAGTGTAATATGTCATCATTTATATCTGTGTATATTGGTCTTCGCTCAAGGAATCCAAATCGAATAAAACGTTCATGGATTTGTTATGTACCGCGGGCGCAAACAGCCAGTGCGCATGATCAGACAATCTCGGACCGTTACATCTGTTATCCCCCAGTCTGATGATCTCCCCTAACATAATTCATGAATTATTGTTATATATTGTTATATTAAAATATTAAATATAAGTTTGTGAATTACATGTTAGCTTGTCATACAGGCTCTAACCCTAGCTACGGCAAATATACCCCGTTTTTATAAAACGTGAAGAAATCTTTGAAATGACCTAAAATTTTCGTATAAATACTAACTTCGGGATTGAATAACATGCACAAAATTTCAGGAGAAAATATTAAATATAAGTCTGTGAATTACATGTTAACTTGTCATACAGGCTTTGGCTGTTGTGATCTAACCCTAGCTACGGCAAATATACCCCGTTTTTATAAAACGTGAAAAAATCTTTGAAATGTCCTAAAATTTTGGTATAAATACTAACTTCGGGATTGAATAACATGC
This sequence comes from Chrysogorgia sp. JL179-B06, assembly GCA_035772405.1. Taxonomy (NCBI): domain Eukaryota; kingdom Metazoa; phylum Cnidaria; class Anthozoa; order Scleralcyonacea; family Chrysogorgiidae; genus Chrysogorgia; species Chrysogorgia sp. JL179-B06. The sequence goes on from JAYKKM010000262.1 coordinate 179,507, forward strand.
ACAACATTTCATAAGAAAATATTAAATATAAGTTTGTGAATTACATGTTAGCTTGTCATACAGGCTCTAACCCTAGCTACGGCAAATATACCCCGTTTTTATAAAACGTGAAGAAATCTTTGAAATGACCTAAAATTTTGGTATAAATACTAACTTCGGGATTGAATAACATGCACAAAATTTCATAAGAAAATATTAAATATAAGTTTGTGAATTACATGTTAGCTTGTCATACAGGCTCTAACCCTAGCTACGGCAAATATACCCCGTTTTTATAAAACGTGAAAAATCTTTGAAATGTCCTAAAATTTTGGTATAAATACTAACTTCGGGATTGAATAACATGCACAACATTTCATAAGAAAATATTAAATATAAGTTTGTGAATTACATGTTAGCTTGTCATACAGGCTCTAACCCTAGCTACGGCAAATATACCCCGTTTTTATAAAACGTGAAGAAATCTTTGAAATGACCTAAAATTTTGGTATAAATACTAACTTCGGGATTGAATAACATGCACAAAATTTCATAAGAAAATATTAAATATAAGTTTGTGAATTACATGTTAGCTTGTCATACAGGCTCTAACCCTAGCTACGGCAAATATACCCCGTTTTTATAAAACGTGAAGAAATCTTTGAAATGTCCTAAAATTTTGGTATAAATACTAACTTCGGGATTGAATAACATGCACAAAATTTCAGAAGAAAATATTAAATATAAGTTTGTGAATTACATGTTAACTTGTCATACAGGCTTTGGCTGTTGTGATATAACCCTAGCTACGGCAAATATACCCCGTTTTTATAGCGTTAAGTCATCAATACATTTAGTTGGACAATGAATTGGTGTAATGGAATCGAACCAACCATGATATTCATCTAGACACAGTTTTCTTTGAAATGAAATTTTTTCGTTTTTCTATTATTTGATTACAGTATATAAGAATTGTAAAAAAATCTGATATTATTGCACTTTACGTGTTTAGAAAGCACCTTTCTTTCAGGTTCGAAATTGATAGATGTCACAGATAGCACCACAATGTCAACAAAATAACGCGGCCAAAACGTTATTTTGAGGTCACATGGTGGACATTAGCATTGAGACGAAGGCCATTGTCTGTGACGTCACAGTCCTTGCTGACATTTAGTCTAAATAAATGGCGATTTTAATGTAAAAATATAGCACTTTCCGAACACGTAAATGCAAAATAAGTATTATAAACCCAAAATGGGTTTTTGGTGATTCGGATAGAGCATAAAAAGTTAGTTAATAAGTACTGGATTAGTTTTTGCGTTAAACTTTTAGTTTCGGAGATATAATGGCTCAAACATGGAAATTGTGCCATTTTTTTGAAAAAAGTAGCGCCACCAAAATAACACACAGGGCCCTGGATCCGAGGAACCCATCTTCAACAACAACTAGGCTTTTGTATAGGAGAAGACAGCTATCTTAAGAGTTTTCATTGAAAAATGCCCAAACGATGTGTCTTTACGATGTTACCTTGTCTTTACGATGTTACCTTGTCTACTCGAATTGTAATATATTTTTATAAGTATTGAAACATAACACGTTCCTCGGATCCAGTCTCCCGGCCTGCGCTACTTTTTTTCACCAATTGTGACTTTGAGCCCTTATATCTCCGAAACTAAAAGTTTAACGCAAAAACTAATCTAGAATTTCTTAACTAACTTTTTATGATCTATCCGAATCACCAAAAACCCATTTTGGGTTTATAAGCACTTTAATGTGTACATGTAGTATCAGGTTGTCCTTCCAATTCAGCAGCATAGAATAACCGGTTTTTGGCAGTTTAGTAGTGAAAGGGTTAACAATCAAGATTGTGAGAGCGTGGAACAAATAAAAAACAACAACTTTTGCTTGCTATGGGCTGCTTCTTTATTCTGGAGGCAAACATTAGGCACATTGGTTGGCAAAGTACTGGGTCTAGCACATTTGCCAACCAATTAACTGAAATACCATAGGCTTCCATTGTGGTTACTGCCAATGCCCCCTCTAGTATTATATTATATGATCTCTATGAGTATAAGGCCTTTGACTATAACTGGGGTAAAATACTAAAAAGCCAATTCAGTAGCCAAAGGCTTAAATTAAAAGCCACACATTTACATTAACAATAGAAATTAAAAATAAAATAGAAGGTTAAACTAAATATACTGCACGTAATTGTCACCTGATGTATATTATATGAAGGACTCTGCTTGGAACGGCAGTATTTCATTATTAAAACCTCAGAAGTTCACTTTGTCGCTATTGTATATCCAAAACACTGCTACATCACTCTACTTTCTATGTATATATTACTTATCCAGTATTTAACACACTGCACGTGCAAATTGCATGGAGAAATCCAGTGTACATAGAATAAAGTTCTGCATTCTACATTTTCCTTGCAGTTGTATGTCATTATTAATCTGAATACACTAAATCTATCTGTATCACTAAATGGTATCACTATAAACTCTAACTGGGTATTTAATAAAATAGTGCATGGCATCATAATGCAATACCTTGGTCTGCATAAATATTATATACTATGGAACGGGTAATCTTGTAAATTAATGAAACGTGACCAGTTATTTTACTGACGAAATGATGTACTGTACAGTGTACATTGGGTTTCAATCAGTAAAATTAAATAATTATATTTACATGATTGCGAACATAAATCTATTCTCTCTCGCAAACACTACCCACAGTTCAAACATTGACACACACGTAATTAGTAATGCTATGTATTGTAATAAGATGTTGCACGGTATATATCTACATATTTTCCTGTGAGACAAACTACTTGTTGCAAATTGTAGCAATTTGTTGCCAATGGAAGACAATGACTTATAACTTTTGCTTTAGCTTGCAACAAGTGCGTTGCACAAGTTGTGAGAGCAGGTATAGTAATACGTTGCAACATTGTTATTAGTTCACCCAATGTGCAAAAGGTGCAAAATGCTTGGAAATTGCTTAAAGTGTTGCGTTCATCAAACCATCGGATGCTGCAGCACATGGCTTAAAATGACTCTTTTTTTTTCTTTCTTTGGTTTAGGTAATGAACAAAAAATCACTTTCCCACAGGACGGAACTTATATGTGACACAAAATACATGTAATTTAAATATGGGTATAATGTAATCTTGACGTCTGTTATGCATAGATAGTTAACCGCTATGAAAACCCAACAGTTCAAGAGGCCAGATATAAAAAGCACCCTTTTCAATCACATCATTATCGAATGCTGTTGGACATGCTGGTTCTAATCTGCATCCAGGTAAAAGTTCTTCAATTAAGATGCCAACGTGTCCTTCTGGTATACTCTTGTTGTGTACCTTGTCCAAAGAAAATAACGTTGAAACTGCCTGGGGCTGTTTGTTTTCGTTTAGAACCCATAATTTCGAACCTGAAAGGTAAATTATAATAAAAACGGAAAATAATCAAAAGAAAATGTAAAAATGTCGAGTAAACTAAATGAATGTCAAGAGAAAGCATATAAGATGCACACAGCAAAGCACAGCAAAGCACATCAAAGCACAGCAAAGTACAGCAAAGCACAAATACTATTGGACTTGCGAAATAAGTATCAGTTCAGCAAAAACATCATAGCCACGTGCTGGAGTCGAACCAGCATGTCACAGGCAGCCAGTCATGGCTATTCAATACAGAACTCATCATAGTCAATTTGAATTAACAACAGTCACGTACCTTACTCACTGTACAGTCACGTACAGAACTCATCATAGTCAATTTGAATTAACAACAGTCACATACCTATCTTAATCAAGCTTTGTAAAGACTCGGCATTGCTGGTTGACTGGGATGATTTCGATCGTTTCCTAGCAGGTTCCGTATTCGTAGATACTGTCGTAATTGATACATGGTCTGCTGTTGGTAATTGTCGTGATGTTGTATGGAATGGCTGATCAAGTACAGTTGTCGTTCTTGTACGTGCTGTTAGGGGTTGTAAAAGGTTTATTGCTTGTTTACGCAATATAATAGGTTGTGTAATTGCTGTTGGTGTAAATACAGTTGTTGTTGTAAGTGCATTTGGTGGTGTAAGTCCAGTCGTAGTTGTAATTGCAGGTGCAGTTGTTGTTGATGTAAGTCCGATTGTTGACGTAAATCCAGTTGTTGACGTAAATCCAGTTGTTGGCGTAAGTCCGGTTGTATTTGTTGTTAGTGTAAGTCCATTTGTTGATGTAAGTGCAGTTGTTGTTGCTGTAAGATCCATGGTAGGTTGTGCAAGTGAATAAAGTGATAACTCTATTACTTCGTCGTCAGGGTGCTGCGTTCTTGTTGATGCTGTATCCGATTTCTTCCTCATCTCACCTGGCAAGGGTAGAACGAAAAGTGACATTTGCTCCCAAAATTAACTTAACATGATAAGATAGTGTTTGTAATGTATAAAAAAAGAAGTTGTTCTTTATGTATGCTTCCATTGGCTAGGTTCGGTACATTTATAAGAGGACAAAGATTGTCAATGATGGAAAATTACGTGGCATGTCAAAAAGTGTAAAGGCCATTGCCCCGTGTCTCTACTCTTTCGTGCAATTTTTATGAGTACATATGCAGGAAGCTTGGTGTTTTACTTGTTACATATTCTGTTAATTACAATGGTATTGTATTATCAGAGGTATCAAGAGTTAGTATCATCAATATTACAAAGTAAGAAGACACACCTTCCTATTTTTATACGCATGTATATATTATATACCTTCCTATTATATACGCATGTATATATTAACTCTATATATTTATAATATTTATAACTTTTTATTGTAATTTGTTAAGTCTTACTATACAGGGTCATTAGGGAGAACAGCTTATGCTGATAATGTTTCCTGTTTAAATAAAGCTCATTATTATTATTATTATTATTATTTAGCCCCATTTATACTATAAAATTGTAGCATGGCGCTTCCAAGCTTAGCTAAGGTGTTTTGCACGATATGTTTACACTTTACATGTACCTTTCTGCCGCGACGTTTCATGATATATTCTTAAATCACGCATATAGCCTTGCCTTATTTTGGGGTGGGAATACCAACCTGTTCGATAGTGCTCGGCACGACTAAAATCACAAGCACGTGTGCCAATGTTTAAACAGGGATGCATTGTTTACACTGCAAAAATGATGTGCCGTGCCAGGTAAAAAGGCCACACACGTACCGATATTTCAGCCGCCCCGTGCTAAAAACGTTATACTTAAAACAAACTTGTACGTCCACGTGGTTTTGCAAATGTTTAAATTTCTAACAATGACTGATTAAGAATATTATTTCAAGTTCAAAATCTAACAGTAACGAATAAATAAGACCTAAATAAAACAAATAAATAAGACACGTCAATAAAAAGGAAACTTACTCCTCATAAAACGCTCAAAAAGAGTCACTGCAACTTTCCCTGGCTCATGTCCTTTACCATTTACAAAATTTTCTGCCGGTCCTGGTGTGCCATAGGAATATGTTGTATAACCTTTCCCGTGTTTCGAAAAAGTCATCACAACAACATGTTGACCATGATGATCATGTAAGATATTTGCCTGTAACAGATAATCAGGAATAATATTATATTTATACACTATAGAAAAACTACAAATTAATAATAAATGTTCAATCTAAAGACGTACAATTCCCCGTACCACATCATTACATTTAAAAAGCAATTATGTTTAAAAAGCAAGACGCTTCGTACAACGTTTTTCTTTGGCTTTTGGTTTACCGTTTAACTTCATTCGTGTAATTTTCGTCGAAAGTTTGGTAAACCCACACGCGTTAACAGATAATTTCAACTTGAAAATGATGTTTTAAAAGATGGCATCGAAACGTCGTTCTTTAAAAATAAATATATTATCGGTTATATATTTTAAATCAGTTATTAGCAATCAAGCACTTCTATCATTAGACTTGCACAAGTCTCTCTTTCTGTGTCGCGGTATGCACGGTATCTGCCTCCTCCTTTCCGGGGATACCGCATACCGTGTACTATACCGCGGAGAGAGACAACCACATCATGTGTAAACGACATAAAATAAATAATTATGATATATTAAATGAGATTTTTTAACAACTTGTTGAGGATCAATTGTTGCTGTCAATATTGCAAAGTCACGCAGTATTATCGAACACCCAATTTGACTTAACCTGCGAACCCAGACGTAATTCCTCGCCCTCGTGCCTGCCGCGAAAAATCATGTCTGCAGACCAGAGCTCCGAGATTCTATTTCCGTGACGCAATACCTTTTGTCCCAAGTTATCCAATCAAAAATGCCCACACGTGAATACACGCCGAGTCGCCAAAGGAACGAATAGTATTTAAGTATAATTAAATGTGTACGAAGAATACTAGATTAAACTTTACCACTACTGTATAACAGTGATGAAGAAAACTATCCGTTGTTAGGCATGCTGTGCTGTAATTTTTTGGTTGATAAGTAGAGCATATACAGTATAAGCACTAAAATAAGACCAGAACTAAAGAAAAAAACAAACTCCAAGGCTCTTGTTAGTAAAGTTCAACGCGATTGCGTGTTCGTCCTTCTAAAATCTTGCACGTTAGACGTTAGTTCCTAGTTTTTAATATCTAAATTGTGTTGGATAGAAGGCATTGCGTCACAGAAATCGAATCTCGGCTCGGGTTCGCAGACGTTATTTTTCGGAGGTGGCACGAGGGTGAGAAATTGAAATCCACAATACTATTACCCCATCCGTAAAGAAAGGATACTGTATATAACAGAGTAGTAAATATTGATTACGGTACAATATAGTCATAATGTTTTAACAGTAAACTATTAATAACTCTTGAATTTTCTTGAATAGACTAGTACAGAAGCCTACCATAGTCGCTTAACATTATGAATTAATTTGGACAACTACCTGTATGGTGACTAAATTTATTAAATCATGGTTGCTTTACATGCAGAATGCTGCTTAAATTATTCTTATTATTACAAATTATTCTTACACTGAACTCATTCCTTTATACTTCCCTCTTCTAAAATGGTTTTAGGCAAAATAAATTAATAACCAGTAAGCTCAAACATAACCCATAGCTGTCTATTAGGCATTGCCTGTGAGGCTTACAGTATATATACAGTTTGCCATCAACAAGGGTGTGGAGTGAAATGATTGTCAGAAATGGAGCTGTAATTAAAGGAGGCACACTTAGACAAAGTGGCACAGTGGTTAGCACATGTGCCTTTCACCTCTACAACCAGCGTTCGATTCCTGCACAGTGCAGCAAGCTGATCAAACATTTTATCTTGGCCAGATGTGGAGGAGGGCTTCCAGTTTGACCAAACACCACAGGTTTTCTCTGGGTACCCCTGTTTCTTCCTATAGTAACATTGGACCAATAAGGGATGGCCCCTACTGCATGACCTCTAGGGATCGAACAGTTAGATTTGGCTGATACTATATATTTATCCATAATAAATAAAATTAGTTTAGATCAGTCTATTGGAAATATACTGTACTTGCCCTGTGCTCCATTAACTGCCTTTGGTGAGAAGCATTTGTCTGTCCCATTTTTGCAATTCTATCTTTGTTCACAACAGCTTTTAGAACAAATTCTGTCAAGCAACCTGTACATGTTCTTGTTCGATTTGGATTCTCCAAACCACAATTCTTACAAACCTACAGTTATTAAAAAATAAAGTTCAACATTATGAATAAGTTCCAGTGATATTTTCCAGTAGACAACTGAAGCTACTGTAAAGATAGCTGATTCTATTGTAATCTGCATGGGGACTGATTTCATACTTTTTTAAAAACTTTTTAACAAAACTTTTTAACATTCTCTAAATGCACCCCATTGCCCAGATCCATGCTCTCATCTATGTCACTATCCTCTCCATCCTCTGCTCTTTCACACACCTTACAAACAAACATATCCACAACTCTAGCCAGTGAGCCCTACACACCTGAGCACCGCTTGTGTACCCATCCACTACAGCCTGTGCATCGAATAGAACTATTTCCAACACCCTTCCCACATATACTACACGGCCACTTCCCTAACTTTTCAACATGACCACTATTCTTCCTTGACACCATCACCTTAGTCTTACCAGTGTTCATCTTCAAACCCTTTGCCTCCATGCATTCTTTCCATCGCATCACTTTCTCCTTAAGCTCCTCAATGCTCTCAGCCATCAAAACCAGATCATCGGCGTACAACAACTCCCATGGCATACTCTCTCTAAACAGCAATGGACTCAGGACCGACCCCTGATGGACCCCAACCGTCACCTCAAACTCTTCACTATTCCCATGCTTCGTTCTCACCACAGTTCTTGCTTTCTCATACATTGTCATCACTGCTTTCACCAGCCATTCTTCAACCCCCAGCTTTATCAACGCCCACCTAACCACCTCCCTGGGAATTCTGTCAAATGCTTTCTCCAGATCCACAAATGCATAATTAGTGCTCTATTCTTAGTCACAAATTTTTCCTGCATCTGCCGAACCATAAAGATCGCATCTGTCATTCCCTTTCCAGGCATAAACCCAAACTGCATGCCATCTATATTCGCTTTATCTCTCAGCTTTCTCTCCAGAACCCTCTCCAATACCTTCATCCCATGTTCCAGCAACTTTATAGCCTGATAAACTAAGGTACATGTACGCTTATAGACAACAAACAAATAATATTGTTTGCGGCAACTTTCCCCACTTTGCTTTACTCGCTTGAGACCTAATTCAATGACCAGAATGACAGTTTCAACAGCCCTTTAAGTTCCAAGTCGTGGTGGCTCGACTGCATCCAATTCAATTTGAATTTTTATGATGTGTGATGTTTGGAAGTTATATTTAAAATACGAGACAGAGAACTTTTTTTGGATTTTAAAGTTAGATCGAGTGTCTTTTGAAAAGGCGAGCCAAAAACAAGCGAACCTTTTTAACGCACGAGGAGTTTTAACGAGTTCGAGAATTTAATTGCAAGTGTTTTGTTGCAAAGATTTTGAAATCTACTTGTCATACTACCGTTGTCAGCTGGCCGTGGGAAATGGACACAAAGCATTTGTTTTCGCAAGTCAGAAGTGCAAGCAGCGGGGCTAAAATGCAGGTAGCGGCCCAGCAGGTGGGTCGTGTCTCTTTAGTATACCCAAAAGTCGTAAAGGAACTTTTAGTTTTGACATTTGGGTTCTCTTTCTAAGATGGACACTTAATTTGGTCACGAGAGTGTCCGCCTTAGAGAGATCTAGAGTTCATTGTAAACACTTTCTTAACTTCAAATAGTTCCAACAAATGTTCATTTTCTTCCAAGCTTAGTAATATACAATACATTTGGTTAGGTCATTTTCCATTATTATCTTGTGTGTATTGACACCAGTGAGTCTGCAACCCGGTCGGGATTAAAACCCACATTGATGCAGGCCTAATTTAGTACACAGGGGACAATTTGAACTCTATTTTAAGTAACAAGCTTACATGTACCTTAGTGGTCTTTCCTCTAAATCTTCTTCCTATAGTTAACACAGTTGTAAATAAATTAAATATTTAGACAATTAGCTACAGTACTGTACCTACAGTTTAGAAAGACACCATCAAGTTTTAAGACTTTTGCAATCTAATAATAATAACTTATCTGAAACTTTCACCTATTCATTTTAAATTAAATACATTTTATTAACAATTCTTTTAGGATTGTCCAAGGTAAATTGTTTTTAATAAATTTCAATATGATTAGGAAACAAATTTTGAGATAATTTGTGTTTCTTTTTGATTAACGGCCTTTCATTCCTGACTTCCCGGGAGCTCTCCCACTCTCAAGTAAAATCATCTGGCATTAGACAGAATAAAACACAGAAGAATGACAAATGGCATATTGAGGAGTGAAAGGGTTAACATTCAATACCTGAATTTACATACAAACCAAACTACTGTATCTAGCCTATCTAATTAAAACTATCCATCGATATACAAGGTAGTAAAGGTTAAAACTAGATAACTTAAATTATACTGGATAGAAAAGGGGTAGAAGATACAGGTTTGTTTTGCTTCAATCTCTAAGTTTTACCTTGCCTCAAAACAAACCATCCAATACTAAATCAATCAATCAAGAAGCAAATGGTGAAATAAAACAGCAGCTAAAACTATATCAAGATAAACACTGACTTTAAAAACTGTCAAACCAGCCAGGCCAAGTAAATTTAATTTCAAAGAAGTATAGAACAAACAATATACTAGTAACAGTGGTACTGTATGTAAAGTTATATTTATTGATATTAAACAATTTATATGTGGACGTGGTTGTCTATTGTCAAATTTACTGTATGTAGTGCTATAACAAAGTCTTTAATCACAGCATGTAAGTCCTGTTATTTTAAACCAGAGTCGAAGGCTTGTTAGCTATAGTGAGATTAAGACCACAGCTATGATCATCGTCCGTGTTATATATGGTTCTCATTGAGACAACCGGTCTGATAATTTCAATCGAGAAACAACCGCATGTTCTAATCGTTATATCTTCTACTAAATGCGTTTATGGCCGACCTCTTAACCAGTTATTCAATATGGAACTTAGGAAATAGGTCATTCATGAATTTAGGTATTCAAATGAGCTCATGAATAAAACATATCAATACAAATTTACCTTCGTTGTGTGGTTTCTCCGCCATTTTGAGTTTTCAAGATGCGCAGAACATATTAAGATTGTGTTGTTCTGAGTTTCCCTTTGATAGATGCTATTCATCTATTCGCCCCAATTTGTCAATTGATGCTATTCATCTATCTAAGAGGTGAGACTGTGTTGTCTTCATATATGGAGGGTCGGGCCGACTTCGGAAGTGCTCGGCCCATATTCAGAGGCGCCGTCGGAACATCATCGGAAGTTGTTTTTACCGCATTTAACCGAAACTCTGACTAATTTTTCTTTTGCTTTATTCAACGAAAGGAATCACGCCATGCGGTTTTTGGACAAGGTTGATTTGAATGCGTTGTATGAGTACTGTACTTCTGGATTATGTTCTGTATATATTTTATTAATAACTTTAATACTGTAAAAGCAGAATTTAATTTATTTTGATTGATTACCCCGGCCGGTAGTGTAGCCAGACCTTACTTTGTCCTTGCTTGGTTGTGACTCGGTTCTCCTAGCTGTTCCATTGGGCAACTTGGGATGAGACTGAGGATGGTGGCGCACTGACTCTTCCGAGTGTCTGAACCATAGGAATTCATAGAGAATTTGCAATTTTGTAGAGCTCTTGTTTTGTTGTTATTTCGCAAAAGCTTTATTTGCCATGGTTCCATGGCATCTGTTCGCTGGAACTCTGGTCTGAGTTGTTCTTTCTAGCCGAATCTTCGCGTACTCTTATATATTCGTGTACCTCGATTGGGTCTGACATTTCGTTAGCTTCGTACTATAAGCGTGAGAATTTTGCTTGAATGTGCTTCGTTCCGAGCGTTTATCTCGTCGGCCTACGACCTCCCTGTATCGTTTCCGGGCAGTCACTTTTTTCATATATGTATTTGACAATAAATAAGTTCAGGATCCTCCATCTTTAGTCGTAGTCTGTCAGTTCTGTTGTTAGTTGCTTTAACTAGAAAGATTCAGCTGTCTTTGTTATTCATTCGTGTTCTAGTGCTTTCAGCGTCGACTGTCTACATCTTATTATGCCTTGGAAATAAACAGATGGTAACAATTACCTGGCGAATGTTTTTATTGAGTCTTCCCTTCTTCACTATTACCATAAAAATAATAGCACGGTTGGCGGAAAACACAATCATATACAAATATTTACAATTAGGTGCCACCGGCAGAGCGTTTTTTAGATTGCCGGGGGCTAAAGCGAACGCTGAAGACTCGAGCTTGTTAGGGACCCGGGTTATATCTCGGGACATTATTTGAATTTCCCTCTCTTCTGAAATGCATCTTAAGCGCTAGCGACATATTTCCACAATGACATCATTTTCATCGACCAATGAAAACGGGAAACATTTTTGTCATCTGCGAAATGTTTCTGTAGCGGCGAGAGAAATGGTGAAGTGCAAGAAAACGGGTTTAAAACTGCCAAGCGTAAAAAAACTAATTTCTTATTAATAAGGATATTACAAACCAAACGGAACTCGAAGTCTTGGCAGTAAACAGGTGGCAACAACTAGGAGTTCTTGTCAGAAGTGAAATGCTGCCTCTGAACTGACACAGGAGCAGTGGGTATACGAGGTTGGAGCAGTGTTCATGTCAGGCATGCCAGCAGAATGATGCTAGAAATTTTCTATAGCATAGAGGATCAAATAAATAGAATGTATAGCATATGCCATCTTTAAGATATACAGGATTTTCCAATGTTGTGTACAACTTTAATACTACGTCATATAGATTATCTCATTTGAATATCAACTAAGTAAAAGGATAGATTTCACTTCGCGTTTACATGGCAATATTCTAGCCCTTCGAGGAGGTCTAGCTCTTCTAGGAGGGTGACTTGTTTACCGAGTTGACAACATGTATTTTCCCAAGTAACCCGCTGAATCCCATTTTACCGCACAAGTTTTCAATTTAAAACCTACAGTACGGATGAACAAACAGAACTTGTGAAATAAAGAGTTGTCTTAAAATATACGGGCAAAGACCAAGTTTGTCGCGTGTACGAAGATTTGACTTGCCAGCCCTGGGGTAGTCCAGGGGCGTAGGAAGCTTTGTAAAGTTGGGGGGGGGGGAGGGAGGGCTGGCCAAAGCCAAATTTTCGTTGTACCTGTCAGTGGCGAAGCTAGTCCCAAATGGGTGGTCATGATAACTAATAATCCGAGCACCGTTATCCCGCCCGAAAAATTTTGAAATCTAGATTCCCTTAAATTGCATTTCCTGCATTCTGAGCGGTGATTTTTCAGCTCAGAAGTTTATAAAATTTCATATTTTGGATTGTTTCGCTCTATATCAGAGCTCATCAGCATGCCTAGGAACCACCAGGGGCGGCGTGGACCACCGGGAGATTTCCCGTATGGCCCCCGAAAATCTGGTGTTGGTCCCTGCTCTCCCGCTGTGAATAGTTGCTCTGACAACATATTAATGCAATGGTCAGCGAGTCCGACATGGACGTTTTTTTCCAACCGGGGCTACCTTTTAGCCTCAATCATTCCCCGATTTTCGCCCTTTTGCTTGCTTAAAAAAGAAAGCCGTAGCTACTAGAGTCGAGCTGCGTAAACTAGAGAAACATTTGTACTTTAGTTTAGTAAAACACTCGGGTTAACATGCAAAGGTATTGTTATTTTTTTTTAATTACTTCTATGACAGTTAAACAGAACATTTACAGGAAGATGTTGTTTTCCAACTTGTCGGTAATATCATACATTCATAATATTCGATTAATATACGATTTCAAATACTTCTACTTTCGAATTCAATTATTTGGGGGGGGGGGGGCGGGCGAAAGCTATGGGGTAGTCAATAGCGAGATCTCGCCTAGGAGGGCTGACCCTCCTCTTACGTAAACGAAAACAAATTTTACATATGGTTTGACTGAGAGGAGGGATCTCGGTAAATTGGTTATCTGGTTATCTTCCATATAAACACCCGCTAAGTCTAAATATCTCAAGAAGTAAGTTATGGAAGAGCTGTAAATTGTTATTCCTCATTGTTTTAAGAGTTCTTTCAAATAAGACAAACTTAATTTTCGATTCATTGCCACTTTAAAGTACCTATCCGGAGTTTAGCTATTTTACACATTTGCGATCTTTGGAATCTCTTGAGAAGAATTGTAAAATATCTTGCCGTGCGAAAATTTCATCTTCATACCTTTTCCCCTGTTATAAAGTGATTTACTATTCGCAGGAAATGACGTCAAAGCAGGGACACGCAAAAACATTGCACATTGATTGAGCGGTGAAATACAACGAAAGTTTGGGAATTGAGCGAATTTTGTCTAAACAGGTGTGTTTAAAGTTCAGAGCCAAACTTTCTTTGTATTTCACTGTTGAATTAGTGTGCAATGACTTCGAGTGTCCTTGCTTTGACGTCATTTCCTGTGAATAGTAAATCAACTTTAGCATGGAAAAACGCATGAAGATGAAATTTTCGAACGACAAGATATATTACATTTCTTCTTGGTAGAACCCAACATAGGCGTACGGGTAAAATTTTGTAAGGGGGGAGCATAACTTGCCCGAATAAATTATGACGTCAATATTAAACTATTTAATGAATAACCCCTGAGGAACACGAATTGCTATCGTTATGCCTAAGTATTATCAGCATTAGAAACATGTACATTAGGGGTCCGGAAATATATGCTCCCCGGGAAATTTTTGAATTTTTAATTCCATGAAAGTGTATTTCCTGCAATTTGAGGGCACTTTTCTCGTTTTTTTCAGCCGCGGCAGTGTGCGAGATTCGAATTTCTGTTAAAGTAACACAGATTTTCCAAAATTAGATCGCGTGGATATCTCTTGCACAGCCACAGAACCAAATATATTAGGTATATTCAAGTAACGTTTAGACAATGCCTGGAAAATATAGCTACCGGTAGTTCTAAAAAACCGGTTTGAAACAGGTTTTTTCCCCCTCTTTTCACCTGCGATAATTTTAAAAGTCTTGTTTACAAGTTAAAATTACAAAGAGAGAAGTTTGTTTTTTATAGAGTTGGATAATAAATATCTTATTCAGTGGCAGAACAGGGTATCTTCGATGCAGGAGGACAAAACACGACATTTACCGACAAAGTTCTTCTCGAGGATGAATTTACGGCAGTTTACGGTGACATATATAATTACAGTTAGGTAAGCAATACGTACAGTGATGTAACGGTTCACGTCTCTAGATGGGTCTGTTATATTTGGACATTTTTGAACAGAAACAGATTTAGGAAGCTGTCATTAATTCCATGGGAGAGAGGCAGAAGGAAAACTGAAAATTCTTGTTAAAGTTTCGTGACCCAACCAAATTTCCCTGGATGGTTTCATGACCCAACTATACATTTTGTTTTAGTTTCGTGGCCCAGCACATCTTAAATTTTCAATTTTCATTCATACCAACAACACAGGAGTGCTGGGAACTGAGGCTAGTCTGCCATATTATCAGTGGCGTACCGTGACCATTTTGGATGGGGGGTGTATCGTCCTAGTTTTACCGACGAATTACACATGAGCAGAGACGTAGGAACGGATTTAAAGTGTGGGGGCGGCTGAAGTCGACAAGCAGGTAATCAGTGACCGCATTTTTAGGGGGGTGCGGGGGTCCTACCCCGGAAATTTTTGAAATCTAGAAGCTCGGAAAGACAATTTGCAGCAATTTGAGCAAACTTTTTCATCTAATTCTGCAGCGATCATAGTTCAAATGAATCCAAGAGCTGTCTGCTGCCTTGCGCCTAGTACTGACAGAAGGGTCTGGGAATCAATCTAACACTCGCGTGGCAAGAGTTTAGGGGTTGGCTAACACTTCAGTTTATACCGTTTGTAAAATCTCGTGTAGATGAAGCCCGTAGGTAGATTACCTTAACGCATAAGTAGCTTCTCTCCTAGCCTCTATAGTCGTATTAATACATTTGAGAACCCACCCCCCCCCCCCCCCCCCCCCCCCCCCCGGTTCCTACGCCTATGCACATGGGCGCAGATTTTCTTCCATTGCATTGTACGTACCGGTAACAGTTACCTTGTATCCAGAATCTTCACTCGGCGCTCAAAGTTTAAACAGTCGATGAAGTCAATTTTACCAACGATCTAATATGACGAACAGTTTACCGACAGCCTTAACTATTACAAGGTTTTCCCAACTTCCGGTCTGACCAATCGGTTTTACCGACGACGCCAGGCTTTACCGACCGACTCCGCGTTTTACCGACCAATTCATCACACCCCCCCCCCCCCCCCCCCCCTCGCACGGTACGCCCCTGCATATTATAGAGCAAGGAAAACAATAAATTTTGTTTTCAGCCGGGTTTTCGCATTCCTGAACTCGTATAGTCTCGAACAACTGAAATCCAAACTATATATACATGTAGATAATTTCTAGGGGTAAGGGGTTCAACTTTTCTTTGGGTGTGATATGGATATTTCTTGGACTTACATAGCGTATATCAATTCCTCATATTATAAATATTTGTTTTCTTCGATTACTTTTGATACTAATCAAAAAGTTTCATGGCGTATCAAAGGTTTTCCAAATGTTTTCGTAGCCCCACCAACTCTTGATTTATAGTTTCATGGCCCAGCCGAGTCGGTGATGTTAATACATGGGAAACTTGAGTTTGTATATTGACCAACAGGATGAATAGATTGTACGGATGGCATCATCACAATGGTCTATTGCTTGGTGTGACGTTACAGCAATGACTAGAAATACGTGTACGCAACAACCCCTCGCTCGCTTACTGTTTGAAGCCTTCATAGCGTAGTACTTAGTTATTTTACTTAACTAGAAATACGTGTACGCAATAACCACTCGCCCGCCTTTTCTATCCCCATCTCACCCCTAGAGTTTCTTTTCCCTATCTATGGTCTCCAGTGCCCAGACCGCGTATTTGTATTTGTAGTCTGTCGATAACAAATCGCAAAAGGCTTGGTTCATCGTACGTAACTAAAACAAATTATAAAGTTTATAATAAAGTTTATAATAACGACATTTGGATGTAAACTAAAATACCAGTTCTAACGTAACTAAAACAAATTATCAAGTTTAGAGACTAGATTAATAACAAAAAGAAATGAAAAGTTTCTTTAACTTTATGTCCACAACATTGACAATGATAGGGACAAATACAGGATCCAATCTTTTTCCTAATAAGGACATTATGATGTAAAATGAAATATTCCAGCTAAAACGAACGAGGACGGATTTTCATCTCAGTCTTCTTTAAATAATAGTTGTGTCCTTTCCAGTGATACCAGTTTACTCCAGCACCATGAGAGCTGTGAGGACCACGTAAGTACTGTCCATTCAAGTTGGAATAAGCACAGGTATTGTACCACCATGCACGTTTGCGATCCACAGCACAGTTTGAACTCCACACGTCATTATCCTCGTCTTTAGTGCTAAACTTCCTCCCATTTTGATAAGAAAGTGAGTCACCAGCATTTCCTGCAATAAAATATCAAATTAGGACTAAAAGGGTTCAATAAAAATCTCAAATTTTTCTCATTACATAAAATAGATAATTCAAAAATACACAAATCAATTGAAACAAAAGGTAAAAGTATTCAACTTAAAAATAATTTAATTTAATTTAAAATTTAACTTAAAGAATATATTAATAATTCATGAAGGAAAAAGGAGTCTCCTAATATACATAAATTGATCTTCGATTTTCTTGGCTAAAATAACTCACATCGCCAAATTAGTTAACATAGTTGCATTCATACTTTAAGTACGATATTTCTGCTCGCCTTGTAATCTACTAGATACACATGTACCGCAATAACCCCTCGCCACCATCCATTGTCCCCAGTACGGTGGCCCACAAGTGCAACACGTAAAATTAAAAGAAAATTACTAACACCGAATTCCAATTCGCGACACTTAATTCCAATTCACAACACTTAATTCCAATTCAAGACACTTATTTCCAATTCAAGACACTTAATTCCGATTCCAATTCACGACACTTAATTCCAATTCAAGATACTTAATTCCAATTCGCGACGGTCAGCGGTAGCATATTAAATACAATTGACTACTTCGTTTAAGATATATATATATATATATATATTGCACTAGATAACCGCTTGTCCATTAGAATAAGCTATATGTAAACAATGGCATGCAAGGCAGATATGCGCAATTTATTGTAATTTTTTGAGTTGTGGGAACATAATTTGACACGCTGATTCGTGGTTTGGCTCGTTTTAAGCATGTTTTGTCGAACATGTGGAGGAAAAACGCCAGAAGACGCCAATTTTTGCTTGAAATGTGGAATTGGTGAGTGGCATATTTTCATTATATTTTCTTCCTTTTCAGTTTCCTTGTATAAATTAGTAAGATAATGACTTCAGAGTAGAGTGAATTGCTTGTTAAATACATTCGTTTAGATATTTTTCATATATAATTTGACTGCTTCATTTTTTGTTAGCCCCCCCCCGGCCTAGAAAAATGTGTATGTAAACTTGTGTTTTGTAGTGACCGGCCCTTAAACAGGCTTGTATAAGAGATCAAACATTATCAGTCAAATCCAGGTGAGGTGTGTATGGCGGGTATTTTGAAAGCAAATTTTAGCTAGGGAAAGTGTCATTAGATAATAATTTAATATTCTCAATCTTAATGCTTTTGACAAGCAGCAAGAAACCATAGATAAGGTAATAGTGTTTACCCAATAGTATGACTGTTGATCTAGGTGGTTCAAGTGATTTACATTATTAATGAAGAAGGGGGCGTGTAAGGAATAGAAAAAGGAATGAAACATATACATACATGGAAAAACATATAGCCCCCCTTGGTTACGGTTTAAAAAGTTTACACACACACCTCTTTCCATACTTTAAAATTAATATTTAAAATTAATATTTTGCTTTTTCCATTTATAACAATGATTTTAATTACAATCCTGTCTGAGGGTAGATTATAATAATAACATACAGTTTGTACAGTGTTCATACAAGTGTCTGCTGAAAAAACATTGCATTTGTCATGAAACAGTTACATAAATAATAGTTGATGTTTGTTTATGATTTATTGTTCTATTAAAAAGTGTGGAATGGGCTATTTTTCTTACTGTTAATAGTAACATAATTATGTAAAATATATGCAACCTCCCCCTCAAACATCAAAAAAATTGTTACATCCCCCCTAAAATATTTGTTCAGAAATGTGTGACCCCCAATTTCTTACCAGCCCTCCCCTCCTGTATTTATAATAATGAAAATAGTTTTTAAGCTATTGTTTTTTGTTATATTATGAAAAATATCTAAACGAATGTATTTAACAAGCAATTCACTCTACTCTGAAGTCGTTATATCTTACTAATTTATACAAGGAAACTGAAAAGGAAGAAAATCTAATGAAAATATGCCACTCACCAATTCCACATTTCAAGCAAAAATTGGCGTCTTCTGGCGTTTTTCGTCCACATGTTCGACAAAACATGCTTAAAACGAGCCAAACCACGAATCAGCGTGTCAAATTATGTTCCCATAACTAAAAAAATCACAATAAATTGCGCATAATTATCTGCCTTGCAAGCACATTTCAATCCTAGTGCATTACACATATATCTTAAACGAAGTAGTCAATTGTATTTAATATGCTACCGCTGACCGTCGCGAATGGGAATTAGGTGTTGTGAATTGGAATTAAGTGTCGTGAATTGGAATTAAGTGTCGTGAATTGGAATTAAGTGTCGTGAATTGGAATTAAGTGTCGTGAATTGGAATTAAGTGTAGTGAATTGGAATTAAGTGTCGTGAATTGGAATTAAGTGTAGTGAATTGGAATTAAGTGTCGTGAATTGGAATTAAGTGTCGTGAATTGGAATTAAGTGTCGTGAATTGGAATTAAGTGTAGTGAATTGGAATTAAGTGTCGTGAATTGGAATTAAGTGTAGTGAATTGGAATTAAGTGTCGTGAATTGGAATTAAGTGTCTTGAATTGGAATTAAGTGTTGTGAATTGGAATTAAGTATCGCGAATTGTAATTCGATGTTAGTAATTGTATTAAGGTTTTCTTTTAATTTTACGTGTACCGTACCCCAGGGCCCAGACCGCGCACCCCTGTATGCGTGGTCTGTAATCTGCACAGATAACAAATCGCAAACTGAAGCCGTTTCGTTGTACGTAGATTTCGAAGGTAATCTCGGTCAATATTTACTCGATTTTAATTCTGAAAACAGGCAAAAATGTTCAAAAATTCGGGCAAAAATGGTCTTGTCATTCGGGCAAAAAGAGGTCTGCTTAAATTATTCTAATATTTGAATGCAACGTAATGACATTATAACGGATTCTCATTGAGGGAATTAATCTGCGATTTCATTCTTGTTCATCGTTTAGCAATGGTCAGTGACATAGCCAGGCCTGGGTCCGGGCATTGGTTCCTAGTCGTACGGGCCGCTGGAGACCTGGGTCCAGGCATTGTCTAAACGTTATATTGTATATTCAACTTGAATATGCCAAATAAATTTGGTTTTGTGGCTACTTGCTTTTCCTTCCTTCTCTTCTGCTGTCGTGCAACGTATACCCTATGCGCGTTGCGGGAGAGATATCCACGCGATCTAAATTTCGAAAATCTGTGTTACTTTAACGGTAATTAAATACTTCGAATCCTGCACAGCTGCCGCGGCTGAAAAAAACGAGAAAAGTGCCCTCAAATAGCAGGAAATACACTTTCAGGAAAATTCTATATATATTAATGAAAAACGTGCATGTGTAATAATCCTTAGGCTAAACGATGGCAATTCGTGTTCTTCAGTAATATTGACATCATCATTTATTCGGGCAAGTCATGCTCAGCAGCCCCTACAAAAGTTTGCCCGTACGCCTATGTATGTAACTAACCTACCATAAGAGTTACTATAAGAGTAACTTACCTGAATAACCTCCAACAGTTAACTTGTATTTTTCTGTTTCATTTGCCACTGCAAATGTTGAGTACTGAGCAATATGAACATGAAATTTTATATAAAATTGTCATCCTAATACGAGAAGTCCAACGAGAAAGCAAAAATATTCAAGCAAACTTCAACGAGCTACCTGCCTATATTTTTGAATTTACTAGAGAAAATTCCACCTAAGAAGAAACCTAACGATATGATACGATATATAATACGTACAATGAATAAGTCAGGACAAACATACATGAACATCACAACTTTATAACATTGCTGACAAATTTGAAAGCGTACCTTCCTCGGTGTGGGATTTTTAGTCAAAACCGAAGCTGCTTGAAGCCTCTTGATTTATCTGTATGCTCTTCGTTAAAATAGTGTGATAAATAAAGGCAGAAAACCTTTCTCGACAAAACAGGTTCCTGACTTGTTCCATTCGAACCATTTCTATGTCTTTGAAGATTCTTGAACCCGCTCTTAAACGCGAAGTGTTGACTGTTGTAGAATTTTATTCTTCTCCAGCAAAAACAACGACATTCAAATTTTCGTCAAATTACTGACAGGTCTCGAAATTGAATGAATTAACACTATTGTTGGAAGTCCCAGTTCAAAACACTCGCAGCACATGTTTTAAACAGTACCTTAAAGTGCCCCTAACCTCAAAATGTTTTATTGTTTTGTTTGGAAGAACTTTTAAAATGATAAAGTAACTTCTTTTGAAGATTTTCGTTTCTTTGTTGTTTTTTTTAGATATATCAGTTTGTTTGATATGCAAATGTCTGGAATTTCGTCACACACGCATAATGACTTATTGAAGAAATGTGTGTATCTCTTTCATTCTCGAACGAAATCCTATAAAATCAAGAAGTTTGGTTGTTCTGGGAGAAACGCACACACGTGTTATTCACACTTTAGTGTTTTTATTTCACGACCGCAAAGATATATAACATTCGCTGATAACTCATTATGCATGTGTGACGAAATTCCAGATATTTGCATATCAAACAAACTGATATATCTCACAAAGAAAGCGAAGAAGTGAAAATCTTCAAAAGAAGTTACTTTATCATTTTAAAAGTTCTTCCAAATAAGACAATAAAAAATTTTGAATTTAGGGGCACTTACACTAGTACGGTAAAAAAATCAATACGTTTCTTTGTTGTGTTTACACTGTACCTGCCTAATCCGGAGTGGTTTGCCGTAGCGTAGTCACTACGCCAAGCACTCCGGATGTAAATCACTACGCTACGGCAAATTTAACGTAGCGTAGTGTATGTGTGTAGTAGTGAAAACATATGCATACGCATTTAAAATGTTAGCGGGAAAAAATGGCGCCAGGTTATTTTGGTTGTTTATCGGCAGCAATTTTAATAATTTTAGCTGGTTTATATGGTTAAATGCAAGCACTAAACCTCTCTGCAATCGCGAGTGCGGAGAGCTTCCGGCGACAAAGAAAACGGCTTGTAAACATATGCTTGACATCAGCTTTTCGCTTCGGCATTTTGTAAAATATTTCGGGCAATACGCGTACAATGTGCGTATTAAAAAAACTGCTGTCAACGCCGAAAAACCTCGCTTTGTCCTTTGAGTGTAAACAGACGCATAAATTTCACAACGGTACGCCAACCTACTCCGGGTCATTAAGTTGCATTCAAATATTAAAATAATTTAAGACATGACCCTTTTTGCCCGAATGACAAGACCTGCATTTTTGCTCGAATAGAGCTCATTTTTCGGACAACTGCAGAGGGGGCTGCAGCGCATAGAAAACATAATCATCGACTAGAATCAACGACTTTTCACGCTGGACCTACTTCCATTGTGCTACGATAGAGAACTCAAAGACCTAGTTTTCTTCTTCAAGTCCCAGCATGGGCATACTGACTTAAATGTCCACGAATTTGTTGCGTTTGTTTCTCAAGGCCACACCAGGCTGAGCCAAATCTTTGCCAACCTTAAAACTCCACTTTGTAAAACAAGAACTTTCCAAGCCTCATATTTTAATCGCGTAGTCAAATTATGGAACTTTGTCTGCAAATTAGCCAATCCAAGTAGTTTCACCATTAAGAACTTTGTAAGACAGATACTATCTAGTGTAGTCTTCTACTTTTGATATAGATTGGCCGTGCACCTGGACACTGGTACGCTACTGTCCCTGTCATAGAGCCTCTATGACATAGATTAAAATATATATATAAAATTTGTTCTAAGAGGGCGGCGCCTCGCATGGGACTTTTAGTCCCGTTCGCGCTTTCCTTTTGGATCTCTTGTTGTCGTCTTTTTCATGGCAAGTTGTTATCCAATAAAATTAAAATTAAAATAAATAAAATAGAAAGATATTCAATTATCTCTTTCCTTATATTTTCGTAATCATCGATTCGATAGATATACAATTATATCTCTTCTTATTTTATTTTTTTTCAGTATTAAGTATATATATAAAACAAAAAAACAGGAATTATACAAATGGCGAAATCAAACCAAACTACATGGCATTGGGCGCTACCTTTATTTAGTCGACCATCGCTCGATTTATTCGTCAACGACTCGCTCCCGAAATACTTTTCGTCTTATAGTGGCAATGAAGGTTGCCAGAACAATTCCAAGGGGAATTTTGCAATGCTGAAATCGCGAGATCTGATCTGAAAATGTTTTCGTGTTTTCATACAGAAATAGAAATACTCGTGAAAGTTTGGGAGATCTAGAAATCGCAATTAAAACATTCGATAGGGGTATCTAGTACGTATTCATTATAAGAAGGCGCAAATAGAAGGCATTGACGAGCAAACAGAGTGAATTAACGAGCAAATACACACGTAAAAATCTCACAGGTTGTAACAAGGTTGTTGGTTCAACATGCCTGTAACAGCATTGTCAACATGATAGAACAGGACTGTTAAAATAACAGCACTAGCTGTTCAAGCATGTTTCAACATGTTGTGACAGTCTAATAAACTAAACTAAACCAACTTTGACTAGATTCGTAACAAAAAGAAATGGAAAGTTTATAACAACGATATTTGGATGTAAACTAAAATACCAGTTCCAACTAAAACAAATTATCAAGTTTAGACACTAGATTAATACTTGTCCAGAGGCGCGCATCTAAAGTCATTCTCAACCTACCCTTTCGATCTGAAACTTCGTACACAGATAGACTCAAGCTAACAGGACTCCTTCCAGTATCGTACTGGCACGAATACCTTGACCTGTTGTTATTTTTAAGGCTTTTAATGGTCTTGTTTATCGCAAACAAGAAACGCTACCAGCAGTAAAATTACCTGTACGGCAAACTAGAGCAGCTTGCAACCCAAGTGTGATAAGTTTTGTTCCTCATCAATGTAGAACAGTAACTTATCAACGATCCTTCATTGTCAGAGTAACTATAGAACTTGGAACGCATTACCGGACTTTTTAAGATTAAAAACACTCAAGTTTAATTCATTTAAGAAAACCCTACTTGAATACTACTATGACGCTCTTTATTCCATCTATAACCAGGACGACCCACGTATACGTGGAAATCCATTTGCCTAAAATGTAACTTGACACGTCGCCTCGAGAAATCCCTCACTTGTTGTTGATGATTTTTGCTGCAGACGTTTCTTTTCACATTATAGTTAATGTGCTTATTTATGTAAATATAATCTTTTTCTTTAAATTTTACACGGGCCACAGTAATTGGCGTAAGCTGTAGTGGTATCCTTGCCAGACTTATATTTTATATATGTTAATTTATCAATGGCGAATAGAAATAAATAAATAACAAAAATAAATCGATAGTTTATAATAACGATATTAATTGGATGTAAACTAAAATACAAGTTCCAACTAAAACAAATTATCAAATTTAGAGACTATATTAATAACAAAGAGAAATGAAAAGTTTATAATAACGACATTTGGATGTAAACTAAAATAGCAGTTCCAACTAAAACAAATTATCAAGTTTATACACTAGATTAATAACAAAAAGAAATGGAAAGTTTATATATAACGACATTTGGATGTAAACTAAAATACCAGTTCCAACTAAAACAAATTATCAAGTTTAGATACTAGATTAATAACAAAGAGAAATGAAAAGATTATAATAACGACATTTGGATGTAAACTAAAATACCAGTTCTAACTAAAACAAATTATCAAGTTTATACACTAGATTAATAACAAAAAGAAATGAAAAGTTTATAATAACGACATTTGGATGTAAACTAAAATACCAGTTCTAACTAAAACAAATTATCAAGTTTATACACTAGATTAATAACAAAAAGAAATGAAAAGTTTATAATAACGACATTTGGATGTAAACTAAAATACCAGTTCTAACTAAAACAAATTATCAAGTTTATACACTAGATTAATAACAAAGAGAAATGAAAAGATTATAATAACGACATTTGGATGTAAACTAAAATTCCAGTTCTAACTAAAACAAATTATCAAGTTTAGACACTAGATTAATAATAAAAAGAAATGAAATGTTTATAATAACGACATTTGGATGTAAACTAAAATACCAGTTCCAACTAAAACAAATTATCAAGTTTAGACACCAGATTAATAATAAAAAGAAATGAAAATTTATAATAACGACATTTGGATGTAAACTAAAATACCAGTTCCAACTAAAACAATTATCAAGTTTGATTAATAACAAAAAGAAATGGAAAGTTTATAATAACGACATTTGGATGTAAACTAAAATACCAGTTCCAACTAAAACAAATTATCAAGTTTGGACACTAGATTAATAACAAAAAGAAATGAAAAGTTTATAACAACAGCATTTGGATGTAAACTAAAATACCAGTTCCAACTAAAACAAATTATCAAGTTTAGACACTAGATTAATAACAAAAAGAAATGGAACGTTTCTTTAACTTTATGTTCACTATCTTTTCTCTAATAACGACATTCTGATGTCAAAAAAATATTCCAGCTAAAATGGAGGACGGATTTTCATCTCGGTCTTCTTTAAAGAATAATAGTTTCCTTTCCAGTCATACCAGTTTACTCCATCACCAATAGAGTTGTGATCACCACGTAAGTACTGAGCATTCAAGTTGGAGTAATGACAGCCTGCGTACCACCAGGCACCTTTGAAACTCACAGCACAGTTTCGACTATCCACGTCATTATCCTCGTCTTTAGTGCTAAACTTCATCCCATTGTGATCAGAAAGTGAGTCACCAGCATTTCCTGCAATAAAATATCAAATTAGGACTAAAAGGGTTCAATAAAAATCTCAAATTTTTCTCATTAACATAAAATAGATAATTCAAAAATACACAAATCGATTAAAACCAAAGGTAAAAGTATTTAATTAAAAAATAATTTAATTTAATTTAAAATTTAACTTAACTCTTTCCCTACGGGCGCAGTTAAAATGGGTCGTTGATGACCCGCAAAGTCGTCAATCGAAAAACACAGCACGCGGTAACGCAAGATTAAAAATTGAAATTCGACAAGCGCCAGGAACATGAAATCCACGCACACGCCAAGTTTGATTTGATTTCATAAACAACTCTGCGATTGGTGGCATTTTGAGTTTTCAAGATGCTACGCGGGCGTGCAAGATGGCCTTTTCTAGAAAAATGTAAATTTTTCAACCTGATTTATGATAATTAATGCTAATATATATGTCAAAAAAATATTCCAGCTAAAATGGAGGACGGATTTTCATCTCGGTCTTCTTTAAAGAATAATAGTTTCCTTTCCAGTCATACCAGTTTACTCCATCACCAATAGAGTTGTGATCACCACGTAAGTACTGAGCATTCAAGTTGGAGTAATGACAGCCTGCGTACCACCAGGCACCTTTGAAACTCACAGCACAGTTTCGACTATCCACGTCATTATCCTCGTCTTTAGTGCTAAACTTCATCCCATTGTGATCAGAAAGTGAGTCACCAGCATTTCCTGCAATAAAATATCAAATTAGGACTAAAAGGGTTCAATAAAAATCTCAAATTTTTCTCATTAACATAAAATAGATAATTCAAAAATACACAAATCGATTAAAACCAAAGGTAAAAGTATTTAATTAAAAAATAATTTAATTTAATTTAAAATTTAACTTAACTCTTTCCCTACGGGCGCAGTTAAAATGGGTCGTTGATGACCCGCAAAGTCGTCAATCGAAAAACACAGCACGCGGTAACGCAAGATTAAAAATTGAAATTCGACAAGCGCCAGGAACATGAAATCCACGCACACGCCAAGTTTGATTTGATTTCATAAACAACTCTGCGATTGGTGGCATTTTGAGTTTTCAAGATGCTACGCGGGCGTGCAAGATGGCCTTTTCTAGAAAAATGTTGCTAATATATATTAACATAATGTGTTTTGTTCGGGAAATTTAAAAGCACAAGTAAAAGCCGGTTTATTGGGCTTCCAGAAAATGTATAGCTTTCGCAACAGTTATGGTTATTTCAAGAGATATCAATAGAACAACGTGGTCGTTCAATTTTTTTATGTTTTTCAGCCGTAGGGAAAGAGTTAATAAGCAATAATAGGTAAATTGAAAATAATCGAAGAAAAAGCGTGAAAGGAAAAGCAGTTTATTATCTGTTGAATTGAAAATAATCAATGTAAATACAGTTTAACAAAGCAAAAAAATGGTCAGTGACAAAAAATGAACCCCCTTCTCTGCTCCCCCCTACCCCCCTCAATGAGAGGAATTATGTAAGGGTTACCCAAAGCAGAGTCTCTGCAGAGATCCCACCCGCACCGGTCCACCCGCACGGGAGCTCATATTTTTAAATATATACGCAAGCTATCTATACACTACAAAGACAATAGGTTCTGTGCATGTGGGTCAAAAAGGTCAAAATTCACCGTGTTTAGAAATGTAGGAAATAATTCACCAAATTGGCTTAAAATTTGATATGTGTGTTGTTTAGCCGACTTACAACGATGATGAAAAATTCAGGCGAAAATATAAAATTGATCGATGCGAAAAAATATCGGCCATTGTATATTAACTCTTTCCCTACGGGCGCAGTTAAAATGGGTCGTTGATGACCCGCAAAGTCGTCAATCGAAAAACACGGCACGCGGTAACGCAAGATTAAAAATTGAAATTCGACAAGCGCCAGGAACATGAAATCCACGCACACGCCAAGTTTGATTTGATTTCATAAACAACTCTGCGATTGGTGGCATTTTGAGTTTTCAAGATGCTACGCGGGCGTGCAAGATGGCCTTTTCTAGAAAAATGTAAATTTTTCAACCTGATTTATGATAATTAATGCTAATATATATTAACATAATGTGTTTTGTTCGGGAAATTTAAAAGCACAAGTAAAAGCCGGTTTATTGAGCTTCCAGAAAATGTATAGCTTTCGCAACAGTTATGGTTATTTCAAGAGATATCAATAGAACAACGTGGTCGTTCAATTTTTTATGTTTTTCAGCCGTAGGGAAAGAGTTAATAAGCAATAATAGGTAAATTGAAAATAATCGAAGAAAAAGCGTGAAAGGAAAAGCAGTTTATTATCTGTTGAATTGAAAATAATCAATGTAAATACAGTTTAACAAAGCAAAAAAATGGTCAGTGACAAAAAATGAACCCCCTTCTCTGCTCCCCCCTACCCCCCTCAATGAGAGGAATTATGTAAGGGTTACCCAAAGCAGAGTCTCTGCAGAGATCCCACCCGCACCGGTCCACCCGCACGGGAGCTCATACTTTTAAATATATACGCAAGCTATCTATACACTACAAAGACAATAGGTTCTGTGCATGTGGGTCAAAAAGGTCAAAATTCACCGTGTTTAGAAATGTAGGAAATAATTCACCAAATTGGCTTAAAATTTGATATGTGTGTTGTTTAGCCGACTTACAACGATGATGAAAAATTCAGGCGAAAATATAAAATTGATCGATGCGAAAAAATATCGGCCATTGTATATTAACTCTTTCCCTACGGGCGCAGTTAAAATGGGTCGTTGATGACCCGCAAAGTCGTCAATCGAAAAACACGGCACGCGGTAACGCAAGATTAAAAATTGAAATTCGACAAGCGCCAGGAACATGAAATCCACGCACACGCCAAGTTTGATTTGATTTCATAAACAACTCTGCGATTGGTGGCATTTTGAGTTTTCAAGATGCTACGCAGGCGTGCAAGATGGCCTTTTCTAGAAAAATGTTGCTAATATATATTAACATAATGTGTTTTGTTCGGGAAATTTAAAAGCACAAGTAAAAGCCGGTTTATTGGGCTTCCAGAAAATGTATAGCTTTCGCAACAGTTATGGTTATTTCAAGAGATATCAATAGAACAACGTGGTCGTTCAATTTTTTATGTTTTTCAGCCGTAGGGAAAGAGTTAATAAGCAATAATAGGTAAATTGAAAATAATCGAAGAAAAAGCGTGAAAGGAAAAGCAGTTTATTATCTGTTGAATTGAAAATAATCAATGTAAATACAGTTTAACAAAGCAAAAAAATGGTCAGTGACAAAAA
Organism: Chrysogorgia sp. JL179-B06; assembly: GCA_035772405.1. NCBI lineage: Eukaryota > Metazoa > Cnidaria > Anthozoa > Scleralcyonacea > Chrysogorgiidae > Chrysogorgia > Chrysogorgia sp. JL179-B06. The sequence continues at coordinate 208,459 of JAYKKM010000262.1, forward strand.
ATGAACCCCCTTCTCTGCTCCCCCCTACCCCCCTCAATGAGAGGAATTATGTAAGGGTTACCCAAAGCAGAGTCTCTGCAGAGATCCCACCCGCACCGGTCCACCCGCACGGGAGCTCATACTTTTAAATATATACGCAAGCTATCTATACACTACAAAGACAATAGGTTCTGTGCATGTGGGTCAAAAAGGTCAAAATTCACCGTGTTTAGAAATGTAGGAAATAATTCACCAAATTGGCTTAAAATTTGATATGTGTGTTGTTTAGCCGACTTACAACGATGATGAAAAATTCAGGCGAAAATATAAAATTGATCGATGCGAAAAAATATCGGCCATTGTATATTAACTCTTTCCCTACGGGCGCAGTTTAAAATGGGTCGTTGATGACCCGCAAAGTCGTCAATCGAAAAACACGGCACGCGGTAACGCAAGATTAAAAATTGAAATTCGACAAGCGCCAGGAACATGAAATCCACGCACACGCCAAGTTTGATTTGATTTCATAAACAACTCTGCGATTGGTGGCATTTTGAGTTTTCAAGATGCTACGCGGGCGTGCAAGATGGCCTTTTCTAGAAAAATGTTGCTAATATATATTAACATAATGTGTTTTGTTCGGGAAATTTAAAAGCACAAGTAAAAGCCGGTTTATTGGGCTTCCAGAAAATGTATAGCTTTCGCAACAGTTATGGTTATTTCAAGAGATATCAATAGAACAACGTGGTCGTTCAATTTTTTATGTTTTTCAGCCGTAGGGAAAGAGTTAATAAGCAATAATAGGTAAATTGAAAATAATCGAAGAAAAAGCGTGAAAGGAAAAGCAGTTTATTATCTGTTGAATTGAAAATAATCAATGTAAATACAGTTTAACAAAGCAAAAAAATGGTCAGTGACAAAAAATGAACCCCCTTCTCTGCTCCCCCCTACCCCCCTCAATGAGAGGAATTATGTAAGGGTTACCCAAAGCAGAGTCTCTGCAGAGATCCCACCCGCACCGGTCCACCCGCACGGGAGCTCATACTTTTAAATATATACGCAAGCTATCTATACACTACAAAGACAATAGGTTCTGTGCAGAGGAGGTGCGAAGGTCGTCCCGGCATGCATTGCGCTTTGTTTTCTTCGTATTTGCTCTGGCGTAAAGTTGGCGGACAAAATATATAGTTTTTCAGTGGTGCTTTTTTGTTTCAAAACCTGTGTTTTAAAAGGTAAGCTTTCTATATGATGTTTTTAGTTTAATCCAACAGATGTTACTCTGTTTTTTTTTGTCGCAGCATACTTGTTTCGGATCAATAAACAATTTTTTTGTTGATGCCTTCACGGGTCACAAAATTTTGCTGTAAAGTGATACGCGAATATATGTACTTATTTAACGAAATACGAACGCAAACACAACACTGGATATGTTATTATAACAAGCTGAAAATTCTCTTTCAGTTAATAGTAAAAAATTTCTTGTTGCTCCATGAACTTAATTACAGTTAGACGTTGAAAAACCACTATTTTTCAATTTGCGAGAAAATCGTACTCGCATAACACATCTCTGTTCCGCCATAAAAAGTAGGCTTTGGAACTTGAATTTTGTGCAGATTATAGTTTAAGCCTTTTACTCTGTCGTCAGTAACTTTTTAGATATCCGAGAAGAATATTTGCGATGAAATATCGGTTTCTTCACGAGGACTATTTCTTGTTGGTGGTTATATTGCATTTAGTTGGCTTGAATTATTCAAATATATTTACCGTAATATTTGATGAAATCTTTAAAAAATTGGTTCGGTGTGGATATGGAAGAATTTGCTTTCTTTTAGTGCAAATTTTTTTCTTGTTGCTCCACAATTTAAATGAGAAAGAGGTCTGTGAAATTCCGCATCTTCTCAATTATACTTCGCCATTCGTCAGATTGACCGCAAAACGTGCCTATGACGTACCTGTTGTTTTGGTTCTCTTACTTTTATTTGGCGCTCGAAATTCTTTGCCGAAGTAATTCGTCTATTGGTATTTGATCCTTTCAGGAAACATAACAAAACGAAATGTTGAAGAGACTAAGGGCAAATTATGTTGTGCCATTGTAAGCTCAAACGTTTGTACTTTGCTATCCTTCAACAATGATTATATGTGCATACTGTCCGTATATCTATGCGAGAGTTGAGTTCATCCTCTCCCCATTGTCCGTGTTTAATAACAATAATCCAAGTTGTTTTGTGCATGCCTCCTTTAAGATTTATTTACTTCTTTACTCCATAGTAGCCCATATGACATTGACAAACCATTTGTTGTTGTAAAATACAGAGAATTTAATGGAATTGGTATCTTTTATGTTTTCAGGTTCATGCTCAATTTTTATTTCCACAGAAAGTTTCCTCAGAGGCCTTCTCCATGAAAAAAGAGCCTTTTGGTAAAATGTTTTAGGCCGGGTCTCAAGCACAGGCTGGGGAATTCAGAATAATAAAGTTGCATAGCAGAATTGCCTCTATTGCTTGATTTGTACTTATGAGATCTTTTAAATTAAATAATTAATACATTTTTAAAGCTGTGTATTACATTTGAAATAAAATTACAATGATATTACAGCCACAAGTCTACATAACAAGTTGGGGCCCGGGGAGAACATGCCCCCAGTTCATACGCCTGTGGAAATTTAATTTCTAAGTAGTCAGACAATTTTCCTGACCCTTTTACAAAGGCAAGAAACTGTAGGTTATACCAACAGTGATTTTTCAAAACAGTTAAGTGCTATTAAGAGTCCAAAAATTGTGTTGTTGATACACACAATACTAGGGATGTACAATGATGTACAATTTGAGGTTTATTGTCAATGCCTTTATATATGGAGCTTTTCCAAAAGGTCTCCATTGCCATCTACAACAAAGGTCTAGATGTTTGGAGTGGTCTAATAATAAACTGCTGAATAGGTAATTGTAATCATTAAATACCTGTATGAACTCACTCTGAAAATTCCATACAAAAATGTCAAATATATCCCATATTACAATTTACAAAGAAAGCATGATTTTATAAAGTTTGATTTTAATAGTCTATTGAATGGTCCATAGTCTATTGAATAGTTAATATTGAAATTTTATTAAATTGAGAGGGGGCTTATAAAGGAAATAACTTTGAAATCTAAAAACAAGCACATTTGAAATGTAAAATCAAGAATGTTAATACTCGACTATAAAAGCTATAAAAATCGTTATTGATATATCTCAATCCTAACATTAAGTCGTATAAATAATAAAAAGTAAGGATAACTATATAAGATTTTTAAACTTGGTTAGTTGCATGAGCACCAAAAAGCTATCTCTGTCAGATGACTCAGATGTACTGTTACAACTATTACTACAATTATATTCGGCCAATACATTCAGTTTAACTTTTAAGCAACATTCAGTTGCTGGTTCCTGCAAAAAGATAATCCATTTCGAATCCGTTCACATTGCGAATCGGCACAAACAGGGCAATATATTTACAAATATCAAGCTTAGAAATCTGATGTGGGTATAGCGGTATCTTTAATATTTTATGTATACTATTGTATACATGACAAACCAGACGGAATATTAAACGTTAAAGTGTTGCTATGGAATACAATGAATATAAAGAAGTTCGTGTGAGCCAAAAACTGCAGTGTTCTTGCCATGAACAGTCTTATACCACGACCGGTTTTCAAACCGCCATTTTAAAACCATGTTCGCTTCCCGAAGGTTCGTTGAACAATGAAGAATTTCCGGCGGGGAATCGATAATATGTATCAAGCGCAATGCATTTTGGGAAGACCTTCGTACCTCCTCTGGGTTCTGTGCATGTGGGTCAAAAAGGTCAAAATTCACCGTGTTTAGAAATGTAGGAAATAATTCACCAAATTGGCTTAAAATTTGATATGTGTGTTGTTTAGCCGACTTACAACGATGATGAAAAATTCAGGCGAAAATATAAAATTGATCGATGCGAAAAAATATCGGCCATTGTATATTAACTCTTTCCCTACGGGCGCAGTTAAAATGGGTCGTTGATGACCCGCAAAGTCGTCAATCGAAAAACACGGCACGCGGTAACGCAAGATTAAAAATTGAAATTCGACAAGCGCCAGGAACATGAAATCCACGCACACGCCAAGTTTGATTTGATTTCATAAACAACTCTGCGATTGGTGGCATTTTGAGTTTTCAAGATGCTACGCGGGCGTGCAAGATGGCCTTTTCTAGAAAAATGTAAATTTTTCAACCTGATTTATGATAATTAATGCTAATATATATTAACATAATGTGTTTTGTTCGGGAAATTTAAAAGCACAAGTAAAAGCCGGTTTATTGGGCTTCCAGAAAATGTATAGCTTTCGCAACAGTTATGGTTATTTCAAGAGATATCAATAGAACAACGTGGTCGTTCAATTTTTTATGTTTTTCAGTCGTAGGGAAAGAGTTAAAGAATATATTAATAATTCATGAAGAAAAAAGGAGTCTCCTAATATACATAAAAAAGATTTTCGATTTCTTGGCTAAAATAATTCATATCGCCAAATTAGTTAACATAGATGCATTCGTACTTTAAGTACTATATTTCTGCTAGCCTTGTACGTGGGGTTTGACTACATCACGGGCGTTCGTTGCGGGTGACATCGATATGTTTGCTCAGCGATCAACTTCGTTTTCTTTCGTAATTCGTTCGTTCATCTTAGCAGGGTTCTCAACGAGTCCGTGGATTGTTTTAAATACGACACATATTAAAATATTTGTAAAAATTGTTAGAAGTGGATTTAAAAACAGGTGGGGTTAGGGTTAGGAAGACACTTTAGGGGGGTTAGCACGGCGGGTTAGGGGGGGCGTGGCGGAGATAAGACCCTGGGTACGAGGTTGGCCTAGGGTTAGGATTGGTGTTGTGTTGGGTTCATTAGGGTTATTTTGGATTCATGACAGAGGCAGTGGAACCAGGGGGGAAATGTGCCCTTTTTCTGAAATAAAAATGTCCTTTTTATAAATGTGGCCGTTAAGGTTTACTGCGGCATATTGCCTATGCTGGGAAGAATTAAATCCCTTTTCGTAGAAGTATGACATTGCTGTAGAAATGTATACAGGTACTAACTGTTACAACTGTACAACGTTTTAAATAACCAAGGTGTCTCTTTTTGGTAGTGCCCACTTTTTAGGTGCTTCCGTAGCCTCTGATTCATGATAATGATAAATCCTTATGCCATTTATGATTTCATGATGTTAAGGGGGTACACTACAAAAAATAAATATTTTGGTGAATTTTTGAATTAGCCATAAATTAACTGGTTAACCATATTAGAATAGATAATTGAAAGAATTTTTTCGATTGCAAAGATAGAAATGTTGAAAATTCGTAAAATTCCAAGGCTGGACTGCATTTTCCGCCTTAGCAACTCCCGTAGCAACGTATATTTGGATACAAAAACTGCTTAATTTTCCATGTTGCGCACATTTTCTCCCGCACCACCTCTCCCTAAATGAAATTTTATTATATTTTAAAACATTAAGAGTGAATTGATTGGTGCGTGGGTAGTCATGTGACCGGTCTTCAGGCATATGTGATATTGTTTATTTTGGTTTATCTTAGCGAGAGAAGTTTTTCAACGGGCGGCCGCTTTTGATGGGAATCAAACTGCTTTTAATTTAGTAGGGCTAAGTTTCCACATTGCCGTGTTTCACAGTTGGCGAGGACATCATTAAGACCAATGACCCGATCCCTGGTCCTGTAAAAGAATATACAGGATCCTCTGGCTTTGTTGCTAACGAGGGAGGCTGTGACGGTAGGAAACTGGTAGCATCCGCCATTGTTGTTAAACATAAACACGACCCTAGAGCGGAAAGTGTAGAAGAAAAGATTTTTTTAAAACTTATAATAATGAGTTAAAGTGTGCAATCTCTCGCTTAGGGCCGGTGTATTTGGAGTTCCCTTTTCGACTTCCGGTTTTAGTTAGGTATTATTTACCCCCGTTGATAAAATCGGGCTACGGCTCATGTCATTTTTGGCTACGACTAGGCATAATGCTCTATATAGGTATTTTTTTCCCGGGTGATGCATACGGCATGTGTTTATGTATAATGAACTAGTACTGTGTATGTATACACTAATAACAATCCCGTGCCACCAATTTGCGCGCCAATTCTTATGCCCTTCGACCTTCTTCTCCAATGTAAAACAACAACATGACGATATCAACAAGAACACTCGCAAAAACTATAAACAGTAAAATTCTAATCACTTCGTGACGATCAGTCCTTTGCTACACAAGTCGAAAGTTTTATAGATGAAATAAATATATTACGAAACCTATCCGTGTAATCGTAAACTACAACCGTGTGACATATCCAGTTATCGACTTCAACTTTTGAACTTGATTTTCTCTAATTCTGCAATTTGAGCTTTTTGACTTTACTCTGCAAAGGATATCTGGGTAAATATATGACCAAACTTGTTGAAACTTTCACAAATAGTTGTTATGGTGTTGTTTTATGTTCTGAACCTCGAAAATTTTAATAATTTATTTTTGTGTGGTTGTGAATGGAATAATTTGTGCTGACGTCACAAGTAATGAAGTCATTATTAAAGAAAAAATATTTTTTTCTTGTTAGAAACACAATTTTATTAAGATTGTTGAGCTTCAGAACAAAAAGGTATATCTGTAGATAATTTTAAGCCTTTTTCTGAGAATGTACGAACTTTGGTTCTTGAGATATCCTTTGCACAAAATAGGTAACTTTTTCGCTGTTGGCGGTCCGTTACTTGGTTACCATGGCAACAACATATTAATGAAAAGTGTTACTAGCATCAGTCTTATGATATCTCTCTAATGGTACAAAAACAATTTAGCCCAAAACAAAATATAAAATTTTAAAATTTTGTGTGGAAGACCACCTTAAATGGTATAAGGATGAAATTAATGAATCCCCTTGAGAGAATGTGCTGGCTACGAATCGGCTACGAACAGATTACGAAGAAACGAAGTTGTCCGCTGACCAAATTTATCGATGTCACCCGCAACGAACGCCCGTGATGTAGTCAAACCCTTGTACGTGTACCGCAATAACCCCTCGCCCCCATCCATTGTCCCCAGGGCTCAGACCGCGCACGCCCTGTATGTGTGGTCTGTAATCTGCACAGATAACAAATCGCAAACTGAAGCCGTTTCGTCGTAGTAGATTTTGAAGGAAATCTCCGACAATATTTACTCGATTTTAATTCTGAAAACAGATTTATAATTACCGAGTCTAAATACATAACATATGTGTCTTTACCTGTTTATGTACTTAGAAATTAGTCTAACATTAACCACGTAGAATATCATGTATATTATCGAATGTAAATCTCAAATGTTGTCTCAATATTTCCCATTACATTTACCGCGTTACCAAACTTACGCGCCAAAGGCTTTCAAGCTCAGCGGGTTGGACCGCTGGTCTAGAAACCTATAGAGATCGCAGATTCGTTTCACAGCCGGGAGGCCAGCTCCTTAGTATATCCAAAGATGGCTGCAGAATTTCCGCTTGAACTCCAGTTTTGATGAAATAACTTTACTATTTGATTTCATTAAAATGAAGTCATGATAATAGTGGTGACTGGGTCCCTTATTAAGTTAAGTTGAAATAAGAGTAACTAACCTGAATAACCTCGAACAGTTAACTTGTATTTTTCTGTTTCACTTGCCACTGCAAATGTCGAGTAATTAGCATGACGTGCGTTGTTTTCAAAATCCCCAAGATCAACTCTCAAATAATTTTGACCACAATCTGACAATCGATGGATATTATCTAGCCCAAGCCAGAACTCGCCATTGAAGTCTCCAAAGCCTTTCTTATAATCGTTCCATCCACGAGAAAAGTTAACACTTCCATCCACTCTTTTTTGAAAGACAGTCCAACCTCCTCCACTTATTGTCATATCACACCTAACATAAAAGGGTACTTACATAATTGATCCTGAAGGTCTTGGACCATCTATCTTTCCTCCTTTTTTATAGATATCAGAACAACTCTTCGGTACTAAAGAAACAAGTTGAAGAATTTCACGATTAAACTTTAATAATTTAGTTAACTCCGTCTCCGCGAATTTTTGGGAATTAATTGCCTGAGCATTTCGCATGCAAGGTTTTCGGCTGTGGAAAAAGAAACGGCCGGGGGGGAATACATTTCACGTACAGACCAAATAAACGAGCAACGTTTTCTTCAGTACTGATATAAAAGTAATTTTCGGCATTTTTTGACTTGTATGCGTCTTGGCATTACAGTTTCTATTAATGGTGATTTTATGTTATGTTTGGATATTGCAATATGCCAGAGAACACTAGCTAACAGCTGCTCAGCCGATAATCTTGAAATCGTTGTTGGTAGTGCGATATCTGAACCAAAACAAGATCAATTCAGTCTGTTAATCCAAACGGCTATCTTTAAAACCAGGAACGGGGAATCGGGGAACGGAACGGGGAACGGAACTTTAAAAGGGTGAATCTTTAAAAGGGTGAATCTTTAAAAGGGGCAATCTTTAAAAGGGGGAATCTTTAAAAGGGGATCTTTAAAAGGGGAATCTTTTTTCCCTGGGTAACTCGGCAAATGTTAGTCTATTGTAGACTTTGTAGGCGACTCTACGCCATTGAAAATGATGGTGGTCACAACAACAAGAAATTTCAAGGCCTTTCAGAATGGAAATTCGAAAGTTATTTTGATGTCACGCATGCAGATGTCAAGTAGAACACTATCCAGCAGTTAAATGTCTTACAGCGCCTCTACACGCTGCAAAAGAACTCGTACAAAATGGTTAGTCGACTCGTGACAAGACGCGTGTTTGTCAATTTCACAACCGCATTATAACTATATCCAAACTATACCGCACATCGTAACATTTTTCACAATGTCACTTTTGTCTATGTAATTTCGAGGCATACTGGGTTCACTAAAGTTGAAAATCTTTTATGTATAACTCTGAAGAACTCGTCAAACATGAGCTCTCGACTGCCAGCTGCTGGCGGCCCACGATTTTCTGGGAGTTTGTCCTCGCTGGATGTTCGCTTTCAAGCAGTAGCTGATTGATGTTTTTGATCTATAACTATTGATAATCTTTTCCCAAATGTAGACAATTGAATAGACAGCGATTTTATAGGTAAATTTTTAAAACGAATTTTTGTCATGCTGCAATTCTTATAAATAAAAGATACATAAAAGATTTTCAACTTTAGTGAACCCAGTATGCCTCGAAATTACATAGACAAAAGTGACATTGTGAAAAATGTTACGATGTGCGGTATAGTTTGGATATAGTTATAATGCGGTTGTTAAATTGACAAACACGCGTCTTGTCACGAGTCGACTAACCATTTTGTACGAGTTCTTTTGCAGCGTGTAGAGGCGCTGTAAGACATTTAACTGCTGGATAGTGTTCTACTGGATTTCAGCATGCGTGACATCAAAATAACTTTCGAATTTCCATTCTGAAAGACCTTGAAATCTCTTGTTGTTTTGACAACCATCATTTGCAATGGCATCGAGTTTCCTACAAAGTCTACAATAGACCGCTAACATTTGCCGAGTTACCCAGAGAAAAAAAGATTCCCCCTTTTAAAGATCCCCTTTTAAAGATTCCGGCTTTTAGAGATTCCGGCTTTTAAAGATTTCCCCTTTTAAAGATTTCCCCTTTTAAAGATTGCCCCTTTTAAAGATTGCCTCTTTTAAAGATTCCCCCTTTTAAAGATTCACCCTTTTAAAGATTGCCCCTTTTAAAGATTTCCCCTTTTAAAGATTGCCCCTTTTAAAGATTGCCCCTTTTAAAGATTGCCCCTTTTAAAGATTGCCCCTTTTAAAGATTCCCCCTTTTAAAGATTCCCCCTTTTAAAGATTCACCCTTTTAAAGATTCCCCCTTTTAAAGATTCCCCCTTTTAAAGATTCACCCTTTTAAGGATTCCCCCTTTTAAAGATTGCCCCTTTTAAAGATTCCCCCTTTTAAAGATTGCCCCTTTTAAAGATTGCCCCTTTTAAAGATTCCCCCTTTTAAAGATTCCCCCTTTTAAAGATTCACCCTTTTAAAGATTCCCCCTTTTAAAGATTCCCCCTTTTAAAGATTCACCCTTTTAAGGATTCCCCCTTTTAAAGATTGCCCCTTTTAAAGATTGCCCCTTTTAAGGATTCCCCCTTTTAAAGATTCCCCCTTTTAAAGATTCACCCTTTTAAAGATTCACCCTTTTAAAGATTTCCCCTTTTAAAGATTCCCCCTTTTAAAGACTCACCCTTTTAAAGATTTCCCCTTTTAAAGATTGCCCCTTTTAAAGATTCACCCTTTTAAAGATTGCCCCTTTTAAAGATTCCCCCTTTTAAAGATTCACCCTTTTAAAGATTGCCTCTTTTAAAGATTGCCCCTTTTAAAGATTGTCCCTTTTAAAGATTGCCACTTTTAAAGATTGCCTCTTTTAAAGATTCACCCTTTTAAAGATTGCCCTTTTAAAGATTGCCCCTTTTAAGGATTCCCCCTTTTAAAGATTCCCCCTTTTAAAGATTCCCCCTTTTAAAGATTGCCTCTTTTAAAGATTCCCCCTTTTAAAGATTGCCACTTTTAAAGAAAAGCAAAGCGTTTTAGCCCTTGTAAGTATGTAACGTAATGAGCCAAAAGTCACGTAGTGGGTTCTTTAATAACCTTGAAAACCTCAGTAGAAATACTTTCCTATACAGACCTCGCACATGATTATTATCAAGACTTTTCAATCACATGTACTGCTAACCTTAGACATGCTATAAGTCGTGCATTATTGAGTTTTCCTCAAAGCGAGCATAACAAAAGGAAAGGGCTGAGGACTTTCAAAAAGTCTGTGCTAACCTGTATTTTTTTTGTAGTAATGGTTGCAGTTTTGGCAAACACAAGGTTTGCCTTTACCCTCGGTCGCAAAATACAACGTCACAAACACCGTTGACAAAATGGCCAAAATGCCGACTGCTATAGCCAGTACCACTTGTTTTCTTGATGTGGAGTTTCGACTACCTCGTTCGCTGCTGTTGGTGATAACGGTTAGCGTTTGAGGAGGAGGTATTCTTCTTGGAGGATTAACCTCGATAACTGACGCTGGAATATGATCTCTCTTTGGAAGTGGTGGTGGTAAGGGTTGAACTTCTTTTTCCGTGTCCTTTACATCACAATAAATAAGTTCAGGATCCTTCATCTTTAGTCGTAGTCGGCAGTTAGTTCTGTTGACAGTTTCTTTAACTAGAAAGATTCAGCTGTCTTTGTCATTCGTTCGCGCTCTAGTGCTTTCCAGCGTCGACTATACGTTTTATTATGCCTTGGATAAACAAATGGTGTCATGTGATCTATTATCTATGACGTAATGTAACTGTACGGCGGACACCAACTAGCAGTGTTATACGCTGTACTGGATACTAAGAGAGTTAAAAGGAATAAATACGTACGATATTAACATGCTTGTTCTGACAGTTTCCCGCAGGAAATCGCCTTTCCTGTTTGATTACCATCTAGGCGCAAAACAAATCGATCTTGGAATCACAGTAACCAGTAACCTATCCTGGGACTCCCATATCTCTTCTATTGTAGCTAAGGCCAACAAGTTGCTGCACTGTAAATCTCGCGGTGTTGTGGGAACACCTAACCGGTGTAACGTTCACCGATTAGGTGTAAAATGAAAGCTAACACCCTTCAAGTGTATAACTTAACACTCGTAACTTGTACTTCTACACCACGCTTGGGTTAGGGTAACACTTATTAGGTGTAATGTAGAAAACTGTCTTGTTGACACTTATTGCGGTGTAAACGTACTCCGGGATGTTGCGTTTATATGGACATCAGGACATGTCCGACTTTCGTTCGACAAATATTTGTCCAACGGTAACTACCTTTGTCCATTCGATCGATTCGATCGATTCGATCCATTAGACACTCGCTAATGTTTCTAACACATCCTTGCATGTCCGACTCTCGTTCGACAAATATTTGTCCAACGGTAACCACCTTTGTCCATTCGATCGATTCGATCGATTCGATCGATTCGATCCATTAGACACTCGCTAATGTTTCTAGCACACCCTTCCATGTCCGACTCTCGTTCGACAAATATTTGTCCAACGGTAACCACCTTTGTCCATTCGATCGATTCGATTCATTCGATCCATTAGACAATCTCTAATGTTTCTAACACCCCCTTGCATGTCCGACTCTCATTCGACAAATATTTGTCCAACGGTAACCACCTTTGTCCATTCGATCGATTCGATCCATTCGATCGATTCGATCCATTAGACACTCGCTAATGTTTCTAACACACCCTTGTATGTCCGACTCTCGTTCGACAAATATTTGTCCAACGGTAACCACCTTTGTCCATTCAATCGATTCGATCGATTCGATCGATTCGATCCATTAGACACTCGCTAATGTTTCTAACACACCCTTCCATGTCCGACTCTCCCTTCCATGTCCGACTTCGATCCATTAGACACTCGCTAATGTTTCTAACACACCCTTCCATGTCCGACTCTCGTTCGACAAATATTTGTCCAACGGCAACCACCTTTGTCCATTCGATCCATTAGACACTTGCTGATGTTTCTAACACACCCCTGCATGTCCGACTCTCGTTCGACAAATATTTGTCCAACGGTAACCACCTTTGTCCATTCGATCGATTCGATCGATTCGATTGATTCGATCGATTCGATCCATTAGACACTCGCTAATGTTTCTAACACACCCTTATATGTCCGACTATCGTTTGACAAATATTTGTCCAACGGTAACCACCTTTGTCCATTCGATCGATTCGATCCATTAGATCCATTAGACACTCGCTAATGTTTCTAACACACCCTTGCATGTCCGACTCTCGTTCGACAAATATTTGTCCAACGGTAACCACCTTTGTCGATTCGATCGATTCGATCCATTAGACACTCGCTAATGTTTCTAACACACCCTTGCATGTCCGACTCTCGTTCGACAAATATTTGTCCAATGGTAACCACCTTTGCCCATTCGATCGATTCGATCCATTAGACACTCGCTAATGTTTCTAACACACCCTTGCATCTCCGACTCTCGTTCGACAAATATTTGTCCAACGGTAACCACCTTTGTCGATTCGATCGATTCGATCCATTAGACACTCGCTAATGTTTCTAACACACCCTTGCATGTCTGACTCTCGTTCGACAAATATTTGTCCAACGGTAATTCCACCTTTGTCCATTCGATCGATTCGATCGATTCGATCGATTCGATCGATTCGATCCATTAGACACTCGCTAATGTTTCTAACACACCCTTCCATGTCCGACTCTCGTTCGACAAATATTTGTCCAACGGTATCCACCTTTGTCCATTCGATCCATTCGATCCATTCGATCCATTAGACACTCGCTAATGTTTCTAACACACCCTTGCATGTCCGACTCTCGTTCGACAAATATTTGTCCAACGGTAACCACCTTTGCCCATTCGATCGATTCGATCCATTAGACACTCGCCAATGTTTCTAACCCTTGCATCTCCGACTCTCGTTCGACAAATATTTGTCCAACGGTAACCACCTTTGTCGATTCGATCGATTCGATCCATTAGACACTCGCTAATGTTTCTAACACACCCTTGCATGTCTGACTCTCGTTCGACAAATATTTGTCCAACGGTAATTCCACCTTTGTCCATTCGATCGATTCGATCCATTAGACACTCGCTAATGTTTCTAACACGCCCCTGCATGTCTGACTCTCGTTCGACAAATATTTGTCCAACGGTAATTCCACCTTTGTCCATTCGATCGATTCGATCGATTCGATCGATTCGATCGATTCGATCGATTCGATCGATTCGATCGATTCGATCCATTAGACACTCGCTAATGTTTCTAACACACCCTTCCATGTCCGACTCTCGTTCGACAAATATTTGTCCAACGGTATCCACCTTTGTCCATTCGATCCATTCGATCCATTAGACACTCGCTAATGTTTCTAACACACCCTTGGATGTCTGACTCTCGTTCGACAAATATTTGTCCAACGGTAACCACCTTTGTCCATTCGATCGATTCGATCGATTCGATCCATTAGACACTCGCTAATGTTTCTAACACACCCTTCCATGTCCGGCTCTCGTTCGACAAATATTTGTCCAACGGTATCCACCTTTGTCCATTCGATCCATTCGATCCATTAGACACTCGCTAATGTTTCTAACACACCCTTGCATGTCCGACTCTCGTTCGACAAATATTTGTCCAACGGTAACCACCTTTGTCGATTCGATCGATTCGATCGATTCGATCCATTAGACACTCGCTAATGTTTCTAACACACCCTTGCATGTCCGACTCTCGTTCGACAAATATTTGTCCAACGGTAACCACCTTCGTCGATGCGATCGATTCGATCCATTAGACACTCGCTAATGTTTCTAACACACCCTTGCATGTCCGACTCTCGTTCGACAAATTTTTGTCCAACGGTAACCACCTTTGTCCATTCGATCGATTCGATCCATTCGATCGATTCGATCCATTAGACACTCGCTAATGTTTCTAACACACCCTTGGATTTCCGGCTCTCGTTCGACAAATATTTGTCCAACGGTAATTCCACCTTTGTCCATTCGATCGATTCGATCGATTCGATCCATTAGACACTCGCTAATGTTTCTAACACACCCTTCCATGTCCGACTCTCCCTTGCATGTCCGACTTCGATCCATTAGACACTCGCTAATGTTTCTAACACACCCTTGCATCTCCGACTCTCGTTCGACAAATATTTGTCCAACGGTAACCACCTTTGTCCATTCGATCGATTCGATCGATTCGATCCATTAGACACTCGCTAATGTTTCTAACACGCCCCTGCATGTCTGACTCTCGTTCGACAAATATTTGTCCAACGGTAATTCCACCTTTGTCGATTCGATCCATTCGATCGATTCGATCCATTCGATCGATTCGATCCATTAGACACTCGCTAATGTTTCTAACACACCCTTCCATGTCTGACTCTCGTTCGACAAATATTTGTCCAACGGTAATTCCACCTTTGTCGATTCGATCTATTAGACACTCGCTAATGTTTCTAACACACCCTTGCATGTCCGACTCTCGTTCGACAAATATTTTTCCAACGGTAACCAGTTTTGTCCATTCGATCGATTCGATCCATTAGACACTCGCTAATGTTTCTAACACACCCTTCCATGTCCGACTCTCGTTCGACAAATATTTGTCCAACGGTATCCACCTTTGTCCATTCGATCCATTCGATCCATTAGACACTCGCCAATGTTTCTAACACACCCTTGCATGTCCGACTCTCGTTCGACAAATATTTGTCCAACGGTAACCACCTTCGTCGATGCGATCGATTCGATCCATTAGACACTCGCTAATGTTTCTAACACACCCTTGCATGTCCGACTCTCGTTCGACAAATTTTTGTCCAACGGTAACCACCTTTGTCCATTCGATCGATTCGATCCATTCGATCGATTCGATCCATTAGACACTCGCTAATGTTTCTAACACACCCTTGAATTTCCGGCTCTCGTTCGACAAATATTTGTCCAACGGTAATTCCACCTTTGTCCATTCGATCGATTCGATCGATTCGATCCATTAGACACTCGCTAATGTTTCTAACACACCCTTCCATGTCCGACTTCGATCCATTAGACACTCGCTAATGTTTCTAACACACCCTTGCATCTCCGACTCTCGTTCGACAAATATTTGTCCAACGGTAACCACCTTTGTCCATTCGATCGATTCGATCGATTCGATCCATTAGACACTCGCTAATGTTTCTAACACGCCCCTGCATGTCTGACTCTCGTTCGACAAATATTTGTCCAACGGTAATTCCACCTTTGTCGATTCGATCGATTCGATCCATTAGACACTCGCTAATCTTCCTAACACACCCTTGCATGTCCGACTCTCGTTCGACAAATATTTGTCCAACGGTAACCACCTTTGTCGATTCGATCGATTCGACCATTCGATGCATTCGATCCATTAGACACTCGCTAATGTTTCTAACACACCCTTGCATGTCTGACTCTCGTTCGACAAACATTTGTCCAACGGTAACCACCTTTGTCCATTCGATCGATTCGATCCATTCGATCGATTCGATCCATTAGACACTCGCTAATGTTTCTAACACACCCTTGTATGTCCGACTCTCGTTCGACAAACATTTGTCCAACGGTAACCACCTTTGTCCATTCGATCGATTCGATCCATTCGATCGATTCGATCCATTAGACACTCGCTAATGTTTCTAACACACCCTTGTATGTCCGACTCTCGTTCGACAAACATTTGTCCAACGGTAACCACCTTTGTCCATTCGATCGATTCGATCCATTAGACACTCGCTAATGTTTCTAACACACCCTTGTATGTCCGACTCTCGTTCGACAAACATTTGTCCAACGGTAACCACCTTTGTCCATTCGATCGATTCGATCCATTCGATCGATTCGATCCATTAGACACTCGCTAATGTTTCTAACACACCCTTGTATGTCCGACTCTCGTTCGACAAACATTTGTCCAACGGTAACCACCTTTGTCCATTCGATCGATTCGATCCATTCGATCGATTCGATCCATTAGACACTCGCTAATGTTTCTAACACACCCTTGGATGTCCGACTCTCGTTCGACAAACATTTGTCCAACGGTAACCACCTTTGTCCATTCGATCGATTCGATCCATTCGATCGATTCGATCCATTAGACACTCGCTAATGTTTCTAACACACCCTTGGATGTCCGACTCTCGTTCGACAAATATTTGTCCAACGGTAACCACCTTTGTCCATTCGATCCATTCGATCCATTCGATCGATTCGATCCATTAGACACTCGCTAATGTTTCTAACACACCCTTGCATGTCCGACTCTCGTTCGACAAATATTTGTCCAACGGTAATTCCACCTTTGTCCATTCGATCGATTCGATCCATTCGATCGATTCGATCCATTAGACACTCGCTAATGTTTCTAATACACCCTTCCATGTCCGACTCTCGTTCGACAAATATTTATCCAACGGTAACCACCTTTGTCCATTCGATCGATTCGATCCATTCGATCCATTAGACACTCGCTAATGTTTCTAATACACCCTTGCATGTCCGACTCTCGTTCGACAAATATTTGTCCAACGGTAATTCCACCTTTGTCCATTCGATCGATTCGATCCATTCGATCGATTCGATCCATTAGACACTCGCTAATGTTTCTAATACACCCTTCCATGTCCGACTCTCGTTCGACAAATATTTGTCCAACGGTAACCACCTTTGTCGATTCGATCGATTCGATCCACTAGACACTCGCTAATGTTTCTAAAACACCCGTGCATGTCCGACTCTCGTTCAACAAATATTTGTCCAACGGTAACCATCTTTGTCGATTCGATCGATTCGATCCATTAGACACTCGCTAATGTTTCTAACACACGCTTGCATGTCCGACTCTCGTTCGACAAATATTTGTCCAACGGTAACCAGCTTTGTCCATTCGATCGATTCGATCCATTCGATCCCTTAGACACTCGCTAATGTTTCTAACACACCCTTGTATGTCCGACTCTCGTTCGACAAATATTTGTCCAACGGTAACCACCTTTGTCCATTCGATCGATTCGATCCATTAGACACTCGCTAATGTTTCTAACACACCCCTGCATGTCTGACTCTCGTTCGACAAATATTTATCCAACGGTAACCACCTTTGTCCATTCGATCGATTCGATCCATTCGATCGATTAGACACTCGCTAATGTTTCTAACACACCCTTGGATGTCCGACTCTCGTTCGACAAATATTTGTCCAACGGTAACCACCTTTGTCCATTCGATCGATTCGATCCATTCGATCCATTAGACACTCGCTAATGTTTCTAACACACCCTTCCATGTCCGACTCTCGTTCGACAAATATTTGTCCAACGGTAACCATCTTTGTCGATTCGATCGATTCGATCCATTAGACACTCGCTAATGTTTCTAACACACGCTTGCATGTCCGACTCTCGTTCGACAAATATTTGTCCAACGGTAACCAGCTTTGTCCATTCGATCGATTCGATCCATTCGATCCATTAGACACTCGCTAATGTTTCTAACACACCCTTGGATGTCCGACTCTCGTTCGACAAATATTTGTCCAACGGTAACCACCTTTGTCCATTCGATCGATTCGATCCATTCGATCCATTAGACACTCGCTAATGTTTCTAACACACCCTTGGATGTCCGACTCTCGTTCGACAAATATTTGTCCAACGGTAACCACCTTTGTCCATTCGATCGATTCGATCCATTCGATCCATTAGACACTCGCTAATGTTTCTAACACACCCTTCCATGTCCGACTCTCGTTCGACAAATATTTGTCCAACGGTAACCACCTTTGTCGATTCGATCGATTCGATCGATTCGATCCATTAGACACTCGCTAATGTTTCTAAAACACCCTTCCATGTCCGACTCTCGTTCAACAAATATTTGTCCAACGGTAACCATCTTTGTCGATTCGATCGATTCGATCCATTAGACACTCGCTAATGTTTCTAACACACGCTTGCATGTCCGACTCTCGTTCGACAAATATTTGTCCAACGGTAACCAGCTTTGTCCATTCGATCGATTCGATCCATTAGACACTCGCTAATGTTTCTAACTCACCCTTGTATGTCCGACTCTCGTTCGACAAATATTTGTCCAACGGTGACCACCTTTGTCCATTCGATCGATTCGATCCATTAGACACTCGCTAATGTTTCTAACACGCCCCTGCATGTCTGACTCTCGTTCGACAAATATTTATCCAACGGTAACCACCTTTGTCCATTCGATCGATTCGATCCATTAGACACTCGCTAATGTTTCTAACACACCCTTGGATGTCCGACTCTCGTTCGACAAATATTTGTCCAACGGTCATTCCACCTGTGTCCATTCGATCGATTCGATCGATTCGATCCATTAGACACTCGCTAATGTTTATAACACGCCCCTGCATGTCCGACTCTCGTTCGACAAATATTTGTCCAACGGTAATTCCACCTTTGTCCATTCGATCGATTCGATCGATTCGATTTTTTTTTTTTAATTGATGATTGATTGATTTATTAAAACTTTCCAAATGGCAGTTGAAAAACTGAATTACATGGAATTACATCACAATAAAAATATTAAAATATACATGATTAGGATAAAATGGAAAAGGTAGAGTATTAAAAATTAATTATAAGTATGTAAGATATTTTGAAAACAATAGATGACAATAAATCTAGTTTGAATTATATACACGAGTAGCAGATGGTACGAAGCTGTCCGAGAAACGCTTAGTGCGGCACTTCGGCACCAGTAGTGAGGCTTGGGCCCTCAAACTATATGTTAATGTTCGTTTTGGCAGAACTAATGCATTCAACTTATGAGAGGGGACAGTCATGTTGGAAAAGAAGCATTTACATAGGTCGAACCGACGTCGATAAAGAGTTGGCAACTTGGTATTCGTTAAAGAATCAATATATCCTCTTCCTGGAAACATGATTTTAAATGCCCTTTTCTGAATGTTTTCTATCTGATCACTCAAATATTGGGGAAGGCTATGATGCCACGTTTCACATACGTGTTCTAAAATAGGTCGTATACAGGTGCAATACACAGAGAACAATACGTTAACAGGTATACCGCTTCTCCTAAATAGTCGCAAAGCATACAGGTGCTTGGCAGCTTTCTTACAAACATAATCCACGTGAATGTTCCATTTGAGATCATTGGAGATCATCAGTCCTAACAATTTCGCTTCTGTGACGATATCAATCTCCAGGCCATCAATAATTATAGGAGAATAAGAAGGGGGATGGTTGCGAGAAGCAGAAGCGCATTTCTTTAGTCTTGGACGGATTTAGCATCATGTTGTTATTTGCGGCCCAGTCTGTGCACGCAGAGACCAATGAAGGCAAACGAGACTGTGAATTCAGTGAGTTGGCTTCCCAAATGGTAGTATCATCCACATACTTTTCGGACAACTGCAGAGGGGGCTGCAGCCCATAGAAAACATAATCATCGACTAGAATCAACGACTTTTCACGCTGGACCTACTTCCATTGTGCTACGATAGAGAACTCAAAGACCTAGTTTTCTTCTTCAAGTCCCTACATGGGCATACTGACTTAAATGTCCACGAATTTGTTACGTTTGTTTCTCAAGGCCACACCAGGCTGAGCCAAAGCTTTGCCAACCTTAAAACTGCACTTTGTAAAACAAAAACTTTCCAAGCCTCATATTTTAATCGCGTAGTCAAATTATGGAACGTTGTCTGCAAATTAGCCAATCCAAGTAGTTTCACCAGTTCTTTGTCATTTAAGAACTTTGTAAGACAGATACTATCTAGCTAGTGTAGTCTTCTACTTTTGATATAGATTGGCCGTGCACCTGGACACTGGTATACGCGACTGTCCCTGTGATAGAGCTTCTCGACATAGAACAAATTTTACATATATATTTTAATCTATAAGAGGGCGGCGCCTCGCATGGGACTTTTAGTCTCGTTCGAGTTTTCCCTTTTGGTCTCTTGTTGTTGTCTTTTTCATGGCAAGTTGTTATCCAATAAAATTATTAAAATAGAGTAGCCAATCAGGATGCAGCATTTGCAATGGACAGTTTCTACTAAAACTCGATGGAAAACATGGATTTTCCCGCCATTTTTATAAAATGGACTGTAATTTTCTTCCGGATACTTTTCGTGCGACAGTTAAGAGCGTTTATGTTCATTTGAACAACCGACGATGCTGTCTAGCGTGAGTAATTAGGAGAATGTACATTTTCATCATTTTAATAAAAGAGTCTTTATTACTTGTTTCCTCAGTGTTATTTTATAAAAGCAATAGAAAACATCTTTCCGTCTTCCCATACGTCGTTATAGAAACACTCGTGGAAGTTTGGGAGAACTCGAAATAGCGTGGAAACACTCGCCCTGCGGGATCGTGTTCCCACTGCCATTTCTCATTCTGCCAAACTTCCATTCGTGTTCTATAACGGCTATGGAAACACGGAAAATGTTTTCTATTTCTTAAATAAAAAGCGTTGTCCCAGTGCTAGTTGAACAGATGTTGTGCTTGGTTTGCAATTACATTTTTTGCAGTAAGTTATGCAAAGAAGGATATCGCTCAATTTTTCTTTTACAGATATTATAAAAATTAAGAAAAGTTTAGCTGACTAGAAAAATTTCAACGAAATTAGACCAACGGAGAATATTAAAATAAAATGACTTAGAAAAATAAATTAGATGTTAACAGTGAGCCTATGTATAATTATAACATAATTTACTCTACGCACGCTGTGATTGGTCCGTTTGGGTCGGCCCTCCAATTATTAAGTTTAGACACTAGATTCATAAGAAAGAGAAATGAAAAGTTTCTTTAACTTTATGTTCACAACATTGACAATGATAAGACAAATGTAGGATCTTTGTTTTCTATCTTTTCTCTAATAATGACATTCGGATGTCAAAAAAAATATCCCAACTAAAATGAACGAGGACGGATTTTCATCTCGGTCTTCTTTAATGAATAATTGTATCCTTTCCAGTGATACCAGTTTACTCCATCAGCACCAGAGTTGTGATGACCACGTACAGTACTGCCTAGAATTAACCTAACACTGCGGTTGCGGTTCGGTTGCGGTTCGTTTGCGGTTCGGTTGCGGTTCATTTGCGGTTCGGTTGCGGTGAGGTTGCGGTGAGGTTGCGGTTGACACATTCGACCGCAACCGCAAGAGTATTGGCGACCGTACACTTCGGATTCCGATCTCGCCCGATCGTAAGAACGCGAAAGAAAATGAAATGAATTATTTTTATTCTACTCAATGGGTATTCTGGACGCTATTGTGTCGGCAAACGGTGATTTAGACATTATTTTAAGATTGTTTTGTCTGAGTTGGTCAAACTACATTCTTTATTGTTTGATATTGATTCTTACTTGAACTGCATACTATACGGCTGTGCGTCGTTATTAAGAATGAGTGTAAATGACCATTGCCAACATTTTTAGTAACGAAATACCAACGTTTCGAGCGGAGGAATTCATCGGAGTATGATCTTTAAAATTTAAAGTAATACGACTGGAAAAACGCGTGTTAGATGAAATAAGTAAGGTCATGGACCATGGTTACTGATCGACGGTAAAAAAGGAAGCAAATAACTTACCATTTCGTGATGGCGACCTTGACGAAACTTATTGGTTATAGGCATATCGCAGCGATAGAATACGTAGACAATGTCTGGGAATTGAGATATATAGCAAAGTGAACAGGTGGAGAACTGTCAAGATTTTTAGCAACGATATAGGCTGACTTTCGAGCGGTGCCGTTCGTCAGAGTAGACCAAAAGATATTTTTAACTGTTGAAGAACATCTTTACTTCGAACGCGAGATATTTTATCTTTTCAGTGTGATTTAAAATATTGCATGACAGACACAAAACATGTCTTGTTGTTGATGACATTAGTTCCCTTTTGTGTCATAATTATCAGCATTCTAAGATATAATTCATATCTGTGACCATACATCGGCGCGCGTAAATTACTTATTTGTTAAATTAAATTAGAATGCTCCAGAAACACAGTCATAACAAGAGCTTTTATCTTTTCAGTACGTATGATTTAAAATATTGCATGACAGACACAAAGCATGTCTTGTCGTGTTGTTGATGGCATTAGTTCCCTTTGCGTACTTCACAATTGTGTCAGAATTATCAGCATTCGAAGATATAATTCATATCTGTGACCATACATGATACATCGCCATCGGCGCGCGTGCCAGTGTGGGCCATGATCATATCGACAAATCATATTGATTCAATATGCCAACATGTCATATAAGACAACCAAATAATCAAGCGTCAAAGATTGGGAAGTATACTATGGCAAGGCAGTTTTTCCGCTAAACTGCAGATTGCAAGTCTACGGTATCAAATTCATAGCAAACGATATTATACTTCTTAAATAAGTAATATTCTACATCGCTGCCGTAACTTTTGGGGACGAACTGGTGCCGGTGTGGCGGTCTGAGATTGTCACCGTGCTGAGATTGCATATTCACTTAGTGCGCATGCTCGAAAAGTGGTTACAATCTCAGCACGCGCAAGAACAGTCCAAGATTGTCACCGTGCTGAGATTGTATCTCGAATTTAATAATCGAATGTTAATGACCAGTTCAAGCAAACACTTTGCCTTGAAACGATTGATTAATGACATTTTCAGTTTGTGGATAATTTCCCAGGAAGAAATCTAGAAATTAGTCAATTCTGAAATCCTATGTTGTTGAAACATTGGCATGGCGTTTAATCTTGGCTTAAGTCGCTCAACCAAAGTTATTTCAAACCTTTTGCCAAATTCCGATTGCACCTTATCGAAAGGATTGAGCACTATAGAGCATCTTGGTATATGGGAAAATTCAAAATTCAAATTATTGTCAATGAGCGTGACCACAGTGTGTGAAAAGTGCCAGTTTCACAACAGTGTCAATAGTCTCGATTTCACAATAGTCTTGGGCTATGCAATATCGAATCTTGGGTTATGCAAAACTGGTTGTAGAAAATTGTGAACATGGAAGTTGAGAACTTGTAGACTTAACAAACAATAAACAAGTTTATCAAAGGAACACAAGATTATCCCAGAAAGCTTTCCTGGATAATTCTCCCGACATATTATATCTTCTTCAAAAGCACAATGTATGTAAATAGTAATCTTAGCACGGGAGATATTTATTACAGGCCCAAACGGTAAGTGCGCATGTCCAGGACAATCTCAGCACGGTACAATCTCAGACCGCCACACCGGGAGTGGGCCGGGGGAACCGTAGGGTACGGCATGCCAAACGAGACAATACGTTGACGTTGTAAGTAAGATACTTATATATTATTTCGTTATATATTATATATATATATATATGGTCATAACTGACCAGAATCGCAATCACACACGCAACCGCCGAAGCCCGCCCCATGGGAATTTTGAGAGTGCATAATTGCATACATAAGAAATAAATGAAATTATGCAAGGTGGCACACCTGTCATTTTTATTTTTGGAACGTGACCAATGACGATATTGCCGCAATAAATAAGTTGGGCGCGCTCAGCTGTCTTCACCATTCTGTCTGTCCTTCGCCGTCGCTGTTGCAGATAAAATCCGAAGAAACGTTTCCTTTTCTACCAATATTTGTTTACTCAAAATGAGTATCCGATCGAATACACGTGATCCAGCAAAGCGCCGAATGTTAGTTTTTTTTGAAGAAGATGGCTGTACGTCAATTCTCAGCACCAAGAATGTTAAGAAAATTGTTGGCGATAGCAACAAGTTGCAAGATGGAGCCACTGTTATTGTTGACTATGGCAATACCGATTACGAAGCGCTCGTCATCAAGCTTCATGGTAAGTAAAATATTGTCAGTTGACTTTCTGTGATGACATACCCCTGGGAGTATGCTGGGATTTTAACATTTCACGAGTGTTAAAAACCCGGCTCAAAAATACCGACCTGGCTACCCGGGCATAAAGATTTAGTTTTCCCTGATTTTCAGTTTTCAATAAGAAAACATTTATAAGTTTAATATTCTTACAACAAACAGAACACAAAAATTGTTAAGGCTTTCTATTTGTTTTGCTCATTTCGTCTTTTAATAACTGTTCTTTCAAAGCTGATATTTTTGCGCATAGGCTTGCACTTCGGGCAGAACCACGGTCCACGAACCATTTGGTGGATCTTTCAAACCGACACATGGAATATGAAACCAACAATAATAGTCTAATTGTAAAAAGCATAACAAAAGTTTGAATTTAATAATAGGATTTCCTTTTTCTTCGGCTTAAAACGTCTGATCATGCTAATTAGTCCCCAGACTCTACAAGTGTTAAATCCCGGCTACACCATACCAAAAGATCGGGTCAGGTCGCAGTGCTCTAGAACGTCGATTGTCATTGGTTACAATTAAGACTCACTTCCCCCATCTCACAGGAGATCCTAACCAATCACAGAAAGCTTCTAACCAATCACAGACCTTCTTCTTTAGCACTGCGACCTTACTCAAAAGATCGGCTGATGTTTCATATAAATATCCTGAATTTAAAACATAGTCCTAACCCTACACCTAATACTAACCCTAATCTCACGATAATGCTTTATTTTAGAAATAACAGCTGATTTTAATTTCGAATTTTACTACAGATAGTCTGTGTGACGTCATTTCGGGATTTATATGAAAGTTAACCCAAAAGATCGATGTTTGTTAAAAACTTGTATTTCCCCAGCAAAGTCCTTTTAAAACCCTGCATAGTCCCGGAGTTTCAATTGACTCAGTACTTGTGCATTATAATATTCGTGACAAAATCTCAAATTCTAATATGACTACAATGTTGTAAATTATTTGTTCATTTGAATGTTTAAAGGGGGTCTACAGTCGCATCTGCGCATGTGCCAAGTGGGGACTCCACCGGAAATAGGTTTTGTTTACATCTCAGTACTGGGCTCATGTTACTTAGACGAAGCTTCACGCTTGAAGATTTGGAAATCAGTCAAGTAGAACAGTTCGGTGCAAATGTTGTGATCACTGTCTTCGAGGAAAGGGCAGAAATTTCTGTCCATGTAGAAGTCTGAATAACTTTTGTTCAAGCGCGTGCCATGGCGAAGACTTCGGTCATAATATGTATGAACAACAGACGAGACAGCGACAGTGATATGTGGCGGTAAGTTTATTATTTTTTATTGTATCCAACTATATGTAATTTATTTCTAAAATCGGAACTGGAATCTTTGTAGCGTGTGACGCTAATTTTCTTGCTATTACACATATATTTATTATACGTTTTGGGCTTCATCCGCGCAAAGGTGAAATTATATTTTGTGTTTGCTGGTCGATTTTGTCTTTCAATTTCCTTTAAAACATTCTGTATATTTAATAGTATATGATTCTGAATGCATCGTTAGTTATTTCTTCAGCAGCTTATAAATCGAGTAGCATAATTTTCCGAAATTTCCTTGTTATTCGAGATACTATTTTCTCCCTTTACCGTTTTCCATCTCTCAAAAGCGTCGAGTAAGTAAACTTATAGTCTAGAAGCATCTGTAGTACTCTTTTCTTTCGACCTGATGGTTCGACTTGAGGGCCAGTCTTGAGGTATTAGGATTCCAAAGTCGAAGGTTGTGTCACAAAGGAAATTGAACGACAAAAAGTACAGAATATAATTTCAACTTTGCGCGGATGAAGCCCAAAGACGTATAAAATATATATAATAGTAAGAAAATTAATAGCGTCACACGCTACAATGATTCCAGTCCCGATTTTAGTCCGTTGCTCAGAAATATATTACATATAGTTAGATACAGTAAAAAATAATAAACTTTATACCGCTATATCACAAAATGTTTTATCAAAAAACCGAAGTCTTCGCTATGCCATGATGCCACGCGCTTGAACAAAAGTTATTCAGACTTCTACATGGACAGAAATTTCTGCCCTTTCCTTGAAGACGTGATCACGACATTTGCACGTAGTTATGTTATCTATGTTAGGTAATGCAGCGAACTGATTTGCAAATCTTCAAGCGTGAAGCTTTCCTTCGTCTAAGTAACATGAGTCCAGTACTGAGATGTAAACAAAACCTATTTCCGGTGGAGTCCCCACTTGGCACATGCGCAGATGCGACTGTAGACCCCCTTTAACTGCTATTATGATCAGAAACACTTTGAAACTAGTCAGTTAATTTTCAAACAAGAAATCTTGCAAGAAACTGTAAGTAACTACAAAATACAAGTATAATATTAATACCTTGTACTAAACTTGCGAAAGCGGCACATGTGCTTCACGCTCATCCAAGCTTTCAGAAATGTATTCTTTCATTACTTTGACAATAAAAAATGCTAATTTAGGTGAACTGTGTATTCATTTGAAAAGATTAACTTGAAAAAGTGAAAATAAATTAATGCCTGCCATACTTAATGTCTACTTCGAAATCGATTATCGACGTAAATTCCAGGTGCGCCAACAATCAGTCATCCATGTGCCAGCGGTACATAAAATTTCCGGTTACTTGATCTAAGGCAAATTCAGTTCAATATACACAAATATATAGTTGTATGTACAATGGTACATGTAATGATACAGCTGTCAGTGCAGGGCGGGTTAAATTTTCCATCATTGCAAACCCATAACATAGTGTTGGCCAACGGCTTTGATAATATGAAGGTGAGTTAGCTCAGTATCCAAGCTGGCTTACTGAGAACTGAGAAGTCTGCCCTAATCCAGTTCTAGCCAACAGGGTCAGCCTGGTAAGTGTGAAGAACACTCGAAAACTTTGAGCATCACATCAGCATCACTGTCAGTGACATTATTTTTCAGAGAAAACTACTGTGACACATGAAAATCAAAAAAGGAAATTAAACATTTTGGCACCTTTTCAGTTTTGTGGTGGGATATATCTATTTAATAGTCCGCTATGACTTGTCTGTGTTGCCTGGCCGAGAGTTCAGCCTGGCCCAAGCAGCAACACAAATAGTTAGAATATAATAATAATAATTTAGTTTATCGAATTATGCAAGTCCCAGAAAAACTAATTACTGAAAGACCCCCTATGCATTATTTACCCACAAAGTGGCTCCAGCATAATTTTCAATTACATTTAAGTCCTACAAAACAGGAAAATCTTAAATTATAAATATTTTAAGTCATGACTGTAATCTTTTTCAATACAAAAACATACAATAGTAAAATAGTTAAGTGCACCCTTAAATAAAATATAACTCAAAGAAAAACATCTCGAAAAACCCAAAATATGTCAAAACAAGACAAAATATAAATCTCACATTAAAATATTACCAATTCAATTCTTTCGTGTTTTAACTTATTTTGGACTTTTCAAGTACCAAGTCTACAAAATAACAGTGTCTCCTTGATTTCCAACAGTAATTTAATATGGAAAAATCACTGACTGTTCTGACCGTGTCTCGTTAGCTCAAAGGTCAGAGCGCCGAAACGTTGATTCCTAATGTCATTAATAAGCATTTCGCTCCCCTTTCGCAATCGCATATATTAAGCAATATTTTTACTGCCAAATCTATTATTCTGGCTTATAGAAGAACCAAAAACCTCAAAGATATTTTAGCGCCATACAAACTTAAACCTAGTCTGGAATTAGAAAGTCAACAAGTAACAGCGCCTGCAGGATGTTTCAGATGTAAGGGGAAGTGTGACGTGGGTAAGAATTTTTAGTGGAATCTGACCGCTTTAAGAGTTTCGCTACTGGGCAAACCTACAGAATTAAGGAAAATTTGAGTTGTACTTCTAGAAATGTGGTATATCTAATCTTATTTTGTGCACCAAATGTACTCTACAATATGTGGGTTCCACTTCCACATGATTTAAGGTTAGAATTAAGGTTAGAATTAAGGTTAGAAGTCTGCCATGAAAACCAAGAAAAAATCTTGTGAAACGGCCATCCATTTTAATCAAACACCACATGACCTTTGGGAATTTAATGTCATATGTATTGAGATGATAACAGATGACATCGATCAATGTAGATAATAAATTGTTAGCATGGGAAGCCTATTGGGCTGCTCAATTACGGACACTTAATCCTGACTGTCTTAACAAAAGGCAAGAATTCAGATCACAACACCGAATTCAATACGCCTCTTAGGAATTCTTATTATCACAGTATCATTTACCATATTCAAATTTTTTAGTTAATGTTAATTAGTTTAATAATTTGTATATAAGGAACCATTTTAGTTTGTATTTTTGTATTTTTAATTGAAGAAGACCGAATGATGGAAACGTCTTATGATAAATTTTATATGGAACAATGTGAAGTTGCCTGACTCTTCTATACCTCATATTCGTGCTACAAAATAATGTTAAGAGCAGACTGGTGAATCCTTTTATTGGAAGCCTTCGTTTGGTAAAACCAATTCTATATTTATGCTATATTGGTGAATATTGGTGGTAACATTTTGAAACAAGTTCCGATCTTTTGTTTAGTAAAGTTTGTTTATAGGCTTTCATGATGTGGAGCTTCTCGTTGAGGCATAAAATACAGCGTTTCCCTCCACTTCTGTTATGCTGTTGCGTGTTTTACCATTGACCAACGATTTCAAAAGGCCGATTTTATATGCATACATGCTCAGATAGTTCTGTTTCGTTGCTGTGTGTTCTGTCTTTGAAATATTTAATGTTTGTTACTCTGTCATTCTTTGAAAGTATTTGCCATCATACCAATGTATTGTTTCTCTTGATTGTCGTTGGTTGTGGTTACATTTGCTTTGCAAACAATAATGCTTGTAATGCAGTTTTCATTTAGCATGCATTCATCCTTTTCTTGCAGTTGCACCTGTTTTCGCAGAGCAGACTGGTTTTCGAAAGGATCTGTGCATTGTGCTTCATGATGGTGGTTTTTATGTTATCCATTTTTTTTAACATGAGCGTACCGGTACTGCTTTCTCAAACTATTTTATCTGGTGCCCTGGTGAAGAGGGGTTTAATAGACTATTTATTTAGTTGTCAGTTGGGTCTAAATCCCCGGTCTTTAATTCCCAGGGTTGTGGGGATTCCAATAACTAGTGCATTACAAAGCAAATGTAACCACAACCAACGACAATCAAGAGAAACAATACATTGGTATGAAGGCAAATACGTTCAAAGAACGACACAGAAACCACACTATATATCTAAGACAAGACGTAATTTGTAGTTGATAATTTGATAATCAGTCAATGATAATTTGTAGTTGATGAAGGAATTTACGCATATACCAATAACCAAGATGCTCTGTAGTATTCCTTTCGATAAGGCGCAATCGGAATTTGGTTGAGCGACTTGGGCGCTTTCTCGATATATGAACAAACCGAAATTCAAATAATCGCTAATCCTAACCCAAATCCTAACCCTAAAACTGACTTGGGTTGATGTTATAATAATTTTAAATTTCGGTTATTACAAATTTCACAATCTGAAACTATCATGAATCAATCGTTTTGCTTCAAAAGGTTTGCTTGAACTGATCATTAACATTCGATTATACAATTCGAGATACAATTCAAGCACAGTGACAATATCAGACCTTTCTTTATATGCGCACTTGAAATAATATACAATCTCAGCACGGTAACAATCTCAGACCGCCACACCTGTAACCGGAACTTGTTCGGGAAAAACTAGAGGTGCGGCAGTCAGTATTATCGCAATAATAATTCTAAAATAAATCATAATTCATAATCCAACCCAAATACTAACCCTAACCTTACCGAAAAGGCAAACTATTTTATCAAACCCGACTGGAAATCGCGGGTTGGGAACGAACGCCTATATATTGTTGTTTATATCCTGCCGGACGATTAATAGACACTTCGTATAGCATTTCAAACAGCTGCCACGCGAAGAAAGAAGTGCACAAAAATAGTAATACTTTAAACTAAACTAGTAATCCCGCATATTTACAAAATTATACAGGGATTTCGAAATTTAGTTAGTATTAATCTTATTATTACCTTAAGTGGATGCTTTGGTCGTCCTTTCCGCTTTGCTTGTGTGCCGTCTTTTCGAAAACAAAGCCTCGCATATTGTTCCACTTGAACACTTGTTTCGTCCGTAAAAATTACGTCTTCAAACGTATCTTTTCTCTGTAAGGCATCGAGACAAAATACGAGCCTCTTCATTTTGTTTGGCTCCCGAATAAACTGACAATATCGGGAGTTCTCGTGCCTCCAGCCAAGATTGCGTCTGACTCGACGAATGCTGGATTCCGACACAGCAATGCCGCATTCCTCCGTCAATTTACTTTTTAATTCATGCGACGTTAACTCATCGTTCGCAGTCATCTTGTCGTCGATAAACTTCAAATGTTCCTCTTTTAATGTTGCCTTTCTTCCACTACGTGGCGCATCACGGAGGCTACCAGTTCGCTTGTAGCGAGAAACAAACAAACTCACCGATGATCTCGACGTTTCCATTCCTTCCTCTTCGAGGATCTTTTTTATTTCTGTTGTGGAAACACCACTGGACCACAGCGAAATAACGCGTTCCCTAGCATATTTTGACAATTTTCCCATTTCTTCGAACCGCAACAGAACTTGTTTACCACAGAACGCGCAATGCGAACGACTATTAAACCATGTGTCAAACGACGCCAAACATCGGAAATTAACGACATATTCCGAAATACGCATTGCGGTTAATATTGCGGTTAGGTTACGCTAGGTTGAACCGCGGACCGACCGAGGATCGACCGCGGACCGACCGAGGATCGACCGCGGATCAACCGAGGATCGCCTTCGGTTTAACCGGAGATTAACCCTGGTTGAACCGCCGATGATCCGCGGATGATCCGCGGATGAACCCCGGTTAACCGCGGTTTCTGTTAGGTTAATTCTAGGCAGTACTGTAAGTACTGAGCATTCAAGTTGGAGTTAAGACAGCTATTGTACCACCAGGCACCTTTGTAACTCACAGCACAGTTTCGACTAGTATCCACGTCATTATCCTCGTCTTTAGTGCTAAACTTCATCCCATTGTGAACAGAAAGTGAGTCACCAGCATTTCCTGCCATAAAATATCAAATTAGGACTAAAAGGGTTCAATAAAAATCTCACATTTTTCTCATTAACATAAAATAGATAATTCAAAAATACACAAATCAATTAAAACAAAAGGTAAAAGTATTTAACTTAAAAATAATTTAATTTAATTTATAAAATAACCGAAAGTAAATGAGCGAGAACACGCTATCTAATTGGTTACTGAGCTCAAAAACCGTGCATTATAACTCAATAAAGCATAAGCTGACGTGATTCCTCGCGTAGATTTTGTCGTTTTTCAAGGATTTTAAGTAGTTTAAATCAGAAAAACAAGTCAAAGAATACCTGGATACAAGGCTAATCAAGGTACTAACACAAGAGAATGTTTTAACTGCAACGTTGAGTGCATTCTCATCGCTAAAATCGCCAACGTGTTTTCAAGCATTACTTCCTAGCAACGCACATAGTAACGCTTCTTATAACAGGTAAATCTACATTTTTCATGGCTTTATTGTTAATTTAATGGTGTTAGTGTGATTATCGAGTTATAATGGCACTCGAGAAGCTAGTAAAACACTCGGCTATCGTCTCGTGTTTTACACGCATCTCTCGTGCCATTATAACTCGATAATCACACTCGACACGTTTTTTCTTCGATTTTCTTGGCTATAATAACTCATACTTTAAGTACTATTTCTGCTCGCCTTGTAATCTACTAGAAATATGTGTACCGAAATAACCCCTCGCCCACATCCATTGTCCCCAGGGCTCAGACCGCGCACGCCCTGTATGTGTGGTCTGTAATCTGCACAGATAACAAATCGCAAACTGAAGCCGTTTCGTCGTACGTAGATTTTGAAGGTAATCTCGGACAATATTTACTCGATTTTAATTCTGAAAACAGATTTCTAATTACCGAGTCTAACTACATAATATACGCGTCTATTATATTACGAGAACGTGCACACCCTTCGTAAAAACGGTTTATGTATACTTAGAAATTAGTCTAACATTAACCACATCATGTATATTATTGAGTATAAATCTGAAATGTCGACTCAATATTTCTCATTACATTTACCAACGTTAAAAAACTTACGCCAAAGGCTTCCAAGGTCAATTAATGTGTTGGACCGCTGGTCTAGAAACCCATAGAGATCGCGGATTCTATTCCAAGCCAGAAGCCCTTAGTCTAGTAAAAATGTAACTATAGTTCTTATTTTATAACGCAGGTAGAACTACATGCTTGTGAACTAAAATTGAGACAAGCTCCTTAGTTTATCCAAAGATGGCTACAGAATTTCCGCTTGAACTCCAGTTTTGATGAAATAACTTTACTATTTGATTTCGTTAAAATGAAGTCATGCTAATAGTGGGTGACTGGGTCCCTTATCAAGTTAAGTTGAAATAAGAGAAACTAACCTGAATAACCTCCAACAGTTAACTTGTATTTTTCTGTTTCATTTGCCACTGCAAATGTTGAGTAATCAGCATAACGTGTTTGTTTTCAAAATCCTCAAGATCAACTCTCAAAGAATTTTGACCACTTTTTGGCAATCGATGGATCTTATCTAGCCCAAGCCAGAACTCGCCATTGAAGTCTCCAAACCCTTTCTTATACTCGTTCCATCCAAGATAAAAGTCAATACTTCCATCCACTCGTCTTTGAAAGACAGTCCAACCTCCTCCACTTGTTGTCATATCACACCTAACATAAAAGGGTCCAAGACCATCAGGATCAATTATGTAGGTGCCATCTATCTTTCCTCCTTTTTTGTAGATATCAGAACAACTCTTCGGTACTATAAAACAAGTTGAAGAATTTCACTATTAAACTTTAATATTTAGTTAATTAATTAATTAGTTAATTAATTAATTGCCTGAGTATTTCGTGCAAGGTTTTCTGTGCAAAAAAACAACGGGGAAAATACATTGCACGTACAGACCAAACAAACGAGCAACGTTTTAGTCAGTGCTGATATAAAAGTAATTTTCATTTTTAGACTTCTACGCGTCATGGCATTACAGTTTCTATTAATAGTGATTCGATGTTATGTTTCGATATTGCAATATGGCGGAGAACATAACAGCTGCTCAGCCGATAATTTCGAAATCGTTGTTGGTAGTGCGATATGTGAACCAAAACAAGATCAATTCAGCCTGTTAGCCCAAACTCCTCGTTTCTATCAAATCTAAAGATAGCATGGAGTGGTGATTACCCATCTCTGAAGAATTTTGTAAAGGACGAGTTGAATATTATTGGTGTATGGACTTCGCCTGGTGGAGAGAAGAAACTGTTTAAGTAAATATGTCGTATGCATATCTTGGTGGAAAATACATAGCTATATAGACGGTCTAAACGCGAGTTATGAGTAATACATATCCTACTGAGATATATTCGTAAAAATTATCGGCCAAGCGATGCGTGTAAGCCCTTGTAAAATATATAACGAGATGAGCCAAAAGCCACGTAGTAGTGGGTTCTTTAATAACCTTGAAAACCTCAGGAGAGTTACTTTCCTCAGTATTACAGACCTCGCTGACATGATTATCAAGACTCGCATGTATATGCTAACCTTAGACTTGCTACTTCGTCCACTCTTGAGTTTTCCTCAAAGCGCGAGCATAAAAAAGCAAAGGGCTGAGGACTTTTAAAAGTCTATGCTAACCTGTATTGTTCTCAGTAATTGTGCTGATGTTGAATTTACTGCAGTTGTCCACAAGGCTGCAGTTTTTGCAAACACAAGGTTTCTTCTTGACATCAATGCAACTTGCATTTTCTTTATTTGCAAGACTATTCTGACGATCACAAGGTTTGCCTTTACCCTCGGTCGCAAAATACGTAGCCACAAACACCGTTGCCAAAATGGCCAAAATGCCGACTGCTATAGCCAGTACCACTTGTTTTCTTGATGCGGAGTTTCGACTACATCGTTTGCAGCTGTTGGTGAAAATAGTTAGCGTTTTAGGAGGAGGTATTCTTCTGGGAGGATTAACCTCGATAACTGATGCTGGAATATGATCTCTCTTTGGAAGTGGTGGTGGTAAGGGTTGAACTTCTTTTTCGATGTCCTTTACATCACAATAAATAAGTTCAGGATCCTCCATCTTTAGTCGTAGTCTGTCAGATATGTTGCTAGTTGCTTTAACTAGAAAGATTCAGCTGTCTTTGTTATTCATTCGTGTTCTAGTGCTTTTCAGCGTCGACTACATCTTATTATGCCTTGGAAATAAACAGATGGTATAACAATTACCTAGCTTTCGAATGTCTTTATTGAGTCTTTCCTTCTTCACTATTACCATAAAAATAATAGCACAGTTGGCAGAAAACACAATCATACAAATATGTAAGAGTTAATCACCGATAACGAGGGATGTATGCTATATACAACCAGACGACGCTGTATATCGCGTCGGTACATCCCGACGTTCGAGGTAATTAACTGACTTATTACATGATTGTGGAGGTTTTCTCACAAAGTTTTGTCCATTTTTCCACCTCGACAAAGACTTTCCTAGTTTTTTCTTCATTTCTTATCTAATAAGTATTCATAGGGTTGTATGCTGTATACATCCCGTCGTACATCAAAGGAAAACGACTCAATCATGTAATATTTACAATTATCTCCCTCCTTATTGAGCGTTTTTTAGATTACAGGGGGCTAACGCGAACGCTGAAGACTCGAGCTTAATTAGGGGACCCGGGTTATCTCTCGCGACATTTTTTGAATTTCCCTCTTGTGAAATGCATCTAAAACTGCCAAACGTAAAAAAAATAATTTTTTATTCATAATGATTGATGGTATTACAAACCAAACGGCGAATAAAACGAATATCAAATGGCCGTCGAAGTCTTGGCAGTAAACAGCTGGCTACAATTACCTGGCTCCAGAATACTTTGTAATGTCTTTCTCTCTTCACAGTTGCCATAGCAATATGCCTGTCATAGGCGTACGCGTAAAATTGTGTAGGGGGGGGATGGG
Source organism: Chrysogorgia sp. JL179-B06 (assembly GCA_035772405.1). Lineage (NCBI taxonomy): Eukaryota > Metazoa > Cnidaria > Anthozoa > Scleralcyonacea > Chrysogorgiidae > Chrysogorgia > Chrysogorgia sp. JL179-B06. The sequence goes on from JAYKKM010000262.1 coordinate 244,024, forward strand.
GGCTGAGCCTAACTTTTTCGAATAAATGATGACGTCATTATCTCCTCGAAAGAACGAAGCAAGGGTGATAATCTCGCAGCGGCAAATAATCTCGCGGGATCCATTTCTCACCGAAAGTTTCTATATATATATATATATAAAATGGTAAGTCATCTCTTATAAGGAAGTAAAAAGTCGTCTTGGGTGATCCGTTTGAATCAGACAATATTTGGGCAAGACAACGCGATGCGGCACGTTCTCATAATATAATAGACACGTATGTTATGTATTTAGACTAGCGAATTCCAAATCTGTTTTCAACGGTTAAATATTGATCGCGATAACGTTCAAAATAATACGGCGACGAATCGTGCCTGATCGCCGACTAATTTCTAAGTACATAAACCGTTTTTACGAAGGGTATGCACGTTCTCGTAATATATATATACGTATGTTATGTATTTAGACTAGGTAATTCCAAAACTGTTTTCAGAATTGAAATAGAGTAAATATTGAGCGAGATAACGTTCAAAATCTACGTACGACGAACCGGCCTTTCGGGATTTGTTATCGACAGACGCGGTCTTGGCACTGGGGACCATGGATGGGAAAAGAAACTCTAGGGGTGGGGTAGTGGTAGCAAAGGCGAGCGAGGGGATTATTGCGGATTCGTATTTCTAGTTAATGGTATGTATGGTAAACTTTATTTTGACAGGGTAGCCCGTTCAGCCGAAGCTGGTATCCATGAAGAGGGACCCTGTACAAGATATCATACAAAATTACAAAAAATATATTAACTAATTATTATACTTAAAAATTATGCTTTCTAATAAAGCTCTTAAAATATAACAATGTAGTAGATGTTTTAATTTTTGATGGTAGATAGTTAAACAATAATGTTCCAGAGATCTAAAAATACATTTCCCAAAACGTAACTTAGGTTTGGGGAGATGGATATCATTTCTCCTTCTAGTACTATATGAATGGATACTATTGTTTCTAATAAAATATTCAGAATCAAACAGTCATAAACACACTTGTTCTAAGGGTTTAGGGTTAAGGAAAATTTCGAGTGTTGGAATATATACATTTTAAGACCAAACCGGGACCAGTTGCGAAAATTGCAACTTGAACCCGCGATCCTTCGATGCTAGTGCAGTGCTCTGACTACTGAGCTACGGAAGATTATAGTGGTGGTAATACCGGGATAATATTCTGGGTATATTACAGGAAATATTTGGCATTTCACTCGATTAAACTACATGTTCTAAGGATTTATGGTGAAGGAAAATTCACCAACACACTTGGATGCCTTAAGTGTAAGACATGACCTGATTCGAGCTGAGGAAATCTAGGCATTTGTTTGCCTTACTACACACTACATCAACATGCTCCTTCGAAATGAGATTCTCATCTAATGTTATTCCTAGGTAATTAAATTTTGAAACCCGTTCAATATGGCCTTACTGCATGTATCTTATTAAAAGATGACACACTTGCAAGCTTTTGTTTGGTTCCAAACACAAGAGCCTTACTTCCATTGTGCTACGATAGAGACTCAAAGACCTAGTTTTCTTCTTCAAGTCCCTACATCATGGGCATACTGACTTAAATGTCCACGAATTTGTTACGTTTGTTTCTCAAGGCCACACCAGGCTGAGCCAAAACCTTGCCAACCTTAAAACTCCACTTTGTAAAACAAGAACTTTCCAAGCCTCATATTTTAACCGCGTAGTCAAATTATGGAACTTTGTCTGCAAATTAGCCAATCCAAGTAGTTTCACATGCAGTTCTATGTCAATTAAGAACTTTGTGAAACAGATATTATCTAGTGTAGTTGTTTCTACTTTTGATATAGATTGGCCGCGCACCTGGACACTGCAGGTACGCGACTGTCCCTGTCATAGAGCGTCTATGACATAGAACATATTTTACATGTATATATTTTAATCTAAAGCCTAGCGCACACTGGTGCACTTAGCACGCACACATGTCACTCGTGGCAATTGTGACCTACACCAATTGCTAGTCTGCGGGGACCAAATTGAGATATTTTGTCATTCGTGTCGTAAAATGCAATTATCAAACATGTTTGATATTTGCTATCACGCGTGACAAATGTGCCCAGTGTGCGCTGAACAAATGCAATTAAATCATGCAGCAAGAAATATGTAAATGCGAACTACAATAAAACAAAACTTATAAGGATGGAGGAACAACGCAGTGAACTGGTTGCAGAAGCAATGTTAGAAGACAAACTGGTAGATATATGGCCCGAATATCCATGTATTTATAATGTACGCTCGCGTGATTTCAAAAACAGAGATCTACGAGAAAAAGCATTTGAAGAAATCGCCGAAAAGCTGAGACAACCCGGTAAGTGTTGACACAAATCATGCATCCAAATTTCATGCTTGTTTCATGTGCAATATGTATATCATAATTTCATGTCATCATCTCTCATTCAAGCGGACTGGGTGAAAGCAAAAATGAAATCACTGCGAACCAGCTACACAAGGATTAAAAAGCCGGCGCCGAGTGGCAGTTCGAGAAAAAACCTCTCCAAACGAGCAAGTTGGCTTGCTGAAAAGTTACAATTTCTTGAGCCTTTCGTTGCAACTCGAGCACCGATCTCAAGCATGGATTCGGTACGTATTTGTTTTACATTGACATTTACAACTGATATAAAGCAGCAAATTAGGTTTACGGTATAGTTTTAAAGCAAGTATTAAAAGCATTTAGAAACTATACGAAATACATTACAGCGACGATTCGTGTCCTGACCAGATTCATATACAAATTAGCACACAATATTGAAATAAATCTATTTCGGTTAGTCAATCATACTGTTTTGCCATGGAACCATTCCATGGTTACTGAAATAAGTTGTCAGTAGTTCACGTTGCGTTTTAGCATTTTTTGAATGGTTACGATCTGTGTAATGTGTTGTATATGGATCCATTGCAGTTAGGAATGGGTCACTTCGCCATGACCCACCTGTCACAGTATGATCAGTATTTTCTACATCTGCTACGGATACATAGTAACCTTTGTTTCGTTCAACCAAGTAGTTATGCAAACAACACGCTGCCAGGATTAGATTTGTTACCTTTTCTGGGCATAGCTTTATTGTTGTCAGAAACACTCTCCATCTGTTCGCAAGAATACCGAAAGCATTTTCGACCACACGCCTGGCTCGTGATAGACGATAGTTAAATATGCGTTTCTCTTTATCTAAATGTCGGTGTGGATAAGGCTTCATTATATGTTTGCTCATTGCGAAGGCATCGTCACCTATAATGTGGTAATCTATGGTGGAAGAGGTAATTCCAGGAAGAGAAGTAGGTTGTGGCAAATTGAGCTGGTTTTCATCGACAGCTTTCTTTAGGTTGGAGTCATTGTATACACCAGCATCTCCTGCTCGTCCTGCTGCACCAACATTTACGTAAATAAATTTATAATTGGCGTCAGTCAAAGCCAACAACAGAACGCTAAAGAAGTGTTTGTAGTTAAAATATTCCGATCCACTTCCACTAGGCTGCTGTATCGCAATATGCTTCCCGTCAATGGCCCCAATACAGCAGGGATAATTCCATTTTTTCTTAAATTCGTCAGCTATATATACGGTACAACCACTCCAATATGGTTGAAGGTGTCTGAAATAAAACATTTCTAAATATTAAATTCGAATATTTTATTTATTTTAAGGAGATTTGTGATGCACAAACTAGTGGAATAGATGCAATAGACGAACAACTCGTCGAAGTAGACGACAATAACGGTCAGAAGGACTCAGAAACCCCAGGACCATTGTTAGAGGATGCACATGAGGTCCAGTCTCCAAAATCCACAAAGGAACCAATAAAAATAAAACGAAGCAGACAGAAGCAAGCAGAGGAAGAGTTCAAATTAATACAAAATTTAGCAGTGTCCATTGGCGAAAGGAAAAGCAAGAAAGCAATGTTGGAGAACCAAAACAAAGGTGCAGCTGATGCTTTTGGTAGCTATGTTGTCCATGCATTGTCTGAACTTGACCCAGCTACAAGAATGCTTGCTCAACATGAAATCAATAATATTTTGTTCGAGGCTCAAACAGGACAACTTAAGAACAAACACAGTGTCATAACGCCTCAACCTACATCAGTTATACAAGCACAACAACAGGCTTTTCACCCAATATCTACACCACACATTATTCCTAGACCGTCAGCAACGTCATCAAGCCCTCATGTCATCGGTATGAATAGTCGATCATACAGTATACCATCTATCGAAACAAGATGTCACCGTAACCCTCAGTCCTCGACTACGCAATATGGTGGTTACGTCGATCAGAATAACTGGTGTAAAGTCTTCAATGAAAGGGAGTCTATACTTGTTTCATCGCATGATGAACAGCAAAAACACATACTGGAATGATTCATATGTAATGAAGACGTTGTGTAGCATGTGGTAACTTATGTGAAATATCACTGTTATTAACATGCAGAAAGTTGTAAACGTCTGTATAAAATCGTTGTGTAGCTTAAAGCGATAGTCACCTTCATATATTGTTGTTTAAGTGTAATGTAAAGTGCCTGACAAGTCTCTTCGACAACTTCCGAGATAGTTCTCTCACCAATTCGAAATTGAAACGACAAACTCCTGAAGGTTTCTCCTAGTTAGAAAGAGAAACGAAGGCATGATACATGGATACACCTTTATTTAGCAGGCCAATTTTTACGACAGAGGCGGCCTTATTAGTTATTAAAAGGAACTATGTATTATCACGAATACTATAATCACAAATATATTATTGTGATTTAGGTGAACAACGAGTACAAGTTAAGATACGTAAAATTCACTTGAGTTATTTCAAACAAGGAATATGTGTAAATAGGTGACATCAATTCTAATATAAAACTTCAATTTCCAATGTTTAAATGAGTCTCGTATTAACAAAAACAATGTGAACAGAACCACACAAACCTCTACTCTTGCCAACAATATTTTTTTAATATTAATATGATATATATCAATGTCTTTCCAAACCTGTTGCTAGAAAACGTAGGGTAACAGAAAGACGCTCGCAAGGTTTAATCGCAGATCGCATGTGCGTTTCCTTTTTACATATCAAGGACGATACCATCCCCAAGATATGTTCAAAAGACTCCCGATCAAGTCGATGAAATTGCCTGAATTTTTCCGCCCCTTGAATTGTTGAACGCCCCTTGGACATGTCTTCTCGAAATCCATCGTTTCGTCCATATTTTACGTTTGGCTGCCCTTAAGCGTCTCCTACGCCGACGCATAAGCAAAAGGAAAAGCAAAATTTGTTCGTCTTCAGACAAATAATCGTCACTTTCGTTCTCCATGTTTAGTTTTTTTTATTGTAGTTCGCATTTACATATTTCTTGCTGCATGATTTAATTGCATTTGTTCAGCGCACACTGGGCAATTTGTCACGCGTGATAGAAAATATCAAACATGTTTGATAATTGGATTTTACGACACGAATGACAAAATATCTCAATTTGGTCCCCGCAGACTAGGAATAGGTGTAGGTCACAATTGCCACGAGTGACATGTGTGCGTGCTAAGTGCACCAGTGTGCGCTAGGCTTAACATGCCACCAATGCATACCCATCTCCGCCGGGTAAGGTACTACCTACAGGAACAAGGTATATGATTGGTTCTCTGCGACATTGCATTTTCTTCCGTTTTAGTTCGTAAACTCTTCATTTCTTCAGTGATTAGTCATGGAGGTTTAGGTTAGGGTCAGGGTTAGGGTTAGTATCAGGGTTAACGTTAGGGTTATGGTTCTGATATGAAAATATGCATGATGCACGTGCTAATTTATGTACGAAATTCAAAGGAAAAACTGCGGTGATGGAATGTTGCAGAGAACCAATCATACACCTCGTTCCTGTAGGTACGACATGACCCTCTCCGCAGGCAATATGCGCGCCATGTCCATAAAATTAGTAGCCCAAGTTAACGCCTAGCGGGCGTCTTGTTTATATCTAAGAACCCGGAGCCCAAACGAAACCGCTGACCCGTGTCTCGCAAACGTATATTTTATTACATACTGTAATACATTTATACACATGCATATATATAAACTGTTTATAAAGGCGGTATTAAACGGAGTTCGTATGAGTAAACATGGTACAAAGTTCAAACATGCAGAATGCAATGGCGAAAAAATGGCCTGTATATACACTGTATTGCTTCATGAAAGCTTCAAACCCATGCAGATTAGTGAAAACAGGCATGGCCTGATGTACAAAAATATGACCAACTCAACCGACCTTTTAAACATGATTGTGACGCAGGATAAAATTCGTAAAGCTTAGCAAAGTTGTGAGATTTTTGGCACTGTGTTTTCTTTTACTTTTTTTTCAACAGATATCACGCCATCAGCTAATGCGTCGATAAAGAAAGTCAAAATAAAAGTTGTTGATCATAATTAAAGCTTATCTCTGAATAGTATTTTAGTTGTTCGATGTAGATATTAGCGTCAAGTTAAAGGGAATGTTTCTCGCGCTCAGAACTTATGACAAAATTGTACCATGCACATGTATGCATCATGCACACGAACCCGTAGAATATCGGCACCTTAAAAAGGAGAACAATAGGCAACTTGAGCCAATATGGTCTGTAATATGACTTCCACATGATGTGAACAAAACTAAAACTTTTAGGCGGCAAAACCAACAAGAACAATGTCAATGTTAATGTTAATATATCATCAAACAGTACAATGATTGTTATACAATGTCAAACGACCAAGCAAATGAGTTGGCCAAGGTATTACTGAACTCCTCAGATAGTTCATTATATGTCTGAAATGTAGACGGTAATTCTAAAAGTGGACCACAAGTGTGGGCAACAATACACCGAGCGGCGCCAATAGAATTAGTAAAGGCAACTTCGATTTCCTTCACCGTAATGATATTACTTCCCGTAACGAACTGCAACAACCCTGCCAGTTTGCTGTCATCCAACGACTTGACGTACCGTTTGAGATGGTCAAGGCACGTTCGCTCTGCATCAGAGCATGGCTCTGCATGCATGAGCTTTATGACGCGTTTTGACGTTGGCTTTTTTTCTTCATACATAGCGCACAGGCTGTTAAAATCGTAAAATTCAGGAAAACATTTTAATACTTTCAATTCTACACTCCATGCCATGGAGATATACTTTGGTTTCTGGACCAGCTCCTGGTGCGCTAACTCCTCAATGATGGTTTGAATATTTTCTTGTGTTGCCAGGCGATAACATTTATAGCTGCTTAGCATATCCAAGACATCTTCATGGGCAACATCCACCTCACCTTTTAGGCACTTTTTTGTAATCTCCTGTTCGTCCTTCGACACATAAGCGTAAAAGGAATCAAGAAGACATTCTTTGGTCAGGGCTTCATCTCCATACAGGCAGCTTGCTGTGAAAGCTTTAGACATGAAAATTGGAAAATACCTTGCTTCGCGAAACCCAAATACGATAATTCGTGCAAACGCTTAACCATTGACTCTTCTGGTAGTCATGCCTAATAGAAGGCACTTTCTCTGCTGCTCCTATTGCCAACGAAACTGAAAATTCTTTCCAGAATAGACTTAAAACATCGCGTGTCACGCCAGCTCCACGACCGTTTTCTGGATTACCGTTATCTCCTATAAGCACAAATGTCAGTTTGCACTGGAGCATGTTAGGATTGTTGAATTCCGAGATCATTGTTCGTAAAATATTGCTTCTCGGTATGACAAGTTCCCGTGTACATTGAGGAACCGGTACCTCAGGGAAAAATAAAACTTCTGGTAAATCGTCATCTGCATTGAACATGAATTGTCCATCATCGACAACTTCCTGAATAACCGGTATTTCTTGTACATCACCTATTTGTGTGCAAAAAAATGCATTATTTGCAGTGCTCCAATATAACGTTAAGTAACTTCGTTACATTCTACAAACACGTATAACTGTAATACACATAAATTACGCAAACATTATTGCTGCCTCCCCTCAGGGAGGCAGCACACTATTCTTGACATGCCTCTTGCGTTTACTCGTGCCCAGTCCTATTACCGAGCTATGTATAGCTGACCAGATCTCGATTTGTTAAATTTTGCGTTTGTTTGTTTGTTTGTTTGTTTGGCGTGTGTCGGCATTACGTCATCCATATCTGCTCGAAAGTGACTCAACGCGCATGTTCCGCTACCACGCTGCCTGGTTTCAGGAAATTAACGGTAAGAACAATAATTGTGTCTTTACTTTCTCGTGGAAGTATTCATCAAGGCCATGAAGGTTTCAGTGGCCAGTCTCGAGGAAATCAGTGCTCTTTCATGAGTTTATCAGCGCTGGCTATTCCAGTTACGAAGTGGAACTCGACAACAATCGACAATGTCTTTATAGTACAAGGTGACAACATGTACTTGAATGCTTTTAACCATTATCTCATTCCTCGTCAGGGATTTCTGTCGTTGAACAACTTACCAACCGTTGTTTGTTGCCGTTGGTTAGAAGACAACTTGTCCTGTCTCATCAGTGATCGACACAAATATATCGCCCGTTGAGGCGGTGGAGCCCGTTGAGGCACAAAACAATATTGATCTGCCCAACTGTATATGTAATAAACTGTAGATGGAACTGTCTTCAAGAAATTATTTACCTCAACTTTGTGAAAATTCAGTGGATTTGTCCATTTTGTGAAAATTCAGTGGACAATGGAAATTATTTGTGTGCCATGGATAACCATAATATTTGGTATGCAGTAAATACAATATTACAAGTTCTTTGGGAAAATAAAATACAGTAGTTGCAGTTGACTGTGGTTATATTCCCGAACGACAATTACAGTATAATATGTGGAGTCGTGGACATGTGCAATGAACTAATACATCACAAAGATCTTGAAAGTATCACATTCTCAACAATAAAATTTAGACGATATAAATAATGGTGCAACAATATCGTAAACATCTGTTACATACCATTTCTGGTATTTATTTAGTCAGCGCCTATTTGTTTAGCGCTTGCTTTGCCATAAACATATCAGACACTTGCGATTCCACTGACAGCTTTGCCACAGTAAGAAGCATGATTTATAGTGGCAGTGATTTATCAGAAATTTGTTTACCAACATTTCAACTATACATACTGTAGTCATAATGTATACTGTCTATCCAGTCAAAAGCCTTGCCAATTATATTCAGATAAGTGATAGTCATTTGTAATTTAAGTCTGCTGTATTTAAAATAATTAAAATAATTGATAGAAATGTGTACATAACTACAGTAGGTTCATTTTTGAAATTTTATCAAAAATTAGGCTTCCCATGACTTTCAAGGCAGCACTTCCCCTTGCGATAGTAACTTCTAGTATAGTTTATAAATTATAACACAAGGGTGGATATGTGTATCGTGCGTCGAACAATTTTTTTGAAATAGTAATATATAAATACATAAACGCCTGTTTACACAGGCAATTTTTTTGGCGATTTGTTCGGCGATTTTAGGTGCGATTTCAAATCGTACGTGTAAACTATCAGCGAGTTTTATAGCGATTTGATAGCGATTTGTCGCAGCGTAGTCGCCACGGTTTCGATCCTACTCGACTTTAGACGCGATTTGATGGCGATTTCTATTTGGATATCAACCAAAAACTGCCCTTTTTGCATGGAGATTTTCTTCGCCTAGCCGGTCGCCTGTTTCGTTGGTTTCACTTTCATCCGCCATTTTCTACGACAAACCACCCTTGGGGGTACGCAACGGCAGCTTTTTGTTGATATCCAAATAAACATCGCCATCAAATCGCGTCTAAATTCTAGCAGGATCGAAACGGTGGCGACTACGCTGCGACAAATCGCTATAAAATCGCTGATAGTTTACACATACGTTTTGAAATCGCACCGACAATCGCCGCTTAAATTGCAGAACAAATCTCCACAAAAATCGCCCGTGTAAATGGGCCTTAAGGCTGGCAACTCTTTATACTCAAGTATGGCCTACGAATATATCATTAAAAAAAGAGCAAATACTTTGCATATACAGGTATTGATGAAAGGTATAATATATGCAACTTAACTAGCAGTGCCGGTAAGCATGTGACTGCCTGACCAAACAATGCCATCCAGGAAACATCTTTTACCTAATTAAATTAAATTATTTTCCGACCTACGAACCTGGATTTTTATTACCGAAAACACAACATTGGCCTTACCATCAAGGATTTGCACAGCTTCTTGCTGACTTGTAGAAGGCTGAGAAAGGCTACCTTGTTCTGCAGGCTGCCATTGGCTGGTTGGTTCAAAAGGATTAATACCAGACACTTGTCCAGTTCTACTTTGGTTACCTGCAAATTGTGAAAAACATGTACAATCCAAATTTAATAAAGAACATGTTTTCAATTGATCCTTAACCCTTTCATATAATTAGTTTTACTTGTCAGGAGGTCTCCTCTTGACCATGCAATAAGTTGTCCTAGTATTGAGACAGAGTAAAATAATCTCATTATTATAAACTAATTAGTGGTCTGTTTTAAATGCTGCATTCTGATTGACTGAGCAAGACCAACAGTAAAAACAGCTGCTAAAAAAAAAACATGTTGCAATGGTAAGTTTCCTAAAGCAATTGTATATATACACAACTTTCCGCATGTCTTTGAGCAATAGTTAACATGAGCTTTGCCCTTGTTAACTATTGCTTATAGAGAAAGTCTAGCAAATTTGATATTTTCGGAGGGGGGTCTTCTGTCAATAGACCTTAAGCATAATGACGTCACAAGCTTATGCGTGACTACTAAGACCAGAATTCCCCGCAAAATGTGCAATGTTTGTTCTAATAATTCTCGCGGGGACTTCTGGTCTGAGTAGTCATGCATAAGCGTGTGACATCATTATGCGTAAGGTCTATTTCCCCCTCTGGTGCAAGTAGCCGACCATTGTAAAATTTCCTTCCTGGGGCAAACGTCATGACAGCTTTAATAGAATTAATCGTTAAATTTCCCTACGGTCTTTCAGTGCTATCAAAACCTCAACCCATGTTGCATCATTAGTAATATATTAAAGATGCCCGACCCTAAGCCCTAACATTGATAGGTGCACTACAGTATGTAAGAGTTAATGGCCGAGAACGAGGGATGTATGCTGCGTCCGAGGGCTGTATATAGCATACATCCCGACGTTCGAGGCCATTAACTGCCTTATTTAACGATCGAGGAGGTTTTCCAACAAAGTTTTGTCTATTTTTTCCTCATTCAACAAAAATTTTCCTAGTTTTTTTCATCATTTCTTATCTAATTAGTATTCATAGTGCTGTATGTTATATACATCCCGCGGTACATCAACGAAAACCGACTAGATCGTTAAATTTTTTTTCTCTTTATCTCTCTACAGGCTTACGCGAAACCTACCCAAGAAGCTTTATAATATGTTTATATATATATACTTACTTGAGGAAGACAAGGATATGCTATCTGTAGAAATTGAAAAATCATCTTCAACATCTTTTTCATGAGAAGTCTTTTGCTTTTTTTCAACATTAGCAGGGGGTGTTCGTACGATTTGCACTGATGGTCTGACATACACAGGTTTGTTATCCCTGAAGACACGACTCATAACTGACCCAGTCAAATATTGACCAGCTGCCAGTGTTGGCGTCAAGAGTGATGTATGTACTGAATGCACAATTTCAAAATCAACACCATCCGGTATTTTTTCTTGAAAAGCTTCGCGTATTTGCAGTATTATCTCAATGTCACTCCATTCTTTCATAAATTCAAAGGCATTAATAATATGTCCCTGTTCTTGCAAGAAAACCTTAATTCCTTGGCGTGGGACATTCATATCACCTGGCCCAGTCAGAAGAATGAGGTCGCGTGAAAATGGTCCATTTGCACCTCTGGCTTTTGTTGCTCTTTGACTTCGTGAAGTTCGCCTGTTTCCGATGGCAGTTCGCTGATTATTAAAGTTTCTTCTAGCATTATATAAAGGAGTATAAATATTTCCACTTGGAAGTGCAGGGGAAGAGACGGCCAACTGTCTTGGTGTGGGACCAGATGTGGGGCCACTAGCTGTACTGGCTGTAAGTACAGGCTGTACAGCTGTTCGAGGACTTCGAGCTTCGTTTGGGTTTACATTTATATTCCTAACACGATGTCCTGTAAAAACTGCCCTTACTTCTTCTTCTACATTCTCGTTGATATTGACAGCACCACCTGCTGTATTATTTACGGTCGCTATTTGTCCATCATTTGATAAAGCTTGCGATAAATCGTCAATTTGATGTGCAATTTGCGTCAAGATTTGTCGAGGAGACGCCATGTTCGGACGCCATGTTGAACGGTAAATAATGGCGGGATATATTTTCTCCCGTAAAAAATTTCGACCATCTGGCAGACTAAAAAATTCGACTGCCCGAGAAAAATTAAAATCTCGACTGCCCGAGAAAAATCTCGACTGCCCGAGAAAAATTAAAATCTCGACTGCCCGAGAAAAATTAAAATCTCGACTGCCCGAGAAAAATTTCGACTGCCCGAGAAAAATTAAAATCTCGACTGCCCGAGAAAAATTAAAATCTCGACTGCCCGAGAAAAATCTCGACTGCCCGAGAAAAATCTCGACTGCCCCAGAAAAATCTCGACTGTCCGAGAAAAATCTCGACTGCCCGAGAAAAATCTCGACTGCCCGAGAAAAATCTCGACTGTCCGAGAAAAATCTCGACTGCCCGAGAAAAATCTCGACTGCCCGAGAAAAATCTCGACTGCCCGAGAAAAATCTCGAATGCCCGAGAAAAATTTAAGGTAAATAATTTTGTCTTTCATTATGTTACGTTTTGCATTCGCAAAGTTGATATCGTTGGAACATTTAGAAATTAAACTGCTTCTGCTCTGCTTCTTCAATAACGTTTGTATAAACGATAACGTTTGATTCGAGTTGACATGTGAGTCATTTGATCATTCGAGTCGTTCCTATTTGATTATTTTCCTATTTGTTTCATAGTCATAAGCCGTGTTTACACTACAAGCCTTGGCCTAGCCTAGGCCTGGATTTTGGTAGTGTAAACACACTTTGGCCTGACCTAGGCCAGGGAATCTGGGCTCACATCAACCGTTGGCCCAGGCCTGGCCTAGGCCTGGCCTTGGCCAGCCAAATGTCAGTGTAAACACTTTCGGCCAGGCCTATTGCTATATGGTAATATGGTCGGCAGTAGTGATATTCAGCGGCAAACACGTGAAAAACGACTAAAAAAATGAACTATGGCGAAGGGAAATCCGTGGACAGACGATGAAACCGAAGCTTTAGTGTAAACGCTCCATATTTACTTTGGCCAGGCCAAGGCTTGTAGTGTAAACATGGCTATAGTATACTAAGCCTCGTTTGCACTTTCCCTTTTGGCGCATATGCCAAAAGTGTGTTTTTTATGGCAACAATTAATAATAAAAATGATGAGACGTTCTCTGGCTAAATATATATTTATTAAATTTTGTATACAAAATTTCCAATACCAGTGTTTTTGGTTTAAAATGTCTAGTTTATTCTAAGTTTATATTGTTGAGGTTTACTGTGATAAATGAGTGCAAAGTAGCTACAAGTCAAAATTAAGCAAAAATTGTATCTATATTTAACTAACCCTAACCAAATTACAACAATGGGGAAATCGGTTTCAAATGTCTTTTCTTTCCCTCACTAAAGATACTTTAGATAAAAAGTACATAAACAGTTCTATTTTGCGGCAAAGTACCTCTCTAGCGTGTTTTGGTGTGTGATCTCGTTCATTTAGTTCAATTATCACTTTATCCGTCAGCAATAAAAAGTGAGTTCGGCAAACTCTGCTAGTTTCTCGGCAGTTCTGACTTCTGAGGGCTTCGGGTATAGACGTGATCACATTTTGATGTAGAAAATTAGTTACTGTATGCTATAATATGTATCTTGAATATCATTACCGAAGAATATTGAAAATTAAGCAGAAAATTAATTGTTATAAAAAACATTGGGCCATCTGTTGTCTGTCCGCTTAAGGGGTTGATTTGTTCATTGGGACCTCCACTGAGGTGTCAACTTCCGCTAAAGAGAGGTGTCCACCTAATAAAGGTTACATTACTAGTGTTTTATTATCAAGGAAACGTTTGGGACCTGAATTTAGTTTCCGCTTAAAAGGGGTGTCCGCTATTAGGGGTTCAACTGTATTTATAATTTATTTTGAAGAACGACGCATGCGCTTTAAGAACAATCTGTCCCCAAGATTCGAATGTTGTCCGGTAGTAGATTATTCGGGGGGTGGAGACAAAAAATTCCGCGAGTTACACAACTGTATATCGTTAAACTGTGGTTGTGCTTTAGTTCCCGCACACACGACGAATTTGATCATTCGTGACCAAAATTATCAAACATATTTGATGTTTGGCTTACATGCCACGAATGACCAAAATCGTCTGAAAAGTCACCCGCACACGAGAGTAACTGGAGCCAATGGTCACGAATGATATTTTGCTAAGCACGTACCTCCCGTGTGCCTCGGCCTTTGTGGTATAATGGTATTGTGTCAATTTAATGAAATTCTGTGTTTCCTTTTGAATGTAAGGATATGCAAAAGTACATAAAACCAGATCTGATATGGGCGAAAAATCACTGGCCAGCCAAGGTAGGTAGTATACAATATTATACAATATTGGGTAGGTAGTATACAATACAATATTGGGTAGGTAGTATACAATATATTGCAACAGCTCTGCGACTGATCAATAATTATGCGATTTAGCTTACTGTAAGGTAAATCGCACAACTATTCGTCCTTACTGATTTAGGTCACTGCCGGGTTACCTTTCTCAGTCCAATTTTCTCTGACTGATTAGTGATTCAATAATTGTGCGAAACGTGCATTTACCAGCCTCGTTACAACGAAGCTATTGAAATGCAAATGAGTATGCCGAAGACACTTTTTTTGAGCTGCTGTCCATTCATATGATTGAATAATACACCAATCTTCAGATTTCGTTTGAAAAGTTTGAGCGACGTCTAGTTTTTACCAACAAATTTGGTCAAAATTCACGAAAATCATGAAATTATATGCCTTTCTTGTTAATTTCTTCGGCGATATTACTAACCAAGGGGGGGTTTACAAAGGAGCATTGTTTAACTGATAGTTATCGTACTCTGGGGACCCTAGAAAGGAAGTTTTTGCCTTCCACCTGCGTCTTCGCGAAGAAGCCTGGAACATGGCCTATGAAGATACTTGCCCTTTTTCATTTTCAATTGATTTTATTATAAATTTTAGTTCGCTGTGACCGAAACGAAGTCCTTAGCTTATGATTCGCGCCATTTGAGGAACGATTGAACAACTATTTAACACAGTACACGTATTTTAAAATCAACCTCCAGAGCCTTCGCATTTCCCGCGCGGCCGGGGATGCTTAGGTCTGGGTACGAGATTGGTTTCCGGGAGAAAAATGCATAGCAACCGACCACCGTGTTCGCGCAAACGATGAGAAAATAGAGCAATTTCATTGGTCGAGATATGCACGTGACAGCTGTCCACCGACTCCGGTCAAGATAACCAAGCTAGCCTCCTCCGCAGGCATCTCTGTGGCTTATTTTTCCCGAGTCAAATAGCTTCCAACGCTGTTTTGGCCATTTTTGGCCGAGCCAGAAGATGCGGGAGGGGAATGGGGCGAGGCGAAAATTAAGAGAAGCGAGAGATGCCTGCCAAAAATCGATGTGTGAGGACACGACTCTTCACCTCATGGACCTGTCAATTCACCCGGGGTAGGGTGGGGACATTTTGCTCTTATTTTCCAAACAAAAATTATATTGTATCTTATAGAATTTAGTGGTATTCAGCCTATTTATTATACAAGATATGCATATCAAGTAGTTTTTACATATAATATGATAAAGTGAAGTCTTTTGGCAGCATAACATACATCGTACACTAAAGATCGTACACTAAAGTCATACTAAAGTATATTCGCCTCCTGAAGTATCTAATAAACTCTTCTTTGTGAAACCGCTGTTGTATCGCAGACTCAGCCTCCCTCCGCCCTAAGAGATGAAGAAGGAAGATATTTCGAAACTAAACTTTACACGCGACTGCAATGTTCAATTGATTGTGACCTTAGAGATTCGGGAACAGTAGTCCAAACCGTGCGCTATTGTTTAGTTGGTAAGTTTTAATAATATAGATAGCTGCCAAAGCTTCAACAAACACATGACGTCCATGTCTAAATTTTGCTTTTAATCTATGAATTTAAAGGAGCAAAAGGAGTGGGAAAGTCATCCCTTCTAGAGGCTTTGTGTAAGAATATAAATGACACGAAAAAGGGAACAGCACACCATTTGGTAAGTACTAACGTAGCCTAACAAATAACAAGCTCAGTTTAAATATCCCAAAATCATCCTGCCAGAGCTGACGTTTCATATAAATATCCCGAATTTAAAACATAGTCCTAACCCCAACATAACCCTAATCCTAACCCTAACCCTAACCCTACACCTAATACTAACGCTAACTCTTACGATAATGCTTTATTTTAGAAATAATAGCTGATTTTAATTTCGAATCTTACTACCGATAGTCTATGTGACGTCATTTCGGGATTTATATGAAACTTCACCCCGTGTTCTTATCCTTTTAGGACCTGCAGTTTGCGTACAAACGGCAAAGACTTGAAGAAATTATTAATGACTATTTTTCTGTTGGTAAGTTTTAATAATATAGATAGCTGCCAAATTTGTATTGTTTGTTGTAAAACCATAGGCAGCCCAACAAATAGTGTTTAATGTATGAAAAGAATAAAAAAACTGTCGAAAAATTATTAAAAACACACAATTGAAACTCGTGAATACTGTACAGGTGTTGCGACTGTTGAGACCTGGGCACTGAGAAGAAAAAAAAGAGGAGTTGCTGGAGAGAAATGAAATGAGGATGCTCAGATGGTTAATGGGATATCACTGAGAGAAAGGTTAAGGAATGAAGAGATAAGGAGAGCAGGTGTGACGAAGATCAGTGATAAGATCAGAGAAGCTAGATTGAGGTGGTATATACGGACATGTGGTGCAGAGAAAAGAACCAGTACCTATAAAGAGGGCATGGAGAGAACCAGTTGTTGGAAAGAGATGGAAATGGTTGAGATGGAAAGAGATATGAGGAAGGAAATGGAGGAAATTAATCAAGGCAGCCGACCCTTAATATTAAGAAAACGTTGGAGAAGAAGAAGAAGACTGTTGCGACGCACTGTAGGCAAATTCAGCGATTTGAACGCAATATATGCAAATCTATTTATACAGTAGTTTTAGGATAAATTTTCCAACTCTCAACATCGTCAAACCGCAGACACCCATAACAAACTTGTAAACGGCTGGGGCCAATTGGGTTGGTAATGCACTAGTCAGTGGTAAGCCCCACATCCCCCTACCCAGGGAATTATAGGTGGGTTTGACCCTCTTTTACGCAATGGTATACATGTATGGGGCTTTAGACAATACCAGCCATGTGTCATCTACGACCGGGGACTATTGGCAGTGGCATCATCGGGGATTCCGGACTAGTTCCTAGAATCCTAGTCCTCTTTTCTCTCGATAATTCATTTTGATGACATCACAGAATGGGATAATCGAGAGGGGACTTGCGGCAAATGATCCAAAATTAGCCATCGTGGACCCAGCACTAGCCTGTACAAAGGTAATCCAAAAATGGCCTATTATATTAGCATTATGCCATAGACCTTAACTATCTTTATTGTATATATGTTGTTTAAGTATCGGTTTGCTTTTTGGTACAGTCTTTTCGGGCAAGTTGTAAGCCTTGACATTCATGTTAAAAATAAAATAACTCTGTTGTTCTGTTACAATTGTTCTGATGGCTCTCGTTCATAAAATGATAACAGGGCTGCTTTCATAACATTTAAATAATTTATGATTCAGACTATTTTTAGCTGGATAAACATATCAAATGTATATTGGTCATGGTCAATAAACAGGATTAAAAGAATGTTGCTTACTGGGTGGGCATTGAGCCTTTATAGTTTTATCTACTAAAATTCCTATCAATTATCAGTTATGGTTCTTTTTGTAATTGTCGGGAATTGTTTCGCCGCAACAAGAAACTCACAGATGTTTAGATTTTTTAAGCTTTTATTAAGACAAAAACACTCTCAGATCACTGCTCACAGTATAGTCTTCGTTCGTTCGAAGGTTCATGGTTCACTTATCACGCCACTTGTCACGTGACAACTTACGTCATAACAACATAACATCTAAAGTTAACTAATTGCATAATGTTAAGTCACGACACTCTCCCCCTATTTGATTCCGAAGGTATCAAATATATTTTGTTCAGTTCAAGTGTCTAGTTCCTCTTGGTTGGCAATGGTCTTAATACGCTTTGCAGCAGCAATAGCAGCCTTTCTTGGTGTAAACTCCCTTGCTTTCGGATCAAGTGTAGGGGTTTCAGGATCTTGTGGTACATCACAGGACAGCTCCATTGGACATAATTGTTGTACCGCTCTCTCAAGGAATGATTTCCCCGCCCTAAGCTTTGCTGCGCGTATATCACCGTCTCTCCCTTTGATGAGTTTCACCACGACTCCGATGTTCCATTTCCCTCTATTTCGTTCTGTGCTTTGGATCAGGACCACGTCACCAGGCTTGATAGAAAGTTCCGATCTCTTATGGTTAAGATTGTGTCTCTCTCTCAAACTCTTCACATATTCCCCGGACCATCTAGACCACAACACGTCCTTGCAACGCCGAAGGTATCTTGCTCTCTTCCTCATGTCTACGTCTTCGATTGAATTTACTTCTTCTTCTGGCAAAATATTGGGTTGACCAAACATCATGGCACTCGGTGTCAACACAGGCAGTTGTATGTCGTCTTCCACATACGTCAATGGGCGATTATTGAGTGCAACTTCGACATCTAGGATTATTTCTTCAAACTCATTCCATGTAAGGTTGGCTCTTCCAATTGACTTGTACAAAGCTTGCTTTACCAACCCCACTAGTCTCTCAAACTGTCCTCCCCACCAGGGAGCTCTACTTAAATTGAATTGCCAGATAATGTTGTTGTGGGCAAGGTAGTTCTGCATCTTCTCATCCTTCATAATTCCCCTCAGCCATTTCGCAGCAGCAACGAAACTTTTACCATTGTCGGAGTATATCTTCTGAGGCCGACCACGTCTGGCGATAAAGTCAAGCTATGTATGCTATACTGCCTGTCATCCAATCCTTCGTTTTTGAACTCCACCTTCAGCAGTTGGTTGCACAACTATAAGCATTTTTCATATGCTGGATTTGCCTAAATGGCTTAGATCCCTGTTTGTGCTGGCCTTGTACTACCCTTTTTTCTTAACTACTTCCACGCAGGGATCAGATGGTTTTACATCCGAAGATGAAATGAAAAACCCAAGATCCCTCTTGAAACTGGGCATTCTTTTCTTTTTTTTCTAAAAACCAACGCAATATGGGACTCTCCAAAATGGACACAGTCAATTGTCATAATACTCAAGTCATATCATCTCAGAAAAAACCTTAAGCTAAGGCGTTCAATGTTGCTAACTGCAGCTCCAGCAAGTTACCCTGTTGTAACGCCACATCAGTTTCCGTACCAACTTAGTAGCAAGTGAAGCCTTTCGTGTCGGTGGTCTTACCAGGATACGCTGTGCTGCCTCCAGAAGCTGTTTAATCAAAGGGTGCTGTGACATTCTGGGAAACCATTTTTCTTTTGTACCCAGATAACCCCATACACTACCGAGTTAACTGCGGCAACCAACCTTTCTTGGATTAAATACACCAGAATAAGATATGGTATATTTACTGGTATAACCACTTCCTTGGCCACCGCATGCACCACTGCAACTGAAAGAACACACAAATTACTTATACATAATCTACCAGCAATAAACTGCCCCTGCCATACTCTATTCCTGTCCTTTACTGACTGCCCCTACACCGGGCTATAGCCCCTAGGCTATGTGCCCCTCAGGCATTTGCCCTTATCCGCTATTGTGCCACCCATAGGCATTTGCCCCCTTATGGGGTATTGTGCCCTCACAGGCCTTTTACCCCTTGCAGGCTTTTTGCCACTAACATTAGCTAT
Organism: Chrysogorgia sp. JL179-B06; assembly: GCA_035772405.1. NCBI lineage: Eukaryota > Metazoa > Cnidaria > Anthozoa > Scleralcyonacea > Chrysogorgiidae > Chrysogorgia > Chrysogorgia sp. JL179-B06. Next base: position 264,072 of record JAYKKM010000262.1, read on the forward strand.
TGTGTCCCTAACAGGCTATTGTGCCTGAGACCCTTTCAACAACGCCTTTTGTTCCGGATGTGACCCACCAGACCACGCAAAAGGCCTCTTAGACTTTTTTGGAGGGACTATTTTCTTTGCTTTTCTCTCTACGTCGGACAATTTCACGAATGGGTCGGACAATGTCCGTGACCGACCGATATTTTAAGGCCTGCAATGTATTCATGTTTAAGTTTTATAGTTTACTGCGAACCGCACCAAAATCTCTATTTTGTTTTACGCGCTTCAGCTATAACGCGGTCATTTACTATGGACCCCATATACCGCGTTATAACGAGGCTCCACTGTATTTCTATTTCAGATCAATCTGGCAGTACCAACTTGTTGTTTATTGACAACATTCAACATCTGCCATCTACTATGAAGGGGGTTTTGAAGTCTGTAAGTATGACACATGTGTATGTTACTGAATGTCAGGCCTTTATTTCCCCCGCCTTATGCTAAAAGGGAGGCAGGCAGGAAGGCGAAAAAAATAATGGCCTGACAAAACTCTATTCACCCTCGTGCAGCCCTTAATATTTCTTATCTATTTTCATCTTGTGTGTATATGACAACTGGGCCAGCCGCATAGCCAAGACTGGGATCTCGTTTACCCAGGTCAGCCTGGGTAGCATGGCTAGCCCTCCCCATGTAACCACAAATGATGATGATCTCGGCAAACCGGGCCAGCTCGGGTACCCGTGCATGAGGTGACTATTTATGAACAAAGCTATGATGACGTAGCATCAGAATCAGGGCCGTAGCTAACCCCTAATGGTTGGGGTGTGTGAATGAAAAAATTTCCAAATGGATCTCTAAATTTTCGAATAACATTCTTCTGAATTATACGGATGTTCAATCCTACTAGTTTACAGTTGATTATTGAAACCTTAATTAATATAAGTGACCCTCGTGTCTCACTCTTTTCCCGCCTTTCTGCCCCTGCCGTGTATTATTGCAAAATCATGTGAGCAAAATCATTATTGCAAGTTCAATTAACACCCATACACTAACGTTTTAAACAGAATATCTCACAACTGGACGTTCTGGTTTGTGCATCGTCAAGAGCTGGATTGGCTCAGTTGATTAGTGACAAAATAATCAGACTGAACCCTCACGACCTGGAGATTTGGGTGGTGAATCCAGAAAAAGATGTCACAGAAAGTATTTTTCAGGTGCGAAGGGTTTTTGTCCATTTAAATTTTTCCATGGCCATGAAAAGTATAGCGCATGAGTACTTGAAATGTTATGTGATGTACGATCCTGTGGTTTTTTAGTGACATGTAGGGTTAGACTGTGTTCAAAAAGGGAGGAATGATAATGTGTTTTGGTACAAGGTGTTGCGCAATCAGATGTGTCGCGTATTTCTGGCCATGCCCCAGATTTCTAATCTCCACACACAGATATTTTAGACCTCTTACACCCTTTTTCAACGGTACAGTAGTGGTTTCCCCTCGATACCACTGTTTTGATATACTTACTGTTTGGCACCTATTTTTGAAAAGCAACCTGCTATTACAAATATTTTTGAAAACACTGGACCTTTTCGAATTGCGTTTCTAATTGCCTAGTACGCAGTACAATAACTATCGGTTATAATAACTTGCATTTCAGGAGTTATATACCGGACAGAAAGACGAAACTGTTCAACAATGTTTGGAAATGATTGGGCATATTCCCGGAAAGGCGGTTGTTCTGGCCAGACTACTATCTCGTGGCTTGGAAGATATTGAGACATTTACTGATGGCGTGATAGAAGATGCCCTCCGCTGTCTGGAGACTGACAAAGAATTCTTTGAGCCAAATAATACTGCAAATTTTTTTAAATTCCTCACAATTTGTGCTGCCGGTGGCATCGAGAAATCATATATGCTGAAATTCCTGCGTCTGACAATTGCTGACTTGCCTTGGACGATGCTGAAGATGGAGAAACAAACAGAAATAAAAACGATAATGCCAGTGTCACCCTTGTGCAAGGAAGCGATAGAAAGTTATATCGCCAATACATCTGATACGTGGAAACAAGTGGTAAATGTATTTATTCTTAAATTTGTTTGTTTGACATTTTCATGTGGGAAGATTAACGGAGTGCATCGAAACGTCGGAATCCTACTTTTATACTTTTCAGGCTGACTAGAACTTACCCTAGATCACTAGTTTCATTCTTTAACATTTTTTTCTCTTTTCTTTTTCAGTTTGATCTCATGAATCAGTTTAGTTTGCCGTCACGTAATATCCGTGGATTGGTTTTTGAGATTGTTGTTGGTAAGGCATTAACCAAAGTGGAAAGGTTTACGTACTATGGCTGTACAGGCACAACTACGGCCGTCACGCTGGGCATAATTGCGACAAACGTTAGCACTGCCAAGTCCCATTCTAGCGTTGGCACCATACATGAAAATACTTGCCTTTCCACACCACGTATGACAGGTTGTGACTTCCTGTTGAAGGTTAACAAGCAACTATATTTTATTCAATGTACAGTTGGCGATGTGGACAAGAAATTAGATTTCTGGAAAGATGCCCCAGCTGGGGCGATATCTCTCTTGGTCACACCACGCTGTGACTCCAGTTTTGTCACGGAACTTCTAGCTCGGAGAAGTGGATTATCCAAGAATTTCCGAGAGAACAAATTTCAATTGGTTGATGCCGCTCTTATCCCCAGCGACGACATCAAGTATTTCCTTTAGTAAATGTTTAGACATTGAATCGCTATTGGTTGTTTGGGCTTATACTAGAATTGACATTGAATCGTAAGAATTAATTGACTGATTTAATTAATAAATTGACATGGAATTGTAGACTTCGTTAATAAAATGAATAGAAAAGCATATCTACTCACGTTCAAACTTGTTGAATATATCTGCAGCACGATTTAAGTTTTTGCGGTTTTCTCAACGGTGCTGGATAGGTGTGGTCGACAGGCACGTGTTCACTTAAAAGTCGGAATGACGTTGTCATTAAACCCGCGGACAAAGGTGGCGCCGTTGTTGTTTGGAGAGCGGACTTATATAGACAAGAAGCTATTCGTCAGCTCAGCGACGCCTCCTTTTACACTAAGACCAATTCCGATTCCACTTCTACCCACCAAAAAACTGTGAAAACCACAATTAATCGTTTAATTCAAGCCGGCGATTTGCCCGCCTCTGCATCCAACCTTATAATCACTACACCCAGAACCCCAGTTATGTATTTTTTACCCAAAATCCATAAGCCTGATAACCCTGGCCGGCCGATCGTTTCTGCTTGCAGTTGCCTGACCGAGCTCATATCTAGCTTTTTGGATAATGTTATGCAGTGGCGGCGCTAGGGGGGGCAAGGGGGGGGGGGGGGGGGGCATTTGCCCCCCCAATTATTTTTTTTAGCCCCCCCCCAATTTGCCCCCCAATATTTTTTCTTTTCCCAATTACCCCTTCGAAAGTGTAAATATATTTAATTAAACAGTGACATCAACGAATCAAGCGATTTAAGCGAATCGGTCATGTTCTGGACAGCAGCGACGAGTAACTTTAAGCAACATACTTTTCAGTCAGTTAGTTATACATTTTACAGTTCATTTGTAATGTTTTTGAGGCTTCACATTGCTTCGAACTTTCTTTGTCGAGGCAGTTAAAATTTCGTTTGCCTAAAAACTTGATTGACAGGTTTTCTCTGTTTGTCATTTTTCCCAATCAGATTAAAAGCATTTTGCTGGCTTCTTTGTAGAGTTGTCGTATCGAGTTAGGAATTGATTTTAATAAATAAATAAATAATAATAATAAATAATAATAATAATAATAATAATAAATAAATGATAAACAAAACAAACAAACAATAACAAATAAATAATAATAATGATAACAGTGTCGTTCGAAATTTTAACGATGAATGTATAAAATGTCATGTCGAAGTTTGATAAGGGCGTGGATATATCTTCGAAACAACAAAGTACCTTCAACATGACAGTGACCCGCCGCATATTACACTGATATATGGTAATGAAGACAAATTTCAACTTTATACCGTCAAAATTGACTTAAACGTAGAAACAATCTTAAGATTAAACACTTTGTCGCCTTTTTAATATAGTTTCAACTTACATTTTTCTAGCGTATAAAGTATTTGATAGTTAACCTTTTTGAAGATAATTGCTCAGCTTATAGGGGGCCGATTACACGAGGCAAGTTGGCCCGGCTAATGCCGGACTAACTCGGAGAGCGGGATGAGTTTGATTTGACGACGATGATTTCAACCCAAAATTCGCAATAACCTAGCAAATATTACTTCACTTGGGCAAAGTTACGTTAGTTTTACTGCAGTTTTACGCTGTTATTTATGCTGAGGAAATTTTTATCGTTAATAAAAACGATTGTTATTGTTTTGACTAAGGCCCAGTTCAGACGCCGAACTTTTCATGAGCCGAACCTAATTCCAATTTAACCCGATTCTTGGCACTTTCTCGATATATGAGCAACCGAAATTTAAAATTATTATAGCATCAACCCAAGTCAGTTTTAGGATTAGGATTCTATTACTCGGTACTAATAAGTATCCTCCATAATCCAGGGGTATAGGACAACTCGACAAAGCCAGCAAAATTGGGAAAAATGACAAACAGAGAAAACCTGTCAATCAAGTTTTTAGGCAAACGAAATTTTAACTGCCTCGACAAAGAAAGTTCGAAGCAATGCTCAAAAAGCCTCAAAAACATTACAAATGAACTGTAAAATGTATAACTAACTGACTGAAAAGTATGTTGCTTAAAGTTACTCGTCGTTGCTCATCAAATTTGAAACACAATGTATAAACTAATGTACCGATCAATTCGAAACATCACCATGACCCCCCCGGGCATACCCCGGGAATTTGACTCTAAGCTGTGTCCGGGGAGTAGGGAATTTGATGTTCGAGGCCTTTTGCAGGGTGGGGAATTTGACGAGGGTGGGGAATTTGAACCGGAAGTATAGAATTCACGCATTTTCAGGTGTAATTACTGCTCGCGGTCAATCTCGTTCCCAGAGCCTTGGCCGGCTCGCGGTCTAACTAAAGCTTCGTTAAGGTACAATGGCGGCGGAATCACCATACAGTTGAAGGATTGTCATTGTTAGATTTTAATGGGAGAGATTCTGCTTTCGTCAAGGACTGGTTTGTCAAAAATCGAATGGAATTTCTGTACTTCCAGTTTCATAAATTGGCCATGGGGTCGGGCATTTGCTCGTTTAATTTCTTGCTATAGTAGGGCATTTGAACACTTTTTTCGCCCAGGGGGATGGGCATTTGAACGACCAAATTTTCAAAAGTTCAAATTCCCGGGGGGGGCATGGTGATGTTTCGAATTGATCGGTACATAATAGCTTTGAGAACGGTCGTGTGACTTTTCTCTCGGTCTGGACTTCTGCTTTAATAAATTCTTGAAATGTGCACAGAATGTATACGTTTGAAGATCAAAGCACAAACGTTGTCTTTCTGTTAATGTAAGAGTTTAATTTTTTTAAATCTATCCGCGCCTTCATTGATTTTTTCAAAATAATTGTCTTCATCTTCTGCGATGGGTACCAAGCCACAATAAAAACTACCAGGATGGACTTCTTTTGCTATTAATAGCTGCTCTATAAGTGCACAGAATAAGTGCACCAGGTTTACGTCTTCGCGTCATTTAAAAGAAACAAGCGCTCAAAACAATTAGTTCAAAAATGGTCCGAACAAGTCATAAATACCGATTTTGTGACGTAACAACCTTATCCACAACTTGTTACATCCTCAAATGTTGGTAAATTCAGCGGTGATATTCCGATATCATCACGAAGCAACTTGTAGGCGATGTGATTTGCGATCTGGTGGCGTGGTTTTTAGTTCAGCTTTTGGCGTGTCGCTTTAAAACCTCATAACTTTTGAACCAGATCTGGGCCACTTCCCATTTTTTTGGGGCCAGGAAGAGGATAGAACGAGCTTAATTTCGGTATATAACAAAGGTAGGAAAAAAATTTAAAAAGCGATCGAAATTTTGCCCTCAAGTGAATGTGAGGCTACCTTCACAGTTTCTTTAAAACATCATAACTCTTGAACCAGATCGACCATGTAATCCTGCTCTATTTGTTGGCTTGAACACGTTCACAAACGACCACAGGAGAACCGTATGTATTTTTTCTATTTGTTGGCTTGAACACGTTCACAAACGACCACAGGCGAACCGTATGTATTTTTCCTTAAAAATATATATATAGTATAAAGTACTCCCTTAAAAATACATACGGTTCTCTGTGGTCGTTTGTGAACGTGTTCCAGCCAACAAATAGAGCAGAATTACATGGTCTAGTACACGCTCTGCAATAGTCGTCAACATTTGGTGCTTCGCGAATGAATTTTCGTCGGAGTTCTTGCAGACATTTCTTGCAAACTTTGACACATGCGTTTCTTTGTTTTGATTCCGCTCGATCATACTTCCGGCTAGTTCTGATTGGTTGGTTATTCCCGCCATCGCATGTGGGCGGAATTCAAATCGCAGTAGGCTGGTTGCAGGCGCTTTATTTTTTTTCTTCCCGATTTCTTTTTCTCTTCCCAATTTTTTTCTCCTCCCGATTTTCCCCCTATTTGTTTGCCTTTAAAATAAACACGAAAAAATAAAGCGCCTGTTTCGCAGGCTATGCCGACAAACAAACCACAAACATCCGCGAAATTTAACAAATCGTCTTATCAGCTATACATAGCTCGGAAAAAGGACTGGGCACGAGTTAACGCAGAGCAGTGTGCTGCCTCCCTGCGGGGAAATATTTTGAGATGATCAATAAACGTGGTTTATCGTCGAGCTCTTCTTGGTTTATTCTCTTCTAGTTGCTTGCTGCTCCGATCCTTTGCGCACTATATTTCAAGCTAGACACATCCCAAACGTAAGTAGAGAAAACATATCCAGCCGATAAAAGCTAAACCGTTTAAAAACATCTATAAACAACGCGAGTGGAAACTATATCGACAGACTCGTTGTCTTACTTAAAGATGTTTTTCCGCGGTTCAAATTTTATCTAGTATTTAGAAAGTATCAAAAACGTTTCTATTTTCAATTAACTCTTTGTGATTTCACATGGCCAACTTTCCTGCGGCGTAAATTATCAATAATAATAATAGAAACGTTTTTGATACTTTCTAAACACTAGATAAAATTTGAACCGCGGAAAACATCTTTAAGTAAGACTACGAGTCTGTCGATATAGTTTCCACTCGCGTTGTTTATAGATGTTTTTAAACGGTTTAGCTTTTATTAGTCTCCCTCGCGCTAGATGGGAGAATGCGAATGATGCCAGCTAGCGGCTGCGAGAGAGACTAAGCTTTTATCGGCTGGATATGTTTTCTCTACTTACGTTTGGGATGTGTCTAGCTTGAAATATAGTGCGCAAAGGAGCAGCAAGCAACTAGAAGAGAATAAACCAAGAAGAGCTCGACGATAAACCACGTTTATTGATTATCTCAAAATATTATAATATTACCGTATGTCGGCGTGAAGATATCATATTGCACCATGTGTAACACGAGCCCCGTTGCGCTTCAGCGGTAATGCTATTTTTAGTCTGGAGCAGGTCAGCTTTTAGCCGCATGTGTTTAAAAAATTGAAACTGAGTTAAATAACAGCGTTTATAACCCTTCCAACATGGAATTCAGTAAAAACCCATGCACTACCATGGAACCCATGTAATTCAGTGAACATATAATTCAGTAAAAACCTATGTACTCCCATGAAACCGATGGAATTGACGAATAACCGATGTGTTAAATTCAGTCATAGTGAGTCATATTGTTAACCGACGTAATTTCTCAAGCAAAGATCCTAGCACTAACCCTAAACTAACCCTAAACTAAACCTAACCTTCCAAGCGTGGAATTCAGTGCTAACCCGTGGAATTCAGTGCTAACCCGTGGAATTCAGTGCTAACCCGTGGAAATCAGTGCTAACCCGTCGAATTCAATGCTAACCCGTCGAATTCAGTGCTAACCCGTGGAATTCAGTGCTAACCCGTGGAATATGATATAACTTATATAATTTATATTTATAACTTATATTTATTAAAACGCACAGAAATTATATTTATTAAAACACACAGAAAGTGTGTCATATTGTCAACACACAGATAGTGAGTCATATTGTTAACCGACGTAATTTCTCAAACAAAGATCCTAGCACTAACCCTAAACTAACCCTAAACCTAACCTTCCAAGCGTGGAATTCAGTGCTAACCCGTGGAATTCAGTGCTAACCCGTCGAATTAAATGCTAACCCGTGGAATATGATATAACTTATATAATTTATATTTATAACTTATATTTATTAAAAAACACACAGAAATTATATTTGTTAAAACACACAGAAAGAAACCACCACCACCCGCCTGCCGCCCCTCCTGGTTTCGTAGCTATAAGCTTACTTTTGTAGTAGATTGCATGTGGGATAGCAGGGCATGCGTAAAAGGATGCGGATATTGTGTTCGCGTTTTTGCGATAATGTAGACATTATACACTAACGCGCGCTTGTTCCCAATGTATACTGTATACATTCATAGGTTGGAGACTAGGTTGCGTAATCTCAAAATTCGAAATGAATATTTAATGAGGCGGCATCCCTTTGGTTGTCATATGGGGGGGGGGGATCACTACTTGCCATGCATAAAGCGCTTTGTAGAATGAAACCAGGTCTCTCATTTCTCGATCATAGTATTCATTTGAACAGTTAAGAATATGTCTCAATAAACCTTTTCTTCCTAATAAATTCGTTTTCGCTAGAACTTTCTTTTTAAAAAAAATAGATGTGTAGAGCATGTGCTTTAACTTCTTGCACCTTGTACCCATACTCTCCAACGCTGTCGTGCCATTTGCATTTCGTTCCTAGTTCCCACTTAATTCACCCCCCCCCCCCTCCCCACCAAAATTCAAACTTTGTGCCGTTATTTCTCGAACGGTGGGTGCCAGTGTAGGTAGTGTAATGTCCTAGTGACGTCATCGGTACTTGATATGTAATAAAGGGGACCAGCATGCAAAGCCAAAGACCTTTTCAAGGTTTTTTCCGCCATCTTGCAGGGGGTGCAAAACATTGGGGCGAGCGGGCGGCCACACATGGCGTCCTATGTTTTCCCTTGTCACCAAACTGTTATTCGCTTCGAAAATTTCGGCTATATTCTACCGGGAATAGTTAGATTTTTATGTTTTGCTTGATCGCTTGTCTGTTGGTCAGCTCGTGACTATTAAACAACCTGAGAAAAAACTAGAATTGATTACGATTTCCTCGGCTGGACAGCCTACCGATGTTCTTGCTATTCATGACTTTAAAGCAGTGTCGGAAAAAGACTGAACTTGTGACCAAAGCGTTTTCACTAACGTAGCGTATGAACTCGGAGTGCTAAAGAAGTTTACACAAGAGCAAATCTTCAAAACAACAGTGGACAGCTAACAGCAAGTGACAAGAACTACATACCAACATGTTATTCTAGAAAGCTGAAGTTTTTCTTTTGCGTAAACATCTTCGGCACTGCGACTCTATATGCAACAAACTCTTTGTTATGGACACAAATTCAGCCTTTCTCCAACTCTATTTAAGTCACGAATTACAATGAATAAACAACATCACTGTCCAGTCGAAGAACTCGTCATGTCTAGTTTTTCACATGTTCTTTAGTAGCCACGCGCTGACCAAATAACACCAACAGACAAGCGATCAAGCAAAACATAAAAATTTAACGAGTCTCGGCAGAATATAGCCGAAATTTTCGAAGCGAATAACCGTTTGGTGACACGGGAAAACATGAGACGCCATGTGTGGCCGCGCGCTCGCCCCAATGTTTTTGCACCCCCTGCAAGATGGCGGAAAAAACCTTGAAAAGGTCTATTGGCGACGAGGATAAATAAACAACCGCAAGTATAATCGACAACGACGAGATTATATTCCAAAACGGTGATGGCCGAGAATAGTCTACCGTATTTCCCACCATTCGACTGCGACAAGGATCCATCTACACTAGGCGAACGATGGAAGAAATGGAAAAACCGTTTCATGAATTTCCTCACGGCAATCGATGTAAAAGACGAGACGAGGAGGCGCGCTCTTCTGCTACACTACATCGGAAGCCAGCGACATCTTTGACACGGTCCCCGACACGGGAGAAAATAAAGACTTTAAAGTGTCACTCGAAAAGCTCGACGAATACTTCACACCTAAACAAAACACGGCTTTCTCCACCTACCTTTTTAGACAAAGCCACCAAGAACACCAGGAAACGCTCGACCAATTCTGCACAAGACCGCCAAAAAGCAAAATACTGTAACTTCGCCGACCAGTCCGAAAGCGAAATTAAGCAACAAATCGTACAAGGATGCAAGTCATGGAAACTTCGCCGCCGCGCCTTACGTCAACCGTCGCTCACACTACAACAACTTCTTGCTGAAGGCAAATGTATGGAAATATCAGAGTTACACGCCTCAACAATGGAAAAAGAACAAGATTCCCACGGACACACCACTGACGCAGCGCTACTTGTCAACCAAGTTAAACCGCGCCAAGAACCGACGAGACACAATACGCACGCGAACAGTGGAAAATGTTCCAACTGTGGTGGCGATTTCCCACACCGAAACGAGACGAGATTCCTGTCCAACGAGAGGGAAAACTTGTCGAAACTGTGGAAAAAACAATCATTTCGCTCGTTGTTGTCGATCACCTCAAAAACCACAAAGAGCACAACATCAAATACGACCGCGAGATCCAAAACAACACACAGCAGTCAATCAGATCCAAAGAAACAGCGAAGACACCGCGTGGGAACGGCAACAGTCACCCACCGCAGATTCAACGCCTAGTTCATCAGAAGACGAATACGTATATTCTCTAACAAACATAAACAATATTTCGTGTCCAAAAGAACTCGCAGCGAAAGTAACTTTGAACAACTCGGCAGAAATAACAATGATGATTGACACCGGAACCTTCGTAAACACCTTGGATGAACAAACATTTGCAAAAGTCCTAAAGACCAGCCAAAACACGCAACTACTGAAGTCGAACGAACGAATCATCGCCTATGGCTCAACAAACCCAATTCCGCTGTTGGGGAAAATAACAACTGAAGTGAACACGAAAGATAGGATCACCGACGTCGCGACGTTTCATGTCATAAAAGGGAAACACATTCCCCTGATGTCATTTCAAACCGCTTCGGAGCTCGGGCTTGTCCAAATAAACACCGAACACATGCAGCGAATGCAATTCTCACGGAAGACAGCCAACTGACGCCGCATCAGCGAGAGCTCTTAAAGAAACACGACAAAACGTTTCATGGCCTTGGTAAGCTGACCGATTTCCAAGCAACTCTACACATCGACAAATCTGTTAAACCGGTCACACAAAAACCAAGAAGAATTCCTTTCCACCTTCGGAAGAAAACCGAGGCAGAACTCGAGCGCTTGGAAAAGCTGGGCATCATCGAGAACGCAGAGGGTCCAACACCGTGGGTCTCGCAGCTGGTGGTCAAAAACAAACCAAAGAATCCTGACCAAGTTCGAATCTGCGTCGACATGAGAGACGCAAATAGAGCCATCACACGTGAAAAACACCCAAATTCCTTTTTTCATGGCATTAATTTCAATAAACTAGGTCATGAAAGTTAGAACACGATGATCGTGCAGAAAGTTTTAAATCTTTTTGTGTTTTTAAACTGAAGTACATAAAGTAAGTATGAAATCAAAAATAAGAGTAATGTAATTGATGAAGAAATACAATGACAAAACAAGATTTGACGATATAATATACAATTATACCGCGAGTAATACTAATGTGGTAATATAAACGATTGCCGAGCAATCAATGTATCCTATGTATTAATGAATCCTATGTATTAATGAATCCTATGTATTAATGTATCCTATGTACCATTTTTGGTGTAATGAAGGATTAAAGATCATAGATTATGTAATCTATTGAAGTTCACGTTTGAAAAACAGATAAATAATTCATCCGATACTTGTATTACCTCCGTGTTTCATAAAAAAACCTATACTGGACTTTTGTTTAGCTTCGCTCCGTTTAATTACAAAACAGGTTTAATCCGCACTCACAGTTTACAATTAAAATTTTGGAGTAAAAAATAACTCCACTCCACTTTTGGAGTCAAATTGACACCTTGAAATTAAATTGCTTTATTCATCAACAGAGATACTTGGTTATCTCTCCTTGATTGTTGTGTTTCCCAATTCAATTTAGCTATGACTGCTTCAGATGGTGTCTCATTGCTACTGTATCACCTGTTAAGATTTATTCCGTAGTGATTTAGAGCAATTATCCCACACTGGGGCACAGTAATCAGAGCATCATAGGTTATTTTTAAGGTGTTTCCGTGAATCAAATTTTTGGATCTTCGAATAACTCGCTACTTATTTACTCACTTACGTCATAACAAAAACCTTCCAGGGACCAAATTTCCTTTTTTTTTTTTTTTCAGTAGCTCTTTCACTTTGTTGGTGAAGACTATTAAATTAAAAAATGAATCAATTATCAATTAAGGCCTTGTGCACATGACGGTGTCGTTTTCGGAGCGTTTTCGTATTGTTTCAAGTGATGAGCTGTTTTTCTCGATTCCCTTGAGTGTAATCGAGAACAATCAGCTCGTTACTTGAAACAATACGAAAACGCTCCGAAAACGACACCGTGTGCACAAGGCCTAACTTCTTTCATATGTATAGATGGGATCGTATCATTGATTGATAGATAGATAGATAGAATAGATAGATAGACTCTGTTGCCATTCTTGTACTTACCAACTGATTCGGTCAACTGAAAAAGATAAAATAAAGTAGGTTAATCACAAGAAGGAAGACTTTGATGAGCATTATACGAATGAATAGCGACCAAAGCAAAGCAAAAAAGGTGAGGCGACCATGCGACGGGTGATTGCGACGGGTGGATGTCACAGGTGGATGGACGCTGACGCGTTATGATTAAAAACACCGCCGAAATAAGGTACGCTAATTTTCGGTTGACGTCCGTGTTGTCAAAAACGTCGCTTGCCTCCCTATTACGCGATGAAACGACAATGCCGTGAGTTATACCTGAGCAAGTGCGAGCGGTGGTGATGAGGATACTGCAGCAGGAGACGCGAGGGGTGATGAGACGCCAGCGAGATCCTGTTAATAGGTTAGATTATTTATGTAGATTATTCATAACACAAGTATATATATAGGGCATGTAAAAGCAATCCTTTATAATTAAACTTGTAGATGTTTAACATGGTGGCAGCGGTGGGATAGATTGGAAAGATGGCTTCGATAAATTTACCACAGGAGATGAAAAGCACGATATGGAAGTCTATGTTGAGGACTTGACTGATTATTGTACATTAAACAATTGGAGAAGTTGTAGAAATAGCCAAGGCACATGAATCGACAACACTCACAAACAAAATCATGAAAACCGCGAGAGGGACGCAGGAACAAGAGCAAGTAAATTACAGCAACAAACCCGGAAATATCCGACAAAGACCAACTGATCGGGTCAGTGAACAAGTGACAGAACCCTGTTCTTGGTGCGACGGCCGACATCGACAACCGAGACAACAATATTGCCCTGCATACAAGAAACGGTGCAATAAATGTGGCAATATCGGACATTTTGCGAGAGCCTGTAGAAATAGCCGTCCATATAGAGAAAAACAACAGCAATCGCATCAAGTACAGACTCAGGAGAAGAAGATCTATTTGCAATAAATTAAAAAACAAAGGCGACCGAAGATAGAGTTGAAAAGATTGTGCGAAGATGGAACTAACTATTGCACCAGTGACACCTACAGAGTGGCTATCGAACATGTCACTGGGTCATTTCTGTGTTTGTATTTGTTGCTTTTTGTATAAGATCTAACAATAACAAATAAATAATAATAATGATAACAGTGTCGTTCGAAATTTTAACGATGAATGTATAAAATGTCATGTCGAAGTTTGATAAGGCCTTCAACATGACAGTGACCCGCCGCATATTACACTGATATATAACTAATAAAGACAAATTTCAACTTTATACCGTCAAAATTGACTTAAACGTAGAAACAATCTTAAGATTAAACACTTTGTCGCCTTTTTAATATAGTTTCAACTTACATTTTTCTAGCGTATAAAGTATTTGATAGTTAACCTTTTTGAAGATAATTGCTCAGCTTATAGGGGGCCGATTACACGAGGCAAGTTGGCCCGGCTAATGCCGGACTAACTCGGAGAGCGGGATGAGTTTGATTTGACGACGATGATTTCAACCCAAAATTCGCAATAACCTAGCAAATATTACTTCACTTGGGCAAAGTTACGTTAGTTTTACTGCAGTTTTACGCTGTTATTTATGCTGAGGAAATTTTTTGTAAGTATCGTTAATAAAAACGATTGTTATTGTTTTGACTAAGGCCCAGTTCAGAAGCAATGCTCAAAAAGCCTCAAAAACATTACAAATGAACTGTAAAATGTATAACTAACTGACTGAAAAGTATGTTGCTTAAAGTTACTCGTCGTTGCTCATCAAATTTGAAACACAATGTATAAACTAATGTACCGATCAATTCGATACATCACCATGACCCCCCCCCGGGCATACCCCGGGAATTTGACTCTAAGCTGTGTCCGGGGAGTAGGGAATTTGATGTTCGAGGCCTTTTGCAGGGTGGGGAATTTGACGAGGGTGGGGAATTTGAACCGGAAGTATAGAATTCACGCATTTTCAGGTGTAATTACTGCTCGCGGTCAATCTCGTTCCCAGAGCCTTGGCCGGCTCGCGGTCTAACTAAAGCTTCGTTAAGGTACAATGGCGGCGGAATCACCATACAGTTGAAGGATTGTCATTGTTAGATTTTAATGGGAGAGATTCTGCTTTCGTCAAGGACTGGTTTGTCAAAAATCGAATGGAATTTCTGTACTTCCAGTTTCATAAATTGGCCATGGGGTCGGGCATTTGCTCGTTTAATTTCTTGCTATAGTAGGGCATTTGAACACTTTTTTCGCCCAGGGGGATGGGCATTTGAACGACCAAATTTTCAAAAGTTCAAATTCCCGGGGTCTGCCCGGGGGGGGGCATGGTGATGTTTCGAATTGATCGGTACATAATAGCTTTGAGAACGGTCGTGTGACTTTTCTCTCGGTCTGGACTTCTGCTTTAATAAATTCTTGAAATGTGCACAGAATGTATACGTTTGAAGATCAAAGCACAAACATTGTCTTTCTGTTAATGTAAGAGTTTAATTTTTTTAAATCTATCCGCGCCTTCGTTGATTTTTTCAAAATAATTGTCTTCATCTTCTGCGATGGGTACCAAGCCACAATAAAAACTACCAGGATGGACTTCTTTTGCTATTAATAGCTGCTCTATAAGTGCACAGAATAAGTGCACCAGGTTTACGTCTTCGCGTCATTTAAAAGAAACAAGCGCTCAAAACAATTAGTTCAAAAATGGTCCGAACAAGTCATAAATACCGATTTTGTGACGTAACAACCTTATCCACAACTTGTTACATCCTCAAATGTTGGTAAATTCAGCGGTGATATTCCGATATCATCACGAAGCAACTTGTAGGCGATGTGATTTGCGATCTGGTGGCGTGGTTTTTAGTTCAGCTTTTGGCGTGTCGCTTTAAAACCTCATAACTTTTGAACCAGATCTGAGCCACTTCCCATTTTTTTGGGGCCAGGAAGAGGATAGAACGAGCTTAATTTCGGTATATAACAAAGGTAGGAAAAAAATTTAAAAAGCGATCGAAATTTTGCCCTCAAGTGAATGTGAGGCTACCTTCACAGTTTCTTTAAAACATCATAACTCTTTAACCAGATCTGGGCCACCTCCAGTTTTCCTTGGGCCAGCAAGAAGATAAAAAGAGCTTCATTTCGATATATAACAAAGTTAGGGAAAAAGTTAAAGAAGCCATCGAAATCTTTCCCCCAAGGCCAAGGACCATTATAATATTTCAGACGTTCTATTTTTAGCGGGCGGAAATGAACAGTCCCTACCTTAGAACTTCGTCCAATTTATCCTTCACAAAAAGCAACCCAGGACTGAAGATTAAAAATCGAAGACTTTCCATAACCAGTGGGAAGAACACAAATCACATCCTTCATTAAATAAGTACGTTCGAGGCAGATAATATACTATTTAATCGAAATTTTCCTTCACCATATAAAATCTATAAAACAACGCAATAGGCGCATTCGATTCGACCCTCCCTTCCCAAGGTAATATTATTGGAATACACGTGGCACCCAGAATCTGGGTGCCACGTGACCAGCCGCAGCCAGGGTCTCTTCGCAGCGACGTGGGGGGCGGGCGGCGAGCGGAGATGATAACCCTGGGTACGAGGTTTTGTTCAACACTGATGCATTGTGAGCAAAATGGATAAACAAATGAAAGTTTGGTATGTCGACCGTAGGAGCGGGCTACATGTAATAAAACTAGCCCCTCAATTCTCATTGGGGGTATCTTTCAGCGAAGCAAAGTTTAGTGCATCACACGCGAAGGTATTTATATATATATATATGATCCCGAATGATGTTGCATGGTTTTTAATATGACCGAGTTTATGACAAATTCTTATAACAAATATGAGAGCCCAGCATAATGCTTTTAAAAGAGCCATACACACAGAAATATAAATAAACAGATTTATTAAAAGAGTAACGTTTCTTTGAAGTTCGTGACGGAGTGAGATTAGTACGAGTCGTAAAATCCGTCACTCGAAGCGATACGGGTCATACGAGTCGCAAAATACGTCATTTGATGCGACTCCCGTATTACACCCAACACATCTACATAAATATTCGTCCAATCGTTCGATTTGTCCAATTTGTCCAGTTGTTACAAACCGAACAACTCGTAAAAGTCCGTTATTTCATATAACAACTTGCTAGGTAATCTATACCCCATTAATACGTCATTTGATGTGACTCCCGTATTACACCCAACACATCTACATAAATATTCGTCCAATCGTTCGATTTGTCCAATTTGTCCAGTTGTTACAAGCCGAACAACTCGTGAAAGTCCGTTATTTCATATAACAACTTGCTAGGTAATCTATACCCCATTAATACGTCATTTGATGTGACTCCCGTATTACACCCAACACATCTACATAAATATTCGTCCAATCGTTCGATAACGAGTCGACGAATGTTTTAGCATACCCCTTCAATACTATACACCATCACTTCACCACTTAAAGCACTTATGTTCTTCAGTCAGCTTGAATCCCAACGCATGTATACACAGTATGATATATATTTAGCTAATTTTATTTAAAATATACTTCTAGAATAGTATATGACTAGTGTACAAATTTAAGTGTTCACTCACTGGCCATGCATGAAGTCTTTTGTGGTTAAGATTTAGCATTAGAACATCTTTCATTGTAAGACAAAGCTTCAACCTGATGTTCAGTAATATTTTTGCCTTGTGTTCTTGCTATAATCTGAAACAACTCAGGAGTCAGGCCATCTAAGATCAGCACATGATAATGTCATAAACCATGTTGGAATCCCAAGTTGTTTTACCATGGCTACTACTTCAAACATAAATTTTTGCCAGTACGGTGGTGTGCCTGGAATTTGCCTTAAAAACAAATATGCCTGATCTTGACAAATTAAACCTTTTAACTTGTTTACATCTGATTTTATTTGTGATGCAGTGACAGGTTGCCCTTGGATCTTTTTTAAGGCTATATTAATTTGTTCCGTTATAAACTGTGCAAAGAAAAGATATTCTGGATTTGTTGCAAACCTTCCACTATAATGTAAAAGTCGAGCATTAAAGTACTTTACTGGTGATAATTTAATCTTTCTATCTTCAGTGAAGCCAAATTGTCCTTTTGGAAACAATGCTGGAAATGCAAGCTCTTCACATTTTTTGTCAGTCATTATTGGTACAGGATGTCTATTTTCCCCAGGTGCAATATTGTACACTTCATTCCCTAATGAAAATTTTTTATTACTTTGGATTGCAACAGGATAATCTGGTAATACAGACTGCAAACATGTCTCATTAGTTATTTAGTTGCTTGCCGATACTCATTTAATGGGTCATCCCTTTCTTCATTATCATCATTATTTGTAATGTGTTGCTTGCAGGTTTCAGTTGAGGATTTTTCATTTTTATCGAAATTTGTGCCTGAAGCACTGTCATCTTGTTCTAACCTTGTAAGATTTGCAGTGATATTATTTATATCAATTGTTATGTTATTGTACAATGGATTATTTAACTTGAGCCAGTTAAGCGCATCAAGAATGAACTGTGGGCGCACTGCTTGAAAATACACATGACCTCTGAATTCCAGTTTAAGTTTCAGCATTATTATACCAGATCTTTCAGGTGGCCGTGGTAAAACCTTACATGTCTCATCACATTCAACAGGCACATTACAGATTGCTCCCTTGACTTTTTTTTGTTGTCCTTTTGGCATTACAATTATCTTTTCAAAAACTATTCGCTGTGCAATAAGAATTTGTTCAAGTTTTTCTAAAGATGCAAGTTCAGCTGGTATTTTGTCAACATACATGTTATTATATATTGCCTGGCAGGGAATTTTTCCTTTTAAAACCTTTGAATGGCAGGTTTTACAGATATATTCTTTATCATCAAATGACTTTATATCAGTGAACAGAGTTTCATTAACATTGATGTATTTTTTTTTTGTAATAGCATGACTGATTTTCTGTAGAGTAATCGGTTGCAAACAGAACATACATAATAAGGACCTTCTTTTATTTTATTGTGAAACCTGGATATATACTCATCCAAATCATGCAACAGTGGATTGATCTTTGCATCTGTAGCTTTTTTACATTTTTCAAGTTGCTTTGCTTTTTTAAGTGGATCCATAGTTTGGTATTTATATTTCATATTTGCTCTGTTTTTCTTAAGATGTGCTTCTTGATGTTGTGGTTCCATTGATTTATAATTTTTGGCACATGTTTCAAGGATACCTTTCTTTTTCAAAGGATCCATTGATTTATATTTTTTGGCATTTGTTTCAGCTAGATCTTTCTTCTTAGTACCATCCATTGATTTGTATTTTTTGGCTTTTTTTCAGCTAGATATTTCTTCTTAGTAGTATCCATTGATTTATATTTTTTGGCATTATTTTTTTCAGCTAGATCTCTCTTCTTGGTAGTATCAATTAATTTGTATTTTTTGGCATTTTTTTCAGCTAGATATTTCTTCTTAGTAGTATCCATTAATTTGTATTTTTTGGCATTTTTTTCAGCTACATCTCTCTTCTTGGTAGTATCAATTAATTTGTATTTTTTGGCATTTTTTTCAGCTAGATCTCTCTTCTTACTAGTATCCATTGATTTGTATTTTTTGGCCTTTTTTCCAGCTAGATCTCTCTTCTTAGTAGTATCCATTGATTTGTATTTTTTGGCCTTTTTTCAGCTAGATCTCTCTTCTTAATAGTATCCATTGATTTGTATTTTTTGGCCTTTTTTTCAGCTAGATCTCTCTTCTTAGGGAGTGGTCATTATTTATGAGGAGGGGGAGGGGGTTGGCAAATGGGAAAAATAATAGTTGAAAACTTTTTCGCCCCCCCCCCCTCAAAATTGACGGCAAACTTTCAGGACTTGCCCAAAGTCAAAACTTTTCTGACCCCCCCCCCCCCTCAAATCACTCACTCCCACTTTGTTCATGAAAGAAAAATCATACTATGGAAAATAAGGTATTTCATTTTGTTCAATATGGTTGTCAGTTTACATTCCACTTTCGAAAAGTGTGACATTATTCTCGATAATGCTCAGCTGTTGCATTTTGATAAAAAGATAGGTAATGGGACCTACACCGGTGTTGATTATGGTATTATGTATAGAATGCGTTGACAATCTGTGTACGAATTGGATGATGGTGTATAATACCTAGAAAAACATGTATCCATACTGTTGTATGGGAGATGTGCGAAATGAATGGAGTAGGTGGCGTGTATCATGAGTATGAATAGAGTGACGTGTATGCAGTGCCATAGCCAGGGTCTTGGCTTTCAGGGTGTCTTTAGGGTCTCTGAAACACCATTTCCCGCGTTCTGAGGCGAGTTTTTAAAAGTAATCTGAAGGCCATAAATTAAAAATTGTTATTACTAAATCAGAACATGGCACAATACACGTCAAGATATCTTGAGATTCATTGATAAACAACTCTAAATCGAAACATTTGATAATACATGGGGAAGGTGGCGATTGTGAATGCGTGAAATGACTGAGATAGTGTCTGCTTTCAGTGTCGTTTGTAATATATATTTTGCATATGGTATTTGTTGTAGTTTATACATTCTAATCAAATTGATATTTAATACCTCAACTTCTGTATCAATTGTATCAATTGTCATATTCAGTAGTTAAAAATGCATATCATGCTTTCACGATTCTAAGCCTCAAACTTTTTAAATTTACTCTTGTATTTAGCGGCACCGGTGTACTTAGTCCGCTTTGCAGACAAACGACTGTCGGTGTCGTTGGAATCAGAATCTGTAGGACAAGAAGTTGCCTGTGGGCTCAGGTTTAAAGATTAAATGGTTGATTAAATTTAACATAAAACTTACAGTAGTGATTGTACGATATTTTTTCTAAAATTTAACAGAAAATGCCCAGTGCGTGAGATTTTCGGACAGCTGCGTGAGAACGTGAGAGTGAAACCGAATGCGCGAGTCTCGCGCTGAATGCATGAGAGTTGAGAGGCCTGGTCTTAACTCAAGACATCTTCAGACTAATATAGAATTACAAATAATAAACTACTGTGAATTTAGCACGACATTCGGCACGACATTCAAATTGACAAGATATTAACACTCCTGCTGTAAGTTCACTCATTTCCATCACTTAAAAATACAATCCTATAAAACCAGATTTCTCTCTTTTATATTGAATTAAATTAAGCAATATGTTATAAGTATTATATATGTCTCGGATGAGAAGTTCATCAGGATTAGGGCAGGAGGAAATTTGGCCCAAATACGACGGTCCGTCATTTACACACTCGCGTCTCGGAACATCTTGGCGTTACTCCTTTAACAGGAAAAAGTGCCGCAATCCTATGCTAAGTAGCATCTTTTCACATTTAAGCACTACTGGTCACACTGCTTCCATCGAAGACTTTAAGATTCTTTCCTCCTGCCCTAATCCTGATGAACTTCTCATCCGAGAAAGTCTCCTAATTTCCAAACTAAAACCTACTCTTAACGTACAAGGCAGCTCTGTTCCTCTTTTCCTTCTTTAATCCACCTCTATTCCTCAACTGTACTTGTATATAGTCTTAGATAGTAATTTATTCATATAGCTTTATTATTTGTAATTCTATGTTAGTCTGAAGATGTCTTGAGTTAAGACGAAACGTTACTCTTTTAATAAATCTGTTTATTTATATTTCTGTGTGTATGGCTCTTTTAAAAGCATTATGCTGGGCTCTCATATTTGTTATAAGAATTCGATTTCCGCCCGGTACATCACTCGTTACCATATCGAGTTTATGACATGAAAAAAAACATGGAACTGTTTTGTTTGTAGGGTGGATCGGAGCAACTTTATATCGGCTTGTCGTATGAGGACTTATTTAGTAAGGTGGGGGATGTCTTAAACAATGCACTTGGCGACCCACATGGCGATGGTGAAATGGCATTTGCACGTTTGTTCAAATTCAAGCATGACGAGAGACTGGCGAAGTTCCTAAAGCAATTAACTAAAGTAAAAACGGAGAGTGAAAAAGAGTTTAATATTCTTGTTGCAAATGAAATTTTACAACCACTTTCAGGCGGCATGTGTGTAATCAACACTGATCATAAAAACGCTGCATCAGGTAGAAATGTAGATGTGAAACTGCCAAGTGAAGCTGGACTGCAAGGACTGGGAATGGGTAAGTAAAAATTTGATTTTTAACAAGACTATTGCCAGGCTCATGCCACCCAAGTGGGCTACAATTAGAATACTGCCCACATGTGACCAGCCACAAGGAGGGTCTCTGCCCTAATAAGTTAATGTGTCGGAGGTAAAGAGCCTAAATGGAAAAGGTTGTCAGTGCCCTATACAGTTCTTACAGTATGAATTCTCATTTTAAACTTTGCACTATCCTTGGGATCCCTAGTTTCACTGCGAATCATCGTATCAAGCAAAAATAATACATATGCCCAGATCCCTGTATCGCGCTAGACTTAGGAATGATTACGTCATTCCAAGCTGTGAAAATGATGTGTCTCTTGACTGGTTCAGCAGATTTGAATCGGGTTTTTCTCATGCTTACAGGTTTCAACGATGGTTTTTATGGGATACCGGATATGCTTATTTGCCCACCAAAAGTAAAAGCAGCATCAGACGTAGAATTACAATCAGGATCAGGTATGAAAAGTCTGGATTTCTAATGGCACACCTTTTTCCTTAATGGTATTGTAGCATATAACAATTTATTGAAAATTATGAGGTAAAATAATACAAAGTTGTAAGAAAACAGTTCAACAACTCGAAATCAACAACAACTCCAATCTGACGAAAACGTATCCGTTAAAAGCTTGCGAAAACGCTACGTGGTTAATTACGCGTTTAAAACTAATATTTAACTGATGCAAAAAATATATATTCAGAGTCGTATACACTCAACATTATCCCATCCTCAAAAAGGAGTGTCCTTAACCTCAGTCTTACAATTGTTCATAATCATTCATCCAAACTGGAGCTCTTCTTACTTGACGTGGATAAACATGCTAGCTTCTGCATCTGTGCTCCAAAATTTCTTCCTATTTTGTTTGAATTGGATATCGAGGGACTCTTTCCTCTGTCTGGCGTCTCGATTCTATTTCGTAGGGCAACTGGTTTAGTTCATCCGAATTTCTTGATAACGGACGGGTCTCTATCTGTACACAGTCGTCAGTTCGAATCCAGATGTCTTCATCATCGCTAGAATCTTCGCTGTCATTTGGAACATGAGAAACTTGTAGGGGTTTGCGATTAGTACTTATTCGTAAATCTCCAAGGTTAAAATATAAAGTTGATAAGTTCTCTTTTTTTGTTGCTTCTTCGTTCTTACTGATGTCTAGGATGGCAACTACATGTGCTAATCAATTAAACTTACTATAAAGTCAATTGTAAACGGGCAGAACTATTTTGGAACGTAATCTTTTATCCAAACTGATGGTCGCCTTACAGGCAAAGGTCGTACGCTCGGACTTTTAGACTGTATGGTAGGGAACTTGGTACTTCTGATTCAACTTGCTGTCCAACTGGTTCCTGGTCGCGCTGTTGTTTGCTCAGGTAGCACTGTTGTTTCCACTGTCTCTTTAATTCCAACAACTTTTGACTCCACATGCACTGTACTTCTTCATGTGTGCTATCTCGCATCTTATTATCCCCATTAGAATCTTGTATAACAACTGCATTCCCTTCTCTGTGAATTACTTCATAATAATGGGTGTGGTTCAAAATTTGACGATAACTTGTCTTTCCTGATGTTGCTATCTTGGGCCGCTCGTGTCTTATTGGCGTATTGTTTCTGTCGGAGTTTTTGGTTTTTTTCTGTTGGAGTCTCAGTGACACGACTTTCGTTAACTTCAATTCTCGGGAGTTTGTCACGAAGTTTCCTTCCCATCAAAAGTTCTGACTGTATGAGGTGTTACTCTGTAATGAAAAAGGAAATCTTCCAACGCCTTTTTCCAATCTTTACCTTCAAGTCGGGCAATTCTAACGATCTTCAACAAGGTCTCGTTACGTTCAACTTCTCCGTTACTTTCGGCCAATAAGGTACGCCTTTCTTATGGATTATTCCGAGACCCTTTAGGAACTGTTAAGAATTTAAGAACGCAAATGGAGGACCATTGTCACTACGAATTGTCTCTGGCAAAGCGTGCGTTCTGAAAATAGCCTTCAGACACTTTATCACATGTTGTGCGTCTGTCTTGCGAACTAAGATGGCTTCGATCCAACGAGAATAATAATCTACGACTACCAGAAGATGATTTTCAGTAGTTATTTCAAGAAGATCAATTGAAATGTCTTTCCACGGAGATTCAGGTAACTTGGTCGATCTAATCGGTTCTGGCTTAGCTTTGGGATCCACGATTTGGCAGGGATGACATGAACATACAAATACCATCTCCAGACAATACGTCTCCATGTAAACCATCTTGTCTACACCGACTTTGCACTTCTCATAATTCAGCGTGAGACCATTTTCCTCCAATTTTCCATAACTCTTTGCACCAAACAGATCATCATGGATGTTGTATGCGCCTGGGTGTGACACGAGTTCGTTACGTTTATTTAGAGTAGCCAGAGAAGGTTGACAAATTATGAAGTATTTCTCCCACAAACATAAACTGCATCTGTTATAAGGTCCAGCCTGCTTAATCTTTATCTAAAAATGTGTGATCAGCCCCATGACAATCCAAAAAATGATTAACAATGCTACAAGTTCTACGCTTACGCTTGATATGCGACTTATAATTTGCAAGTCGGGACTTGAAATTAGCTGTAGAACCCACCCCTTGCAAACCACAAGCGTGTGTGGCTTAATATATAACATTAATATATTACATTTAATATATTTTATTTTATTTGGATTGTTTCTTTGAGTTGTGCCCTGTTATTTTGTCCTTCTCTAAATGTGTAACTGGCTGTGGCGAATATCGTTCTTTGTCATATATTTATATATATATAGTAAAGAATTCAAAGACTCAACAGTCGTGACTAGACATTTTATTACTAACAAGACGCCCGCTAGGCGTTAACTCGGGCTATTTGAGCTGGTGCACTGTTGCGACTTAAAAAAAAGAGGAGTTGCTGGAGAGAACTGAAATGAGGATGCTCAGATGGTTAATGGGATATCGCTAAGAGAAAGGTTAAGGAATGAAGAGATAAGGAGAGCAGGTGTGACGAAGATCAGTGATAAGATCAGAGAAGCTAGATTGAGGTGGTATATACGGACATGTGGTGCAGAGAAAAGAACCAGTAGTTATAAAGAGGGCATGGAGAGAACCAGTTGTTGGAAAGAGATCAAGGAGTAGACAATGGTTGAGATGGAAAGAGATATGAGTAAGGAAATGGATGAAATTAATCAAGGCAGCCGACCCTTAATATTAAGAAAACGTTGGAGAAGAAGAAGACTGTTGCGACGCACTGTAGGCAAATTCAGAGATTTGAATGCAATATATGCAAATCTATTTATACAGTAGTTTTAGAATAAATTTTCCAACTCTCAACATATTACATATTAAAACAAACTTGTAAACGGCTGGGGCCAATTGGGTTGGTAATGCACTAGTCAGACAGTAAGCCTCACCCCCCCCCCCCCCTAGCCAGGGAATTATAGGTGGGTTTGACCCTCTTTTATGCAACGGTATACATGTATGGGGCTTTAGACAATACTAGCCATGTGTCATCTATGACCGGGGACTATTGGCAGGGGCATCAACGGGGATTCCGGACTAGTTCCTAGTCCTCTTTTCTCTCGATAATTCATTTTGATGACATCACAGAATAGGATAATCGAGAGGGGACATGCGGCAAATGATCCAAAATTACCCATCATGGACCAAGCACTAGCCTGTACAAAGGTAATCCAAACATGGCCTATTATATTAGCATTATGCCATAGACCTTAACTATCTTTATTGTATATATGTTGTTTAAGTATGGGTTTGCTTTTTGGTACAGTGTTTTCGGGCAAGTTGTAGCCTTGACATTCATGTTAAAAATAAAATAATTCTGTTAATTATATATACAATTGTTCTGATGGCTCTCGTTCATGGCCTCGGAGGGCAGGGGCATTAATTTAGAACCTTTTAGGACATGACCTTGGTCGAATGCCCTGCTGTTCCCTGGCTAGGGGGGGGGGGGGGGGTGCAGGGCTTTCCACTGACTGGTGCAAAACCGAGCTGCCTTGGTAGGGAGGGTGGCCCACCAAATGAGCAAGTCAGGCCTAAAATCAGTTTGGAAGGTGCGTATCTGGCTTTGCAGACCAAGTATCAGTTGCTACATTTGTTGTGAGGGAGAATACTTTGTTTGCAAGAATTCACATATACCATAATATGACTAGTTGATAGACAGACCAATTTAGCTTATATACAGTGTCATTGCAAACTCAACAATGTTCAACCAAAGCCAAAGCTCTGCCCGGATAGTAATAACTTCAAGAGAACCTTTTAATAGAAACAATATAAATATCAACAATAACAAATTGACTATAGTCTCTGAATCTAGTGACATTTCATTAATGTCAAGATCAACTGAAATATGAAAGTACCTCCCTGAAGTTCATATAAGTAACACTCTGATGTGTACTATAGTCTCTGGATCTAGTGACATTTCATTAATGTCAAGATCCACTGAAATATGAAAGTACCTCCCTGAAGTTCATAGAAACTGTAGCTACCGATCGGTAGTTAGGGGGCGTGTTCGCCTTTGAGCAATTGACATTTACGCGTTTGCGGGCGCGGCCGCATTGTGTGTGTTTCGTTTGAGACAGAAACATGTGTTCTCGAACTTGAACTTATTTGGAAACTTAGAATATAGGAAGAAAGGCTATGAATTGGATATTTACGACTTAGATCGATACAGTCGGTAAGTCTCGACTGCCTTAGATTATTATGTATTGTGATTATTTATTTGTTGTAATATCGTAAATTTATGCGTGTATTATTTGTTATTGAAAAATATAGAAAACCGCGTTTGTAATACAAGACAGAGCGAGTTTTTTGCGTATCGAATTGCAATAGCCTTTGATGGTAAAATAAAACGGTGCGAGGCCCGTTACAGTTTTCGACTATTATCGAAATTTTGGTTGAATGGAACGACAGATCACCTTTGCAAAATATATTCGAAAGTGAAAGTAAACATGTCACGCGTGTCAATTTCATCAGCGACAATCTCGGCAGATGAAACGGCGGATCATCAGGAAGCAGAAACGAACGAACATCAGAAATCGAACGACGAAAATGAAGCAAAAGAACAAGAGATTGCCTTGATCGAGCGAAGTTACTGCGGGATAGAATCAGCGAACTTTATGAGATGAGAGCGATTCGTATTGACGAGCTGTCAGAATGGTACGAAGCCGTGAATCGCGCGATATCAGAAGACAGGGATAGCACCAGCGAATTAGAAGTTTTGTCGAAAATGGAAGGCTTCATCAAGGCATGGATGGGGTTTGTTGGCGTGCACGAAAGATTTTTGGCATTGTTAGAAGACGGAAGCGACAAGAACTATGCGTGTGAAACTTACGACGAGCAGAAAACCCGGAAGTTGCACCTGGATGTCATAGTAACGGAATGGCGTAATGCACTAAAATTAGAACAAACAAGATTAGACGATATGCGAAGCCACCGTTCAAGAAGATCGTTGAAAAGTAGAAGCAGCAATGCTACGAGTTCGAACTCGAGGTTATCAAGGCAATCAAAAAGGAAGGAGAAGATGGCGTTGGCTCAATTAAAGTTGGATCAGCTTAAAATACGTCAACAAGTTGAATACGAGGAGCAAAAATTAAAGAGAAAAAGGGAACGCGAGGAGCAAGAATTAAAGAGAAAAAGGGAGCTTATGGAGACCGAGATGGAGGCAGAGCAAGCAATGGTATCACTTCATTATGCCGCATCTGATAACGCAGATGGAATTGTCGACACTGCGACTGAAGTGAATTGGAATAAATTGGAGAAAACAAAACCTATGACAACGAATAGTCTTGATCGAAGGCATTTGCTATCAGCCAAGCTACCAAGCAAGCTATCACAAGAGAAAGATGAATTGCATCAACATCCTTTGACGCAGTCACTACAACAAACGAAATTACAAGGAACGACACTCCAGAGATCATATGGCGAGCAAATTGTTGGAGCGTTAAGACAAGTCGTGAACTCGCCTAAGATAGAGTACCTTCGGTTTGACGGCGATCCATTGAGATACGTAACATTCTTACATAACTTTGAAACATGCTTGGAAAAGGACAATCCCGATAAAGCAAGGAAATTACAGTTGTTGATTCAACACTGTACTGGAAAAGCAAGAGAAGCGATCGAGAGCTGTGTCAATCTACCGAATGGATATGAAGTTGCCAAGCAGACCCTGCAAGAGAATTTCGGAAAACCATAATCGCAGAGGCGCACGTAAAAAAGCTTGTGAATTTACCTGATTTGAAGACAGCCGATGGACCATCCTTGTTAGAGTTGGCGAGACATCTGACGACGGCTGAAAGGACATTGGCAGGGATGGGTAAAGAATATGTGTCTGATTTAAACCACATGAACACCTTGCGAGAACTGGTTAAGAAATTGCCAATTTTTCTGAGAGCAAGATGGACCGAACATGCAGGAGCAATTATCGAGTCGGGTCATCGACCATCATTTGGAAATCTCGTGAAGTTCATTAAAGATCGAGCAAAACTAGTTGACAATGAATTTGGAAAGGACATGAACAAAGGCGGTGCCAAGCCTAGAAACAGCAAAGACGATAATGAAAAGAATACTTTGTCTTCTACGCGATACACAACGTTCACAACTGGTTGGCGCAATGAACGATGGAACCAGAGAAACGAAGACCCACCCCGATTACCGCAAAGATGTGCAGTATGTTCGGAACAACATGGAGTATGGCGGTGCGTATTCAAGAACCTGGCATATACCGACAAACGTAAATGTGTTCATGACAATGGCCTCTGCAACAAGTGTCTTGCAAGAGGGCATATAACTAAGAATTGCCCGAAAACCCGATTCAAATGTCTCATTGAGGGATGTGGAGCAGATCACCACACCTTGATGCACCGACTAAGTAAAAGACGAGTGAGTGATTGTATATCCGATACAACATGGACGCGGATGTTGTTGCCAGAGGGCCAAAACCCGAGGAGGCATAATAGGAGTCCCCGCGTGTAATAGATTTGGTAACGTGATATACAAGTATTTTTGGTTATACCAGAAAAAATCTCGATTTGTTCAGTTTAAGCTCGCAATGCGCTTTCGGGTAATAGTCGCAAGTTGTATCGGGAATGAATTGAGGTCCAAATAGGATGATGGATGCTCATAGTCTTCACAGTTTCTCTTCGGTTTGCTCCACGTGCTTTGCTTACAGCTTTTAAGGTAGCAATTAGGTTATCCGGCATCGCTTCGTAAAAAACCTCGCATCGCGCCCCTATTACTGCGATCACAACGTGTTATGCACCAATTTAAAGCAAATTGATCATAGAAAACAGTTTTGAAACCTAATTTTATTGGGGGTGAATTGTTCAATTGTTTTATTTACTGAAAGGGAAAATAAGTGTGTTTAGTTCGTCTGGTTAAAGTCCTTTGGAATTTAATTTATGGTTTTCCAGTTTATACCGTTGTAATCTCCGATAAATGACCAGCAAAAACGGCGATTTTTGAAATTCTGTTTCGCTCAATTTTATTAATGATTTTCGTGGGAGTCAACATATTTCATATCTTTTAAATTCAAAACGCGATAAAAACGAAAACACGCAACCTACCAAAAATCGCAGGAAGAGCCCATGCACTAACGACCTGAGCCCCAGACGGAGATCGAACCAAGGTTAGTAGTATAGCAACTAGGGCTGCGAGCTCAATCGACGTCAAACGTGAATATAAACACCAAAACATCACCAAATTTTGCCAAATCGCGATTCGACAAATTTGACGATGTTTTGGTGTTTATATTCACGATTGACGTCGAATAAGCTCGCAGCCCTAGTTGCTATACTACTACAACGATCGTTAGTCAATCTAGACACCCTTCGCACGTTTTCTACTAAATTGATGTCAAACACATGCGAGATTAGCGAAACAATACCAAATTTATACTAAATCGCGACTCTCACTAAATTTGACACCATTTCAGCCATATTTAAAAAAATAGAGAGCGTCGTTTCAAAATTCTCACAAATTACATTTAGGAAAAAATAGAAAGTGTCATTTCAACATTTTCGCGTGTTAAAAAAATAAAATGTGGTACGAGCTCACTCCCACATATTAAAAAATAGAAAGTGTCGTTTCAACATTTTCACAAATTTGTCAAATCATATTTAAAAAATAGTCGTTTCAACATTTTCACAAATTTGTCAAATCACATTTAAAAAATAATCGTTTCAACATTTTCATAAATTTGTCAAATCACATTTAAGAAAATAGTCGTTTAAACATTTTTACAAATTTATGTATCGTAAAAGTGTCTCACGCGTGATAAAATTGCCACCTGTTATGCAAATTAGGTTATTACCACCTGTTAATAATAGATTAGTCCGTTTGTTCGCTATTTTCAGCGTTTGTCGCCCCACTTTTAAAATGGTGATCGTACACATATTTCGACGTTGTGATCCCTCCTGACAACAAGCCCAAGAAAGGCACGTACGGTGTCACAATCGCGACAATGCTTTCGACGTCTTTCTTTAGTAGTGAGTCTTTTTGCAACTCGTCGTTTAGTTCGTCAGGGTTTTCAATAGCGTTCAACCCATCTAGTAAGCTAGCGAATTTGCTGATTAACAAGTCGGTGAGAAAAGCGTTCGCTATTTCCATTCTCTTCAACTCGTATTGGCGCCATATCTTATCGATAACCTTTGCGGACGCTTTTTTAATGTATGCTTCAGATTGGCTTACCATACCATCACCAGACAGTCTAATAAGTTCAGCTCTCCTAACGTCAATGTCGTCTTCCACAGTCGAGGCACTAGCGGCTTGAGTATCCTCAACTAACTCCTCAATCGTAGGACTCTCTTCACTTTTGCGTTTTACCATCGCGCTATTACTTATACCCATATTTTATTGCGGAATAACAACTTCATGACTGTATGGGTAGCGCAGTGAGATTTCTAGTCTAGCGTACTTATTATTTTTTAATGCGGTCACAATCGCCGACGATTTTTCTCTGCTAATGTTTCCAAGGTAATCGTCAATGACAACCTTCATATCACTCCTGCTCGGACAGTAAAAGCAAACGAGCTTACTAATATTTTCTCTATACGGTTTTGCGATCGACGTCAGTTGTTGTGTGATGACAATGACGCTCAACATAAAATGTCGCGCACTAAAAGCTAAGTTGACCAACTGACTAGTCCTATTCTTGACGTCCTGCCCACTCGCACAGTCGTCCAACACAATCAGAGTGTTAGTACCTTTAAAAACGTTAGTTACACACTTGAGAACAGCGTCAACACTATCCTGCGCGCAGTCTATCGCTAACACGTCGGGGTCGCGCACATATTTCCAATCTTGATACGCTTTGTTCCACTCGAAAGTAGGACAAATCAACACAATGTAGTCAAACTTACTAAAGTACTCAGATTCCAATGTTTCCAGCAAATAATGCGTCTTGCCACAGGCTGTCATACCAACAATTAACATATTAAACGGAGTCTCCATTAACTCACGTTTGATTTAATACTGGATTGATTGCAACCCATTGTTCATAAAGTTGACCAACCCATCACTTATCACAAACACCCTACACATGACGTTCACAGTCGTCGCTTTCTTAGTGATCTCAAGAAGCACGCCAGATTGTGTGTTCACAATATTTTTACCAGTGGCGACATTGCGATTATCTTGAACGCTCCTCAAGTCAATGACCAACGCAAAACCATCTTTATAGAACTTCTGTATGGTCATAAACTGAGCGTGTTCTTCACCCAACCCAAACAATCGTTTCGCTTCTGCGTAGAACTTCGACTTTGGAATGCCTTGTGAGTACACACTATTTGGCACACCTTCAATTGTGACTCTAACACTATCAATATTTGGG
This sequence comes from Chrysogorgia sp. JL179-B06, assembly GCA_035772405.1. Classification (NCBI taxonomy): domain Eukaryota; kingdom Metazoa; phylum Cnidaria; class Anthozoa; order Scleralcyonacea; family Chrysogorgiidae; genus Chrysogorgia; species Chrysogorgia sp. JL179-B06. The sequence goes on from JAYKKM010000262.1 coordinate 295,797, forward strand.
TAAAGAAACTCCTCGCTGTCTGTTCGCACCTTATTCGTGAATAGCAACACAATCGCCTTCATGCTTTTTCTTGGAAGATTAATGTTTTCATTCACAATGGTCGTGCCTTTGTCCCATTCGGTGGTTTTCATCAACGTAACGTGCTCATACGACAAACTACGACCACTTGCATAGCCCGACGCTATCTCATCAGCGAGCTCCTGGTTATCAATCGTTTCGTACTCAAGCTCAAGGTTCTCCAGAGTGTATCCACCCACAGCGCTACCAGATTGCGCCACCATGATGTCTGTGGCCTTCGGAAGTGTGATCACATACTGCAAGTTGTTGTTCATGCTAAAAGGGGCGTACAACCCGTGGTCGTTCATGATCTTGCCAAGCTTAATCCGCTGTTTCGTCCCAATCACACCAAACATCAACGCGTCACTAACTTTAGCAACATTCCCACTCGTCGCACCACTGTCATCCTTAGAAACTAACTTTCTCAAGTTCTCACCACCAATACCATAGTCAATCATTTGGTCTCGCGCAGTGACGCTTTCCCAAAGGTCACGATAAACACCAGTGTAGTTTTCCCCATTGTTGTCATACACAGTTTCCCCAGCTAGTCTCACAACAAGTTTCTCAACCAGCAACTTGCTAACATTATTCAAGAACCAGCTTTTAGCGTTTGCGTTCTTAAAGTCGAACACTAGACCCAACGATCCAGGCACCAAACAGCTACTAACCTTAAGCTTCGGTATATCAATGTAAAGTTCCTCGCCAGGACTGACTTTATTAGGGTTCAACGTGATTACGTGTTGCGTTCTCACCCCTTTTATGCCACCCATGGTCGCTCGTCTGAAACCAGGGCTCAACTCTGCTGACGTGGCGTTCATATACCTTTACATATGTTTTATCGCTACCGTTTTAGCTTGTAATAGTCATAAGCAAACCACGCAAGTACCACCGCGAGTACCCACAGATTTTGAGCCAACCAAGCAAGACCCTTCGCACCCAACGTCAACATATTGTAAACTAAATTAGCCAACCCAACAGCCCATGGACCCATCTTCGTTATCGCATTCTTAACAGCCTGTGCGAACGACCTCGTGGCCATAGCGCCTTTCATAACAGCAGATCTCCCAGCGATAATAATAGTTGTTATAATTCCAGCCACTGAAATTGCCACAGCGCTCAACCCAACTATATTTTCTTTAGCCCATTCCTTAAATTTCTGAAACCTGTCAATGTCGACTTCTTGTTGCGCTCTAACCTCTTCTATTCGCCGCTTTTCTACGACTTCTTCTCTGGCTTGCGTGAGTCCCACCTCTCTAGTTAGCAAACCGTCGTACTCTAGCTTTTCGTCACTCGTGAGACCACTTTGCTTATTTTTTGTATCAAGCTCTGTCATTTTCCTACTCGTTTCATTTATCGCTTCCTGATAATAGTCTGCTTGCATTTGCAACGCGCCAGTGTCACCTATTCTCGATTCACGCAACACGCTATCGCTTGGGTTAAGCACACCATTATGTTCGCGGTTTTCTTTATGTGATAGTCCACGTATGTCAACATAATCCACTTTTGTATCAATTACTGAGAAGTCGTCTGGGATTGCTTCTGTTGTGGCAACTGTTGTTTCTGTACTCTCAGGGATTTGACTAACTAACTTTTTGAACTGTTCAATCGCGTTTTTACTACTCACGTCTTTACTGTAGACCAAGTTGTTTTTTTTCCCAGGTTTTAGAATTCGTTTGGGTTTTCCATATTTACCATCTTTGTTTATCGGTTTGAAAAGAATAACCTCTGAGTCCGTAACCCACGACCTGTTGACTATTTCCCTTGACGCGTCGTCGTGGCCGAGTCCCTTTTTGCCTAATTTACGTATTTTACTATTTATTAGCTTGATTCTTTTTACGTTGTTTTCTGTTAGCTCTTTGTTGGATGCTTTTAGCTCACCCAGCCTTTTCTTAATTTCCTCCTCCTCTCCAAAAGCTATACTAAAACTTACGTCATTGACGTCACCATATGTGTCCTGCTCAACAAACTCTACCGCTGGGACTTCTGTGTTAGTCCCCCTTATTGTCACCGTCTTACCATCGTCAGTGTCGATAAATGGCGTCTCTTCTTCTTGAAACCTTCTATCATATTCGTACTGTAATTTATCCACTCTCTCACGCAATTTACCATACTCGACACGCACAATGTCTGGCATGTCGTCGCCGCCATCATCGTCATACTTGTCGGTGATTAAATTATAGTCTCGAGTGACTTTTTCAAGTTCGTCACTTATTTGATCATCGGTGTACCTATCAAGTCTATCGAGGTCCTCCATCTCAAAGTCGTCAAAAACTTCCCCACCTTTAGCCATATTACATTAGCTCACATTTTGAACATCACTTTCCGGCGTCCATAAGTCACGTTTGCTTTTAATTTAGATAATTGTACGCAAGCCACGCGAATGTCACCGCAAACACCCACAGATTTTGAGCTAACCAAGCGAGGCCCTTTGCGCCTGTCACCAGCGCGTCATAAACTAAGTTCGCCAATCCAACAGCCCACGGACCCATCTTCGTTATCGCATTTTTAACAGCCTGTGCAAACGACCTCGTGACCATAGCGCCTCTCATAACATTAGACCTCCCAGCGATAATAATAGTTGTTATAATTGCAGCTATTGCAATCGCTAAAGCGCTAGACCCAACCATATTTTCTCTAACCCATTTCTTGAACTTCCGCAACCTGTCAATGTCGACTTCCTGCTGCTCTCTAACTTCCTCCATTTCTCGCTGTTCAATAACCATGTCTCTAGCCTGTCTAAGTCCAACCATTCTCTCAGCTAGATCGATATACTCTTCGTTCTCTGCGATCGTGAGGTCCTCTCTGTCAAGCTCCGCTATTCTTTTGCTCGCTTCGTTTATCGAGTCTTGAAAATGGTCTGCTTGTATTTGCAATGTGCCAGTGTCGCCTACTCTCGACTCAGACATCACATTCTCACCTGGATTGAGCATGCTATTCAGCTTGCGGTTCTCGATTGGTGTTAGTCCAGGTATGTCGACGTACTCTGCGTGTGTGGTGTCTAACAATGGCGCACTCCCCGCAACGTCCTCACGATCTCTTACGATGTCATTAACCCGCGTTGTAATATCGTTAAAATCCTCCTTCATGTGTTGACGAAATCTTACATCACGTTCACGCCTCAGTCCACTCTCCACTCTAATTAGTCTAATTTTCTCATCGACTGTGACGTTTGGATCGTTCCGAGCTAGTCTGCGATCTTGAGTGGCTTTTTCGAGACTATACTTTAGTTCATCGTCAGTGACATCTTTGTATTCGTCAGATCTTTCCATCTCAAGGTCGTCGAAGCCACCTTCAGCCATATTACACTAGCTCACATTTTGAATATCGCTTTCTGGTATCCACGAATTATGTTTGCTCTCATAACCCAACCATTTGACCAGCGCCATCTTCTTCCCTCTGACTTTCTTTCTTTTCAACACCTTTTCAACTCTGTACACATCGTCACCAGGTTTCTTATTGACCAGCGATAATTCCTGTTCGTAAAATTTACCAATAATCTGTTCACCACTTATGTCCTCAATTTCGTACACATTCGGATCGCCACGAATAACCTTCACCACTTTAAACAGCTCTTCAGTGAAGTTGGCTTCATAGCCCTTTGTGAACACACTCTTGTATTTACTAATTCTCACTGATTGACCAACTCTAAACTTTGGCAATGGGTTGTCTGCAAATTGGTGACCAAACAAAGTGGTCCACACTTCACCCTCATTTGACTTATTGACATCCTTCGGTTTCATCATAATGCTTCGATTCACATTACCATTGTAATTGCTCACAAACTGGTCAAGAACGTCAATCCATTTGTACGTCCCACGGGCATAAAAGTACTTCCACATAATACTCTTGAGACTTCTATTAAAACGCTCGACAACAGCAGCCTTTTTATCACTCTTAGTGCTGAAATATTCAACACCACGTTCTTTCAGCAAACTTTTAACACCAACGTTATAGAACTCAAGTCCGTCGTCAAATTGCGCTAACTTAGGTGTGGTTCCAAACCGATCTTTAAAGTCATTCAACAATTTTCCAACAGCCCTAGTCATGTTCTTAGTGTCTTTTCTATAAACTGCAATGCCGAAAGCATATCTACTCAATATTTCAATGCCTGTCAGTATCCAATAATAACCGCCATTCTGTTTTGAATACTTACTCATGTCCACTAAGTCCATTTGGAGCTCTTCACCAAGAGACCCAACAAAAGTCGCGCGGAATTTATGCCTTCTCACAATAGGTTTGTACCTAGTGTAAGTGTCCTGCGCTGTCAACCATTCTTTCACTGTTTTTCTAGTCACTTTCAATCCGTCTCCCAATGCACTTTGATACAACCTCTCTGCACCACTGTACCCCGTCTTGGGATTATAGTAAATGTCTCTCAACCCTTGTTCTGTTTCCACACCAAGCTCCATATAATTCACACAATATACAGTTCCAATAGCACCGCGCCAATTTTGAGACTATCGTTATTTGGTTTGACGCGAAATGACATATTTGAGTAGACACCTTTTTTAATACCCACCTTGGACTCGATGTCCACATGGCGTTGCACTGACCCCTTCAAAGACTGCTCAGTGGGTATTGGTAACGTTGTGATCACATTGCTACGCTTCCCATCAATACCCACATTGCTCTCGGTTTCAACAACGTCACACGAAACTTCTATGTACTTCAGACCTTTATACATGTCGACCTCGTTCGGGCTAGTGTGCCACTGTGAGTCATTCTGAATCACCTCACCCTTCGCGAAACCAAGTAGAGGTCCAAGGGTGTCTAACACAGCTGAACTACTAACCTTGACCCTACATTTGCCTGTGGGCACTAGTTTCTCTATCTCAAGATCCACCTTAAGCTCGCTAGACTCATGTTTCAAGACTTTGACCAATGTGTCGAAGCTAAAGTACCCTTCACCCACTTTAATCTTTTTAAAAGAGCCAACCCTAGAGTTATCCAGCGTGAAGACCTGAATGCTGTCGTCGTTTGTTGTGTTATGGTAGTCCCAAAACACAGTGGCTGTCTTGACCACAATGCATGGGTTATCATGTATGACCATCATCGCGTTGTCAAAGGACACAACTTTTTCCACACCTTCAATGAACACTGTCAACTTTCGCGTCATGTATAACATACAGTATATTATATGCAGAAAGCCCTTCGTGAGTACTATGGAGAGTACTACAAACGTGCGATGGCTAACACATCAAAGGCTACACACAACGCAAAGGCAGACCTCATCAAAAAGTACCCCCACGCCACTTTAAGCAAATTCGAGTTCTATCCAAATATTTCGCAAGATGGTAAAATCATGAGTGTCGACGTGTATTTCAGAAACAACGACATCCTCAGCACAGACATAACCAGCGCAACCTTCAAAAACGATAAAAACATGTGGAAGTGGCTACACAATAGTAAGTTCCCAATAATATGGCAAGGTGGTGGAACTATCCAACCATTGCCAAAAGGTCATAAGAACCACTGGGGGCTTTGGGATGGCTACCCAACAGAAAACGTGTTGAATTATCCAGTGAATAACTTTAAAGTTTTTGTTAACCAAAATAGTCACTTCATGTCAAAGCTACCAGTCCTACAAATCACTACGTCAAAGACAAAATCAGAGTGGGATGACAACGAATCTTACTACCGTGTTGTGTTTGCAACGTATTGTGCGAGTTTCTGTTGTGGGGTGTCATTGCAACATTTATCAGTGTCACAAGAAGTTCACCCCGTGGTCACAAGTGTGATGAGATTTCATTTGTACTTCACCATTAGAAGACTTCTTAGAAGAATGGAGGGTGGTGAGACAATGAAATCAATAAGTAGAGAATTCAACGCTTCCGAATTGTATGGTAAGATTTCTAAGATTCCCAGAAAACATTATTACCAGAATAAAGTCCTGAGCGATGGCACTTTAGGCGAATCTAGAGTCTTCACACTCAACGACACCCATAACGACTACAAACGATACGTCGCGCGACTCTCAGACGGCTTTACCAACATTGGGCTGCAATATCTAAATCAAAGCATAGAAGCCTTTGTGTACTCCACACTTGGTGCACAAGCGAGGACACGTGTATCAGTCGTTGGTGGCTCTGCAGGAAGTCTAGAAACCCAACAAGAGTTCCGAAAGTTGTTCGCTGACAGTGTTATCAACTATGACGTGTCGACATGGATTCTCAACATGAATAAATCGATTAGAGACACCAACGTTGTCCAAAATCTCGCGGTGTCGCCAAGTACATGGTTGATGCCAAGTAACGTGGTGATTCTCAAGAATAAAATCGCTGGGTACAACAACTTATTAAAGGTTGCTACAGAGTCCATGAAATTTGGGGTGAACACCCGCTTGAACGCAACAACACCGACGACCGCGGCTAAAAAAGTCCACCAAGAAAATGTGGTGACTAACTTAGTAGCGTCACCCGTGAAGAAAACAGTGGCTAAAAAAGTCCACCAAGAAAACGTGGTGGCTAACTTGGGAGTAGCACCACCCGTGAAGAGAACAGCGACCAACCAAATTGCGCAGACTACCACCTCAAGTGAGTCAGACACGACAACGCTGGTGATAGTGTTAGGGTTCTCAGCGGTGTCTGGCTATTTAGTAACCAAATACACCTTCAGGTAGTAATGAGTCTAAACTATGGGTATGAGTCTGACGACCCTCACGATAAAATACTAAAGAGAACGAAAAGGCATCTGAACGAAGATCCTAAGTTAAGTGCGACCGGTGGAAGGATGTCTGGAATAATAGACATGCAAGGCTCAGCGATAAAAAACGTAGCAGACCCAGTTGATGACTCAGACGTCACAAACAAAAGAACTCTAGAGCAATTGCTATCAAGCTACCTCAAGAGTCAGTCCTACAACATTGTGCTTGACTTCAACGTTAGCACACACGCCTTGAAAAATGTGGAATTTCACGCCAATGGTTCAAACAAAGTGAAAGCCATTGGTGAAACAAGTAAATTAGTGCAAAACAACCCGGCTTATGGTCCTATTGTTGGCATCAGCGGTGTGAGTCAAAGTTTTCTATCACCCGTGTTAACACCAATCCCACTTGAGTCAGGTCTCCACTTTAATTGTCCAAGTATGCAATGGTGTGACCTCTCTATTTTTGTTGTGGTGAGGTTACCAATGAGAACCGCTGGATCAAATTGGGAGACAATTATATCAAACGACGATGGTAGTTGGGATAAGTTCATAGGGTACAAGACTGGTGTGACCAACAAGCTCGCGTATGGTGGTAGCATCCCAGCGATGGAGAAAGTGTGCACTATTCCGAGTGGTGTTAACATAAGTAAAATGCATATGATATCAATACACTGGCAAATGGACAATTCACACGTCAGAGTCAACAACGTTAAGTCAACCGATTCAGACTTCATAGCAAATATGAAAAAGATAGGCGCGCCCTATGGAACAATTTTTGGAATACATCGACCAAGAATACCACTCGCACCTTATGCGCACCCATCGTTGATAGAATTCTACGGTGTGAAAATTGTGAGTGGTTACATGACAAACCGAGACATCATAATCATGGGTGGAGAAATGATGAAGGAATATGGTGTAAAGTAAATGGGAGCATGTATTTCGAGACCTCGTGAGATATATAAGATAAATAAGACGACTGATCACATGTTCAAAGCTGGTGGATCATTTGGTCGCGGTGACGTGACTCTCGAGCTCCACGCTGAGATTGGTATGAGGTCTAAAAAGACTTACGGCGAACCTATTACGCTACCCGCAGAATCAGACACTGTAGGAGTGGTAGGAGACGTGACCTAAGTTATGTGATGGGTTGGCTTAGAAAACTGGTTCGTAACATTAGAAACTTTTTCAGACGACGTAGAAAACTGAGGGCTAATAAAACGCACCTGATGCATTGGTACACAACAAACCAGATCTATAAAAAACCCAACACCCACGTCGAATAGTTTTTTTGTGGGAGACTATAATATAGTGATGACTTCCGCGATACCTCGATTATTCGATTTCGACGGTCACCAAATCACAACGGTTAATCACAACGGTGACACATGGTTCAAAGCAAAAGAGGTCGCGAGCGCTCTAGGCTATGCTAGACCAAAAGATGCAGTCAACGACCACGTCGAACCTGATTGCAAAATGAAGATGGGACAGGCCTCGTTTGTCAACGAACTTGGGGTCTACTCATTGACGTTCTCGAGTAAATTGGAGCGTGCGAAACACTTTGGAAGGTGGGTGCACTCAGAAGTCTTACCAAGCGTTAAAAAAAGTTTAGCTGACGTCGGTCTCAAACACAACCAGTTTAAAATGATCACTGAGTTCGACCTTCATACGAAAGTTGTTGGTTTTCTTAGGAAATACTATCCAGAAACTATTTTGATAGCCGCTTGTGGTGAGAATCAAGACACTTCGAGTAAAAGAATAAATTCGTGGAAAAAAGGTTACCAACGTGGAACGCCTGACTTGATTATTGCTAATGCGAACCGACAGCACAGCGGGCTTGTGATTGAGTTCAAGAATCCAGGTGGTACAGGCAAGACGTCCAAAGAGCAGGAGTCTCTGTTGCTCAGATATAAATCCGCTGGTTATCTAACGTTGTTGTGCGACTCATACGACGACGCTATTACCACGGTAATAAAATATCTCTTTGACGTTGGGTTTCAGTGCTCTCACTGCCTTCGTAAATTTAAAAATAAATCAGCGTTGAGTAACCATGAGAGACGTTATTGTAAAGAGACTTTTTAGACAGTGAGTAATAAGTCGAATTAGCACTCGTTCTCATTGTTGAGACGACGTTTGAGGCGACAACTGCTCTAGCATTTTTTAAAGACGTTTTTTAACTCGTTAAAGGTGTCTGCGAAACTTTCTCTCTTTATTTCACAAACCTTCTGACCACTGTGTGAAAAAATGTTTCTATTTACATTGGACGCTTCATGTGACCAATGTCTAAATTTAAAAAAGTGGGGTATCCGAGAACACCCCTAATTTTGCGTGGAAGGGTGATGACGTCTACACACTGCGCGATATTGCTCAGCACCACCAACGAATGATGGTCCTGGGTTGTATCTCCAATTGAATGGTGCATCAACAGTTGTTCCGTAAGTGTCGCGACAAACGGCGCAATACGCTTTTAGAAATGTGATGTCGTCTGCCATTGGGAACAGTGTGTCGAGCTCACCAAGTCTTTTTAAATGCTCTGTTGTTATGAGACCACAAATAATGACGTGAATGCCAGCTTTAATGTATTCGCGAATAATTGGGAGTAGATCAGAGTACCAATGGCCTTCGTCAATTCCGATGACGTCATAACCAGCTATCTCGGAAGAACTCGGAAGGTTGGTGATTAACTTCGCAGGTAAACTGTCTGATCCGACAACAATGGTCTGACGATGTGTGGAGAACGCGTGGTCAGTTCGCCTAGTGTCACCTGCGTTGTTCATGTAGAGGACTTTGAGCCCTGACTTACTTAACGTGACTAACCTACGAAGAGTCTCTGTCGTTTTTCCTGCGAACATGGGACCAATCACGATTTCTAGTCTACCAACTTTCTCTGTCATGGTTACTATACCTACAGAGAAATACTTTTTTATTGTGGCAACCTAATTTTTAATGCGTTTGGTCTGGAGCTGTGAGATACCTGTGAGGTCATCTGTGAGATACCTGTGAGGTCAACTGTGAGTAAGATAACACGTGATAGTGTATTAGATGGTTGAAGACTCACAGACGGCTGTTGAAGCGAAGATCACAGCTGATGTGAAAAGTGTTAAGGTGAAGGACCCAAAGCGTGTCGCCGCTGGTAAAAAGTTGGCTGAGATATCGAAAGCTGCGAAAGAAAAGAAAATGCGTGAAATGATAGTCAATGAAGAACAGGGTAGTGAGTGGAGCTATGGTTATGTTGTCGGAACACTTGGTGTAATCATCGCTGGTGCTTCGTTATGGTACACAATTAGCAGTGAAAAAGAGACACGACTAGAGCCTGTGAGTACTGCACCAGCTGTGTCAGAAAGTTGTAGAACTCGTCGTCCAACACTTGACACATTTGATTCTTGAACAAAACACACGACAATGTATATATGTCTGCGATCGATCGAAAAGAACTTATGAACGAATTGTACGATGCGCTACTTGTTACGACTGGCGCTGTGGCAGTGAGTATGATCTCTAAAAAGGCTTTGGGAGAACCATTGGGAACACCAGAGACAGTTAAAGGCACAGTGAAACTTGCTGCAGCTGTTGGTGCAGGAACGCTGTTAGTAAAATGGGCGCAATCGAAAAAGTGGATACCGACAGACCCATTCAAATCAACGTAAGTTAATGGCGAGTGTTGTGGCTGGAGGGATATTTAATGCAGTGGCTTTTGCAGGCGCTGGCTTTATGTTTTCGAAATTTAATCACTCAGGCTACGAAGCTGAGATGAAAAGGCACAACCATGCGTTGGAGCAGTTAGCCAGTGCGAAAGAAGTGTGGTATGAGAATGAGGTCGCTAAGAAAGATAAGATCCAGCGTTTACGACAACAGCTCTCTGATGCTAACGCTGACATCAATGACACAAACCACGCGTTGGAAGAACTTAGAAGCGTAATGACCATTCAGTACAGCGGACGAGTGTTCACTAACTCCCCGAAGATTGCGGATTACTACCAACCGAGTGCGGAAATGAAGGAATACCAATTGTTGTTTGTTAGCGCGTTAGGTTTGGGTAGTGGAATAGCGGTATGGGTGCTAACTCGGTAAAAAAATGTTGGAGTAGTATAAGAGTGATGGACAAACTTATGAGGCAGATGAGTTATGGCTTAACAATTGACGAAATCGCGAATGAGACGCAAATTGAGTGTGGAGGCACCTTCAGGCTTTACTACTGCTCGGATTGTGACGTTGTGAAAAATGTGACTGACTGTGGTGGGTACGCATGTCCAAAGTGTGGCGACATCGAATGGGGTTACGTTCAGAGTTACAGCGACATGAGACTCACTCGGTTAAAAAGCGTTCACAAACGGTCTTGGTGGATGGGGAGGAGACTACGGAACGTTGTGAAGGGTGAGCACCTTGAGTTGATAAAAGAGGACTTCTTGAAAGTTGTCAATGTGCTGCACTCATGCAATTTGATAAAGGGTAGAAATGTCAGCAGATATGGATACTACATTATTAGGTTGTGTCATAGAAGACAATTAGAGACACTCAAGAAGGTGTCAGACCTCAAAGACGGGAAGGTGAAAGACTTGTTCGACGATAATTTGTTTGGGGTGGTGTACCCAAAGCTGGGATGGTGCGAAAGTGGTGACAATTATTACGACGAGTGGTTTAGGAAAAAAAACAAGTGTAGTATATATAGAAGCCAATGAGTCGGACTGTGAAAAACCCGCTGAAAAAAAGACGGGCGCATAAGACGAGTGCAGCCGTTGTCAATTCACTAACAGATGAAGCGACCAACGTTCACGGCTTTTTTAGAGACCAAGAAACACAACCTGTAGTCGAAGACCTCGCACCGTCAACGCATCTGTTGGATCGAGCACTGAGAGGGTTCACAAGGTCCTATGGAGTCGAAGTGATTGACGACAGAGACATCAATCAGGTAAATGGTAGTAGAAGCGCTGTCACTAACCTTTTGAGACGTGAATTAGGTGAGACCAACGGAATGAAAGTGGTGGAGACAGTCAAAGTCACTTTTGAGAAAGTTTTAGAACTCAATAAGACCACATACAAAACTGCCTACTTTAACAGCGAAACGTTCGTCGTCATTAACGAGCATGACATCGAGGGTGTCGCCAATCGTGGGTCGGAACAGATTTTGACGCGGATAGCTGGGTGGTTGTCTGAGGGGTCTGGATGGACTATCGACAAAATAGATGCGCACTACGTCAACGTCGCTATTTACAGACCTTTGCATGGGAGTAGCTACATTGCGCTGCCAAAGGAGCTGCGCAACAGTATGAGGGGTCTGATAAATGTAAATAACGATGATGACAACGAGTGCTTTAGATGGTGTCACCTAGCACATAAGTTTCCTGTTGGAAAAAACTCTGACAGAACGTCGAAGTACGCTAGGCATGTCGGTGAGCTGAACTATGACGGAATTGACTTCCCAGTCACACTCAAAGATTACGACAAGATCGAAAAGGCTAACGAAATTAGCATTAATGTTTTTGGGTATGAAAATAAGCAGCCATTCCCTGTGTACGTTTCTAAGGAAGCGTACCCTGACCATATGGACCTATTGTTGATAACTAATGACGTAGGCAACAAGCATTATGTGTACATTCGCGATTTTAACAAATTCATGTACCGTCAAACAAAGTATAAGGCGAGAAAGCACTTTTGTAGGTATTGTTTGCAGTGTTTCACCCGCGCGGACGTACTTGAAAGCCATGTGGAAGTGTGTTTGGTCATCAATGGGAAGCAAGCTATTAAAATGCCACAAAAAGGTGCGAAAGTGAAATACGAGAATTTTAGTAGACAGCTAAATGTACCATTTGTGGTGTACGCAGATTTCGAGGCTATCACACAGAAGGTGCACACAGCGACACCATCAAGCGAGACTAGCTACACAAATGCTTACCAGAGGCACGTTGACTGTGGTTATGGGTATAAACTGGTTTGTTGCTATGACAATGAGTACAGTAAGCCGGTAAAAGTGTATCGCGGTGAAAACGCAGTTAATAAGTTCATTGGGGAAATGCTAGAAGTTGTTGAGTATTGTAAAAAGACATCTGAGAGTCACTTTAACAAAGAGATGACACTGACTGATGCTGATAAGAAGAACTTTGACGAGGCTAAAAGTTGTCATATTTGCAGTGTTGAGTACATTAGCGCTGACGTTAGAGTGAGAGACCACTGTCACGTGTCAGGTAAGTACAGAGGGTCTGCACATCGTCAGTGTAATGTGAACTTTAAGTTGACTGATAAAATTCCTGTGATCTTTCATAACTTACGCGGCTACGATAGCCATTTCATTATGCAGGAGATTGGTAAGTTTGGTCAAGACATAAATGTGATACCGAACAACATGGAGAAGTATATGGCGTTCATGCTTGGGAAAAACTTAGTGTTTTTGGACAGCTTTCAGTTCATGAGTAGTGGTCTAGACAACTTGGTGAGGAACCTACCAAGGGACGCTTTCAAATACACGTCAGAAGTGTTTCACGATGAGGGGTTGGCACTTATGACAAGAAAGGGGGTCTACCCTTATGATTATATGGACTCCTTTGATAAATTTGATGAATGCGAGCTACCCTCCAAAAAGGACTTTTACAATATTCTGAATGACGAAGATATTACGGAAGAAATGCACGAGCGCGCCATCGATGTGTGGGACTACTTCGACGTTGAAAGTATGGGTGGGTATCACGACCTGTATTTGAAAAGCGATGTGCTCTTGCTTGCCGACGTTTTTGAGAACTTTAGAAAGACATGCCATCGCGAGTATAAATTAGACCCTTGCCATTATTTCACATCGCCCGGATTGGCTTGGGATGCCATGTTAAAGATGACTGGAGTAGAACTCGAATTATTGTCCGACATCGACATGTTCCAGTTCGTAGAGTTAGGTATGCGTGGTGGTGTGAGCTACATATGCAACAGACATGGCGTGGCGAATAATAAATACATGAAGGGGTACGATAAAGCGCAAGAGTCGAAGTATTTGATGTACCTTGACGCCAACAATTTGTATGGATGGGCAATGAGTCGAAGTCTACCTACGGGCGGCTTCAAGTGGTTGACTGAGAAAGAAATAGAAAAGGTTAATCTACACGACTATCACAACAATAGTGAAAAGGGCCTGCTGCTTGAAGTCGACTTGGAGTATCCAGCCCATTTGCATGACCTACATAACGACTACCCGCTGGCTCCTGAGAAGATGGAGATAACTGTCGACATGTTGTCGGAGTACTGCACGAAAATCAAAAATAAATTTAATGTGAGTGTTGGCGGCGTGAAAAAGTTGGTGACTAATTTGATGGACAAAAAAAAGTACGTGTGTCACTATGGAAATCTGCAGTTGTACACAGGTCTTGGACTAAAAATCAAAAAGGTGCATAGGGTCCTACAGTTTGACCAGTCCAAGTGGCTAGGCAAGTACATCGACTTTAACACAGTCAAGAGAACTGCGGCTAAGAACGCTTTTGAGAAGGACTTCTTCAAGTTGATGAACAACAGTGTGTTTGGAAAAACAATGGAGAATTTGAGGAAGCGTGTGGATGTAAGATTAGTGACCACCGAGAAAAAGTTAGAAAAGCTTGTCTCAAAGCCTACGTTTGTGTCTTGCAAGATATTTAGCGAGAATTTAGTCGCTGTCCACAAAGTCAAAGAGACGCTGACATTAAATAGACCCGCATACGTGGGTATGTGCATACTAGACTTGAGTAAAACGCTGATGTATAATTTCCACTATAATTATATTATGAAAAAGTACTCTAGCGACACCTGTAGATTGCACTTCACTGACACTGACAGTCTGTTGTACTCAATCAAAACTGGTGACGTTTATTCCGACTTCATGGAGGAGCGCGAAAAGTTTGACAATAGCGATTACCCTGCAGACAACCCGTTCGCTTTCAAAGAGAATAAGAAAGTTATTGGCAAGATGAAAGACGAGTGCGCTGGAACACCAATTATTGAGTTCGTTGGGTTGCGCAGTAAAATGTATAGCTATTTGAAAGAGGATGGGGGTGGTGGGAAAACCGCTAAAGGCATTAGAAAGAATATAATTAAAAAAGTGATCAAGCATGAAGATTATAAAAGTGTGTTACTCGAGCAGAAACAGTTGCGACACACAATGAAGACCATTAGAAGTGTCAAACATCAGCTAGGTAGTTACGAAATTAATAAAGTGTCGCTATCCTGTTTTGATGATAAACGATACCTTTTAGAAAATGGTATTGACTCCTATGCGTATGGTCACAAAAACATTGAAGTGAGAGGCAACAAACGCTGAAAATAGTGAACAAACGGACTAATCTATTATTAACAGGTGGCAATAACCTAATTTGCATAGCAGGTGGCAATTTTATCACGCGTGAGACACTTTTACGACACATAAATTTGTAAAAATGTTTAAACGACTATTTTTTAAATGTGATTTGACAAATTTGTGAAAATGTTGAAACGACACTTTCTATTTTTTAAATGTGATTTGACAAATTTGTGAAAATGTTGAAACGACTATTTTTTAAATGTGATTTGACAAATTTGTGAAAATGTTGAAACGATTATTTTTTAAATGTGATTTGACAAATTTGTGAAAATGTTGAAACGACACTTTCTATTTTTTAATATGTGGGAGTGAGCTCGTACCACATTTTATTTTTTTAACACGCGAAAATGTTGAAATGACACTTTCTATTTTTTCCTAAATGTAATTTGTGAGAATTTTGAAACGACGCTCTCTATTTTTTTAAATATGGCTGAAATGGTGTCAAATTTAGTGAGAGTCGCGATTTAGTATAAATTTGGTATTGTTTCGCTAATCTCGCATGTGTTTGACATCAATTTAGTAGAAAACGTGCGAAGGGTGTCTAGATTGACTAACGATCGTTGTAGTAGTATAGCAACTAGGGCTGCGAGCTTATTCGACGTCAATCGTGAATATAAACACCAAAACATCGTCAAATTTGTCGAATCGCGATTTGGCAAAATTTGGTGATGTTTTGGTGTTTATATTCACGTTTGACGTCGATTGAGCTCGCAGCCCTAGTTGCTATACTACTAAGGTTGCAGATTCGATCCCTGTCTGGGGCTCAGGAAGTTTTCGTGAGTACTAACAGCTTGTACTGTACTTACTACAAGCAAACTGACAACTTTACTACAGAAAATACTGGGTTTTTGCTGTGGTCTTTCAAGCTATTGCTTAGCTGGCCTTTTTCAGCATACACATAATTTTTTAGTGGCATGCAATGAAAGGCAAACAATCAATATATTTGAAAAATTTACTGATTCTCATTCTGTTATTAACAAATCTTGCAAGTATTATCTATTTCAGGTTTGATAACATATCGATATAATATATATAAGAGGTATAAGAATATACCGATCAAACACAAAAGTACCAACTTGGGCTGATAATTCCGTTAGAAAATTAAACGACCCCCCTGGCAATGAATATAACAAGAATATTGCATATGGCTTTGATAGGGTATCCAGTAAACATAGTCAAAATAATCTGATCTCTAATGATAACAATTTACGAAAATATAACTGTAATAACAGTTATTCACACCAGCCGAAAATTTTTTGGGATCAAAGGGCCCATACTCCAAAGTTCTTGCAGAAGCGTACGGCGTCTCATCGGCCGGATTGGAGAAAACACCTCGAACTTGTTCATCGCGAGACAACAAGCTCAATGCACCGAATAGTCAACCATCACGTAACCCCGCAAAACATCCTGCCGCGACCCTTGATGGAAATTCCTACGGCACAACCCCTCGGCTGTCAGAACCGCCAATACCACCTCAAGAATTGAAGGACTGCTGTTTACCACTCTTCTTCCTTTCTAATACAAGATCTTTATCTAATAAAATTGATGACTTGACCCTGGTTATCCAACAAAACAATGCCGACTTTGTGGGAATTACAGAGACTTGGCTCAATTCAAATATTCCAGATGGCCCTTTGTTCATTAACGGCTTTAATCTTGTAAGAAAAGACCGCATAGATAAACGCGGTGGTGGTGTGTGTGCCTTTATTAAATATACAATCCCCTTCACGATTCTATCCGACCTGTGTAGTCAGGAATGCCTATGGATAAAACTTCGACCTTATCGGCTTCCACGTGAAGTTCCATGTATAATCGTTGGTGTTATTTACCATCCACCTTTAGCAGACAACAATCGACTGCACGAATACCTCATAACATCGTTGGACAATATTCTTTCAACTAACCCAGATGCGGGCGTGGTTCTGTTGGGCGATTTCAACCATTTTGACTTCAAATTATTTTGTAGAAAGTCATCCCTAACGCAAATAGTTAAGAAGCCTACTCGTGGTCATGCAACTTTAGACCTGATGCTAACTAACATGAAGCGTTTGTATAATGAGCCTGAAATACTTCCAGCTATTGGCCAATCAGATCATTTGTCAATCCTATTAACCCCTTCCAACCAACCCCACCTCCCTAATACAATCACTAAAATTTGGGTCCGAAAGCGAAAGCCATCAAATATGAAAGCGTTTGGTCGGTTTCTTACTGGTATTAATTGGAATTTGTTTCCTGATTTACCCTCGTGCCAAGTGATGTGTGACCTCTTTTATGATATCATTTTCATAGGATTGAACACGTTCTTCCCTGAACAAGCAGTACGTCTCCACTGTAGAGACAAACCCTGGATCACTCCAACCTCGTATCCAGGCTCTGGTCTCCCCGCTCCCCCCCCCTCGCGAGAGAAAAGACCCTGGCTGCGGCTGGTCACGTGTCCAAGAGCAAAATTATTGCTCCAGGGAAGGGAGGCATTTCCACTCACTTGGGTTCTCGCAACTTCCTGTTTCGCCATGTTGAAGAACACGAAGTGCAGTGCTTTCCTTTCATGTTTGCAGTTCGCTATTTTGAATAGTTTGTACTGCAATGTGATTTTAAAACCCAAACAAGTGATTTGCCTCGAAAAGATCTTTTTAAACAGAGACGTTCTTGCTGTGCTCCCGACTGGCTACGGAAACTCATTGGTTTTTCACCTTCTTCCCGCCTTGTTATTCGCAAAGAAGAAATTGGATGACACCGAACTAACCGAAGTAACTTTGAATCAATTAACAGTTGTTACATCAATAATAATTGTCGTGTCGCCGTTGAACTCACTGATTTGCAATCAGATTTCTCGGTTGAACAAAAGTGGAATTCGGGCATCTGTACTCGACGTGAAATATTCAGCCGTGGACGATGTAGAGGATAAAGAAGCGAACGAAGAAGAGGAAGCAAATATCTCTTGTGATTTTAGGCTTTGTGATAAGAGTAAACTGGAAAGTGGTTACTACAATGTTGTTTTTGCTCATCCTGAGTCTTTAGTCTCAAGCAAGTATGGACGAGATTTGATGGAAAGTAAAATGTATCAAGACAATGTATGTGCCATTGTTGTTGATGAAGCTCACTGTATTTTGGAATGGTAAGTAGACACTTTAAAATGTCGTATATATCTAAAAGCAATTTTATATTTTTTCGGCATCGTCTACAGGTATCTGTATATTCCATACTATCTTATTTAATTGTTGTATTCGTTTGTTATTTCTTTTAGGGGCAGCGAGTTCAGAGTTGATTATGGCAACCTGGCAGTATTGTGCGCTATTTTTTCAACCTCTCCAGTGCTTGCCATGACTGCAACAGCAAATAAACGTGACCGAAAAGCCATCAAAGAATCATTGGGATTGAAGGAATGCACGGAAGTTATTGGCAATCCCGACCGCAGGAATATATTTTATAACAAATGTTTCAGGACATGGACAAGATATTGATTCAATTACAAACATTCTAGATCCCATTGCTGAAGGTCTGTTACAAGATAAAATCAATTATCCTTTAACAATCATTTATATCCCTCTTAAATGGTGTGGATTTGCATACAAGTTGTTTGAATTTGTCTTGAGTAGTGCTCAGTATTATCCACAAGGATCTGCACCTATTCCAGAGAACCGGTTATTTGCACAGTATCATTCACCACAAACACAGCAGATGAAAGATGAAATATTAAAGCAGCTGTGTTCTCCAGTACGCCAAGTTAGGGTTGTATTTGCCACAGTTGCATTGGGGATGGGGGTTGATATACCAAGTATACGGAATGTCATTCACATCAGCCCTCCTTACACTGTGCAAGCATATTTCCAGGAAATTGGCCGAGCAGGAAGGGATGGTCAACCTGCAAGTGCAAATTTGTACTATAATAACCGTGACATTGCGAAAAATAAAGTTGGAATACAAGAACAAATGAGAACATTTTGCCACAGTGAAAACAGCTGCCTCAGATCCTTGTTACTGAGATATCTGGATACTGATGACAGTGCTATTCAACCCATTACCCCAAAGCATATTTGTTGCAGTGTCTGTCTTCAAGAATGTCCATGCTTGCACTGTAATAAGGGATAACATTTATGTATTTATAAATTAGAGTTGGTGAACATTTTGATTTATTTGTGAATAAAATAAATGGGTGTTGTTTTTTTATCATGTTATTAGATGGGAATAATTAGTCTGGGAATTGTTATTTCACTGTTTGAACTGATTAAAATTTTTGTTGAAATTGTTCAACAGTCTGGAAATGGTTGGAAGAGCATTTTATTGGAAAACATAAAATATTTAAACCAAAACCAGGCTAGGTTGAACAGAACACAGCATATATTATTTATAATCATTAAATATTCTATCTATATGAAAAAATGGATAACTAGTTAAATGTACAAAAATTAATTTTCATGTCATGCTCTGCCATCACCATCTTCATCATCCACAACAGGAACATCCATGGATAGATTCTTCTGATGTCTTTTCAACCAGGTTAAAAACTGCTGTTCATCAAAGCCATGCAGTGGGTCTGATGAAATGTTTTGGAAGGATTCGTGTGACCTTTCTGCAACATTGTTGAATGGCCTCAAATTTCGTAGATCGGAAAGAATCTTGATTTCATCTGCTAACGATGACTTGTGTGAGTGTGCTGATGACTTTTGATGAAGTGAGACTTCTTTTTCAAATACTTCTACTATTTGCCGCACTCCCCCTGAAGCTTTGCTTGCTCGGTTGATAGCTTTTCCCGTCTTGTTAGCACCCATTGATCTAATTAGTACTTTGATGTCCTTGTTTCTGTTCTCTTGTAACAAGTCAATTTCAATGTTTCTTGTCTTTCCCTCCTTTCCAATTTCCTGTTGCTGCCCATTTGCACTGATGTGCCTCAGCTGGTGACAGTAGAATGTCAATCTGGATGATGCTAATCAGCATTTCAATAGCATATGCATTGAAACCAGATCCCAAGAAAAAGTGAGGTAACAGCTGCTTGTTCAGTGTTGCCATATGTTCTCCATTCCCAGAGGCTACAGCATCATTAAAATCAAACATTATGAAAACCGACTTCAGCAAATTTGTGGAATAATCAACTATACCATCACTGCCAGATGTTACATCAACATTGTATGTGTCGTTTGAAAAAAACGTACTTCTCAACAAACATATCCAATGTTCTTGTGATGTAACCCTTTCTCTGATCATTGGTTATAATATGTCTAAAGTCAGGATAGTTACTATACTGCAGAATCTGGGAGACACGTGACCAGCCGCAGCCAGGGTCTTTTCTCTCGCGAGGGGGGGAGCGGGGAGACGAGAGCCTGGATACGAGGTTGGGATCACTCCTGACATTAAATCCCTTATCTCCCGCAGACAACAAGCTTTTGCCATGGGTAATACCATCAAATATAACAAAGTAAGAAACCAAGTCATTCGTGACGTAAAACTGACTAAATCTAAATATTTCCAATCTCAAGTAAACCATCTGAAAAAATCAAATCCTCGGAAATGGTGGAGTGCCATCAAGAATTTAGCAGGTTATTCCCAGAAGTCGGCCATCCACTCGGTTGTAGTCGACGTAAAAATTATTCAAGGAAGTGAATTAGCAATTACTATTAATAAAGTATTTCTTGCTTCAAACGAATCAATGCCCCCTCTTTCGGACGCAGACAAACTTCCTATCGAAGAAACCACTGCCCCATACTCTATTTCTGCCATCGACGTTGAATCGCGTTTGAGAGCAGTAAAGACCACAAAAGCCGTAGGACCTGACTCTTTACCATCCTGGATCCTTCACAGTTTCTCAATAGAACTTTCTGAACCCGTGACTGCCATATTCAACGCATCCATCTGCCAGGCACAAGTTCCAAAGCAGTGGAAAGAAGCAAACGTCATTCCCATTCTCAAGAAATCTCCGGTTACTGACATTAATTCAGACCTTCGCCCAATATCTATCAAAGATTCTTGAGTCCTTTCCTGCAAAATGGATTATGGATGCCATTCATTCTAAACTTGATCCTAAACAATTTGGATCATTAAAAGGCTGTTCCGCAATAGACGCCCTGATTAGCATGTTCCACTGCTGGTATTCTGATACAGACGGCAATGGTAAGGCTATTCGCATTTTTTTTACTCGATTTTAGCAAAGCATTTGACAGAATTAATCACAAAATATTGGTCAAGAAATGCTCTTACTCGATATCAACAAATCCTTAATAAACTGGATCATTGACTTCCTTATGCTAAGAAAACAGCGTGTAAAACTTGGAACTAATTTATCTGATTGGTCCATAGTAAATGGAGGTGTGCCACAAGGTACAATCCTTGGCCCACTCCTTTTTCTCGTTATGGTGAATGACCTTGTCATTAATCATAAACCACAGATGGAAATACGTCGACGACACCACCCTGTCCGAAACCATTGATAAAGGCAACCAAGGCAACCTTCAATCCCTTATGGACGAAATTTTTCAATGTGCTCTGACAATGATATGCAATTAAACCACTCTAAATGTAAGGAATTAATTATATCCTTTGCCAACGATAAACCAGAACTGCATACAATTGTTTCTTCAAGATTACAGTATGTCTCCTGTTCTATCAACAAAAGTTTTGGGAATTCATCTCTCCTCCGATCTTAAATGGAACATACATATCGAACATATAATTGCAAAAGCATCTAAAAGGCTCTATTTTCTTCGAGTATTAAAGCGTAGTCGGATTGATCCGTCTTCCCTGATTAAAGTTTACACAACATGCCTACGCCCAGTACTCGAATATGGTTGTCAGATTTGGAACTACAACTCACCAGATTACCTGAAAGAAGAAATTGAAAGAATTCAACGGCGAGCCTTACGGATAATATGTCCCTACTTGTCATACAACAAAGCCTTGACTGCCAACAACATTCCATTGCTTTCCCAAAGACGTAATGAGCTCTGCCAAACATACTTTAAGAAACTTCTCAATCCAAAACACAAGTTGAATGATCTTATTCCCCAAAGATGTAAAGATCTTCGTCTTCAGAACCTACGTAATGACCAACATATTGATACGCTACAATGTAAAACCTCTAGATTTTACAAGAGTTTTATCCCTTCAAGCATTGTAGATTTTAACGATTCTTTGTGATCATTTTGTGTAATTATTTAACTTTCATTTCTTATTCAGGGTATTGTAACCCTAAATATTTTAAGATATTTACATAAATATATTTTTAGTATAAATTTAATACTGTAATAGCTTTTTAAATTCTGTGCAATTCAGCTTTTTAGCTGCCATTCAGATTTTTTAAAATAAAACATTAAATAATAATTAAATAATAAGTGAGCATGCTCACAGCCGAACCCTTGTGTTTGCACTCAATGTGGTAGTATTAGCCGAGCACAATCACTTATGTTATTTTCAGAGACAATGGCTTTATGTAACACTTTCAATGTAAATAGTTCGTAATTTTTCTGGCTACTAGATAGCTAAGTAATATTCAATCATATCGAGCACAATCACTTGTATTACAATAATTTCACAAGCACATTGGCTTTATGTGATATTTAAAAAAAAGTTTTTCTGTCTTTTGGTAATATTTTCAATAGCTTTTTGTAAGATTTAACAGCTTTTTCTATGTCAATATTTGTTGATACACATCCAGTAACTTTGACAGCGAAAAGTCCATGATGATTACATTTTCAGATGACAAGATCTTCTAAAATTCTTCTCAGGAGAATTCAAAGATCACAAGATTCAACTACACGCCTAGCGGGCGTCTTGTTAGTAATAAAATGTCTAGTCACGACTGTTGAGTCATTGAATTATTTACTATAATATGCTCTGGTTTTCCATTGAGCACTTTGCCAACGGTTTTTTACTGCATCGTCTATAGTATATATATATATATATATATATATATATATATATATATATATATATATATATATATATATATATATATATATATATATATATATATATATATATATATATATATATATATATATATATATATATATATATATATATATATATATATATATATATATATATATATATATATATATAATATATATAATATATATAAAGGACCAGTAAAGAAGTTGTCTGTCTCTCTCTCTTTTTCACTTATATTAACATTATATATATATATATATATATATATATATATATATATATATATATATATATATATATATATATATATATATATATATATATATATATATATATATATATTCGAATTGTATGATAGAAATTGTAATTCCATCATTACAGGACAATTTCTATCGTGCACTTCACATATGTATAAAGCTCTCTTGTTGCGTCCGTCCCATCATACTTGATGGTTGTGGGTATTATAATGTTAATGTTGTTTCTCTTCTTTCTAGTTCCCGTTAATATGCTGAGTTTCGTTGAGCATGATGATGATGACAACAAAACAGATGACAATGGGTTGCCTGGCAGCAAGAAGCAGAGGAAGGAGGAGACAAAAGGTACAAACCTTAGCACTGATGAAATAATCTGATATGACAGTGAAGGCTGTCGGTTTACGTTTAATTTGGATATCCGTTAGTAGGTAACCCCCCCCCCCCCACACACTATAGCGTCCAAAGGGATGCCGCCAATTAATTATTCAGGCGGCGCCCCTTTGCGTTGCTAACGGAATTATTTAATGAGGTATTTCTGGTGGTATATTTAATGAGGTATTTCTGGGTGATTAGTAGCTTCAATCTGAGTGGTCATGTTTCATGTCGACCTCTGCGAAGACATCCCCTTCTGGCGCGTTTCGATTTGTAGTAATAAAATGGATCATTCTGGGTGATTAGTAGCTTCAATCTGATTGGTCATATTTCATGTCGGACCTCTGCGAAGACATCCCCTTCTGGCGCGTTTCGATTTGTAGTAATAAAACGGATCATTCTGGGTGATTAGTAGCTTCAATCTCATTGGTTATTTCACATGGCGGACCTCTGCGAAGACATCCCCTTTTGGCGCGTTTGGATTGTTATAAAGAGAACAGCGTTACTTTGCTTGGTGTTTCATTCGATCTCTATATCTCCTACGGGTAACATCGAATACTTTGTCTACAGTGTTTCACTCGTGAAGTTTACTGAAGCTAGCTTGGACGTCTTGCTCGTGGAATTGTCTTCTTGGCGGAATTGTTTTCGACGTGTTTGGCGAATTTTAGAAAAGCGTTTGGTGATTTTTTTTAAAAAGGTAAGATACTTATAACATTATTCTGAGCTTTATATAAACTTGATATCCTACTCCCCGAATCATTGTGGGACATGCATGCAGACAGTACACATGGATATTATTTGGGACGAGTTAAACCGAAATTGTTCACATGTATCTCCCGATAAATGATGTTCAGATAACTCAGCAAGTTATCTCCGCCGATTTGTACGCTTATGCAATCATACAACTCTCGGTGTCGGTTAAGACATTTGTTTATATGATAAGACAGCGTGTCCCTGTCGATATTAATGTTGTGTAAGCGATTCTTATGAGGAAGAAATAGTCCGTGAAGCCGTACGAAAAACGGTCGAAGATTTCAAAACCTATTGAGTTGGAGAAATATAACCGTAAACCGTCTGTAAATGGTCATATGAAAGTATTGTTTGGCCAACTATTCATAAGGCTAATATATGCTTATTTCTACATATAGTTGGGACAATAAACTGGCAATTGATCCTGATCTGAGCGTAACATTGCTGTAATGGCATTCACGGTAAACTAGCATCCTCCTCAACAACCACAAATGGTTTGTTCTGGTTCTGCGGACAGAAACCAAGCTGTCAGTTCTTCTGCCCGGAAGAAGATTGTTACGTGTTTGGGAAAGCCGTGGATTCTTTTCGAACAAGTGGCTGTCTGCATCCCATCTGTCATACTCATCAGAAATTGGCGATATTGCGAATGGTTAAAGACAAAATGAAAGAAAGTTACGGAAGACCCCACTTCGTCTGCTCTGAGCGAGAAAATCCATGCGCGTTTTGGCAATGGGGAGATGTCTTTGAAGGCCCCAAACTGCTATGTCGACACGGAATGGTTTGCCGTACTCGTAAAGTCAAGAAAGAAGGTGACAACCAAGATCGTTTATTCTACGGCTGTCCTAACGAAAGAGAATATGCATGCGGATTCTTTGAATGGAAACCTACAGAGAACTCGCCACGAATTTAAACAACAAGACACCTATACTTTACATAAACCAGTGCGACATTGTTTTAAAAGAAATGAAATAGAGTTATTGTGGGGGCGATTGACGAAGAGTGGGAGGCTGACCTTGTCATTATGGACTCGTTAAGTAAAGAAAACAGTGGCTATAAGTACATTTTGACAGTCATTGATGTACTATCCAAGTTTGCGTGGGCAGAACCGATAAAAACAAAGTCCGGGGAGAACTTGATTAAAGCCTTTGAAAAGATATGTAAGACAGGTAGACAACCAGAGAAACTTCATACCGATAAAGGTACTGAATTTACCAACAGACCATTTCAAAAGTTTCTGAAGGATAAAAACAATGTTTTTCACCACGCACAACGATACGAAAGCATCTATTGTCGAACGATTTAATCGAACGCTGAAAGGAAAGATGTGGAGCTGAAACTGGGGACCAGTGGAGTGTTTCCTCAAACTGACCACGAGATCTGTAAGACTGTAGGGATAGGCCATATATACATGTGTTTTGCTGGGTCAGCACACATTAATTTTGCTCGAATTCAAGAACATTAGCATACGTATTTCATATGTGTTTTGCTGGGTCAGCACACATTGATTTTGCTCAAATCCAAGAGCATTTACCATGTTTAGTCCATGTACTATACAGGTCTTTTGCTCGGTGAGCGACATATAGGCCATATATATTTCATGTGTTTCGCTGGGTCAGCACACATTGATTTCGCTGAGAAGTGAGAACCAAGAGCATTTGCCAATTGCCATGCCATTCCATGTAGGTCGTTTACTCGGTGAGCTAAGACATACAGTTAACTTGAACAGGCGGGGGCCGTGTTTTCGAATTTTTTGGCAATAGCTCTAATCTTCAGCTCAAACGGATAATATTCAGTCCGTGTTGTACTTTCAAGTTGTTCAACCTATATTAAACTGAAGAGAAAACATTTATATAATTCTCTATGCTAATTAAGACTATCATACTTCTTGGTTTCATTCTACCAGACCTTGGTCGCCAGATGGTAGAGTTTTCGAATACGAAGGTGACGACAATTCGGCTTTAAAAGTGTATTTTCGAGCGCGTCTTGACCAACGAAAGTCGCAGCAAAATACACTTGTCTTCTAGCGAAGTTTTATCGCGAATCGTCACATGCAGGACGTGCGCCCCACTAAAAGTGTAAAAAGATTAACTATTGTATTGTTTTTCATTTGTTTGCAGATGACTCCCCTGGCAAGACGATAGTCGAGGAAAAAAAAAGAGCCAAACTAAATCCAGATACGAAAGAGCTATCTCAAACCTTCGCAACAGCAATATCATTTGCATTGGTTCAAAGAAACCGCCACCCGGAATTGCACACCTTTCCCACGCTGCGGGTTCATCCTTTTGGCTTTGAGATCGTAATTTACGATACTCAATGTGATTGTTTAATGTTGGGTTGTTATGATTGGTCATTCGAGAATATGTTTTATCTGTGGATTGTTTTAAATCATAAAATATTTCCTATCAAAGAATGTCCGAATGGTGATGAGTACAAATGTGGCTATTCCTCCGTGGCGGAAAAGCTAGTACAAGGAGACTGTATGTACCTTGTGCATAAGTCGAAGTTTCATGATAAGGCACAGCTGTTAAACCGACACTGCAGTGTTGTGCTTTATAAAATATAAACGCTTTTAAATAATCATATCAATTTATAATAATGATATTTTTTTAAGACTGGCGTTGGACATTTATGGGATAATTGATATTGGACATTTATGGGATAGTTCTGTATCAATTGTATCGATTGAGTAATTATCAACTTTTATCATTTAAAATAGAGTGTTTTATTGATTTTTCCGCCACTAATAAAAGTGATAATCTCACATGTGCGATTATTTATGATAATCGCACATGTGATGATTATCGCTGAATAAACATTAAAGGCTTATCCTGATGTTTTTGTACAGACCGAGCGACGAACCAGCGAGGCCAGTGCACGGTTTAAGCGGTTTAATTAATCAAATAATCAATTTTTACTATTTTAGTTTCTCGAATGATGCAGGATCCCAGAAAAAACGAATTTCTTAAAATAATACATGTATCTATGAGCAAAAGTTGAACAAATTTTTTTCGGTAAAAGTTGCAGCTATTAAAACTGTTCCTGTTTTAAATGCCACCCCTACCACTAATATTCGGTGAAGTTTTGCTGCAAGGTTTTAACTATATCTGTGTATAAAATTGAGATTGAAAGGAAACGTGGTTAAGTTTGAAAAGTTTTTTACTGCCACGCTTACTGACCAGATTTTTCCCTTTTTTGCTCATAAGACATGGTTAAAGTTTGAACATTTTCAGCTGCAACTTTTACCGAAAAAATTTGTTCAACTTTTGCTTATAGTATTTCAACTTTCTGTGCACAAAGTGGAGCAAAAGACGTGGTTAATGACACTTTTTATGCGGCATCTTCAATTATTCGGAGTTCCCGTTGTTGTGTAGATCAAACTTAACCATGTCTCCTGTACGTTGCGCTCTATTTAGTGCTCAGAAAATTCAGCAAAAGCTCAACCAAGTTTATTACTGTAATCACTACCAAGTTTTTGTATCGTCTTATTTTATATCGTCTTAATGTCAATTATCTTTCTGCATTCAAATCTCCTTTGAATTTCGTTGGAAATACCAGGTCAACTTAGTTGAAATTCATTGCGCAACATTGGAAATTTCACGATCAATTTAAAAGGTAATGTCAAATTTCTTTCTGCATTCCAATATCCTATGAATTTCTTGGAAATACCAGGGCAACTTAGTTGAAATTCATTGTGCAAACATTGGAAAATTTCAATATGAAAGGTTGATAAACTGCCGAAATAACGGTTAGAAAGTCTAACGTTTCGAGCGAAGGCCCAGAAACGCGAAGTGAAGAAGCTTCGCGTTTCTCTCTCGTCGAGGCCTTCGCTCGAAACGTTAGACTTTCGAACCGTTATTTCGGCAGTTTATCAACCTCTCATATTTTCGATTTCTATATAGATGTATGTTTTTTGAGGGCCTGGAGCTGCCATCCCATCCATCCTCACCTTAATCTGGCCCTGCATGTAGTGTATATAGTGAATGTTTGAGTATGTAGTGTATATTGCCTGATCACTATTGCGTATACTGTATATTCAATTAAGGTTGTCCCAAAGCAAAGGGAAAAGGTCGAATATGAGCGCGAAAGGCTTGTTCGGAACGACTAGTTTTAATTCCAATTGGCGTAAAGAAATTCGCTGTCGTATAGGAAAAACTTGCGATCATGAACTGTGATTTTGATCGCAACGTTTCCCTATACGACAGCGAATTTCTTTACGCCAATTGGAGTTAAAACTAGTCATTCCCAACAAGCCTTTCAAACAAATTTCCCGATAGATCGAATTTGATCAAAATTTTCCGACAAACATTTCTGTGGTGGGGCACCTCCCCCTCCCCCCCCCCCCCTGCCCCCATCAGTTACGCCACTGTTCCAGTGAGAATACCGACCCGGAACGGCGATCAACTTTTTCGTGTTTTCAATTTTTCCTTGCCTTTCTGGATGTAGCACTTTCAGGAAAGGATCAAATGTGTCTTTGAGAGAATTCCTCTTCTCCATGTCAAACCGAATGTTCGTTACCGCAACATTGAAACGTTCACAACAATGTTTAAAAATATCATTTCAAACAACAAACTTCACATAATGTTTTCAGTGTGAAACGAGTTTCGGAAAGTTAAAGCATTTCAGCCTTTTGCGAAGGATGTCAGATTACAATTGCGTTTCGCTGCCGCCTGCACGATTCCTTGGCTCGCGAATCGCGCACGTTGCAATGAACTTTGACCCATTGCAGTGCCAAAGGGGAAAATCGCTGTGTATTCTAGAGTTTCAAGCCTTAGATGAGCTGATATATCACTTAGTTTTGTTTCTTCAGAATATAATATCTTTAGTCTGTCTCAATTTAACAGATTTATTCACCTGATTTTTTACCTGAATTTTTTTCTTCACCTGAGTACACCCCCCCGCTCGCTTGACGAAAAAAAATCAGGCGTCTATACGCAGGCTACCCCCTCCCCCGGCCCCAATGCAGAACGCCTATTTATTAAATGTAAACAACACCGCCACGGCAATACTATTTTTTCTAATATCTGTTCGATCGAAGGTGTCAAAATTTATATAAAAATCGTCGGCAAGGTATACGAAACATATCTGTTACGAAATTACATCGGTTTAATGGACATAAAAGCATGAAATCATCGGGTAAACACGAATAGATCTTGAAGCCATGTTCCAAATCAAGACGAGTCTCGCTTTTATAATCGCTTACGCATTTTCTCATATATAAACATCTGATCTTCGTATTTTAAGTAGACAAAACCTACAGCGTTCGATTCGCCAGATTCAAGTGATCATTTCGATGTAGAATTGATTTAAATCGGACAAAAACACAACGTTTCATAATGATAAATATTACAGAGTTTCGCGGGATAAATGTCAACATGACAGCATAATAATATTTGCTCGCCTTCGGCTGTCATTCTGTCTTCATGATTGATCTCTCATCTGTGTTTCTTTCATCTTCACATCTTAAGTAGACGAAACCAACAGCGTTCGATTCGCCAGATTCAAATGATCATTTCGATATAGAATTGATTTAAATCGGACAAAAAATGATTATACGGAGTTTCACGGGATAAATGTCAACACAGTTTGACGTTTTCGTCCACGGTTCTGCGAGTTGTTTCTTTAATCTCTGATCTGTGTTTCTCTCATCCAGTTGAGAGAATCTTTGCGCATTAGTTTGCTGGTTTACAGGACTCGTAAATGCTTTTCCGACTGTGATTCATTGACTATAAAACTGCCGGATATAAAACTGCCGGAAATCGCCCACGCAATAATTACATTCTAAAAACCGATGACGACGACGAACACAGAAATCAAGCCTTGGGCTCACCACAGGTGGCCCAAGTAATAAAACTTCTTCGGAAGTGTTATCTAACCGTCTTAGCTCGAGTCGCCATCGCAACTAATTGAAGCGCGCGCGCGTCGAGCGCGTGCTTGGCATAGCAACCAATTGCTGCGTCTCTTATTACAACTGACCAATCATAGTCCTGTTAGCCCCTGTTCTGAGCTTCAAAAAGAGCCGTTGTTCAAAAATCCGTTGAGTGATTGAAACAGCGGACTCTGGTGACGGGTTTTTACTGGGCCGGTAATGAAAGAGTTAAGGTAAATAATTTTGTCTTTCATTATGTTACGTTTTGCATTCGCAAAGTTGATATCGTTGGAACATTTAGAAATTAAACTGCTTCTGCTCTGCTTCTTCAATAACGTTTGTATAAACGATAACGTTTGATTCGAGTTGACATGTGAGTCATTTGATCATTCGAGTCGTTCCTATTTGATTAGTTTTGCACTTTCCCTTTTGGCGCATATGCCAAAAGTGTGTTTTTTATGGCAACAATTAATAATAAAAATGATGAGACGTTCTCTGGCTAAATATATATTTATTAAATTTTGTATACAAAATTTCCAATACCAGTGTTTTTGGTTTAAAATGTCTAGTTTATTCTAAGTTTATATTGTTGAGGTTTACTGTGATAAATGAGTGCAAAGTAGCTACAAGTCAAAATTAAGCAAAAATTGTATCTATATTTAACTAACCCTAACCAAATTACAACAATGGGGAAATCGGTTTCAAATGTCTTTTCTTTCCCTCACTAAAGATACTTTAGATAAAAAGTACATAAACAGTTCTATTTTGCGGCAAAGTACCTCTCTCTCGTTCATTTAGTTCAATTATCACTTTATCCGTCAGCAATAAAAAGTGAGTTCGGCAAACTCTGCTAGTTTCTCGGCAGTTCTGACTTCTGAGGGCTTCGGGTATAGACGTGATCACATTTTGATGTAGAAAATTAGTTACTGTATGCCATAATATGTATCTTGAATATCATTACCGAAGAATATTGAAAATTAAGCAGGTATAGGAATATTAATTGTTATAAAAAACATTGGGCCATCTGTTGTCTGTCCGCTTAAGGGGTTGATTTGTTCATTGGGACCTCCACTGAGGTGTCAACTTCCGCTAAAGAGAGGTGTCCACCTAATAAAGGTTACATTACTAGTGTTTTATTATCAAGGAAACGTTTTGGGACCTGAATTTAGTTTCCGCTTAAAAGGGGTGTCCGCTATTAGGGGTTCAACTGTATTTATAATTTATTTTGAAGAACGACGCATGCGCTTTAAGAACAATCTGTCCCCAAGATTCGAATGTTGTCCGGTAGTAGATTATTCGGGGGGTGGAGACAAAAAATTCCGCGAGTTACACAACTGTATATCGTTAAACTGTGGTTGTGCTTTAGTTCCCGCACACACGACGAATTTGATCATTCGTGACCAAAATTATCAAACATATTTGATGTTTGGCTTACATGCCACGAATGACCAAAATCGTCTGAAAAGTCACCCGCACACGAGAGTAACTGGAGCCAATGGTCACGAATGATATTTTGCTAAGCACGTACCTCTCGTGTGCCTCGGCCTTTGTGGTATAATGGTATTGTGTCAATTTAATGAAATTCTGTGTTTCCTTTTGAATGTAAGGATATGCAAAAGTACATAAAACGAGATCTGATATGGGCGAAAATGACAGGCCATCCTCACTGGCCAGCCAAGGTAGGTAGTATACAATATTATACAATATTGGGTAGGTAGTATACAATACAATATTGGGTAGGTAGTATACAATATATTGGGCAAGGTTGGTCGAGCAAAATAAAATCAACCATTTGCCAAGGCCAAAGTCAGAGTCATCCAACTGCGACGTCATAATTAGGAAGCGCTTTCCTTCGTCGAACGCAATTTGAGACAAGACTGTATAATAACGGCATTGTTAAGGAGTGAATTTCTTAAAAAATAGTTCAAATTAAGCGAGTTCGAGTGGGATTCTACTGTATAGCCATTACAAGCTCTTTGAGATGAAATTGAAAGTGAATTCTTTACTCTTTTTAAACTAGATCACTGGTCCTGGAACAGGAAACACTTATATGATTATTTTTTTGGGAACCAATGAAACGTATGTATCCTTTTCTTCTTGAAAGAATCATGTTTGCATTACTGGCCGATCGGACATAACTTGACATAAATATTCTAAGCAATATACGCTCTTCGATTTTTCATTTTTAGTGCAAAGTTTCTTCGCACTATTGTGAGGGGTCCGATTCAACCGAGTCAGTCAGTCAGTCGGTCAGTCAGTCAGTCAGTCAGTCAGTCAGTCTAATATGCATTTTTTTAACACTGGTGAATTTAAGACAGTGTCGTAACCTCAAAACTATATCTTCGGCGACAAACAAAGGCTTCTGAACATTTTGTTAAGTCCACCCTTTGGCAGTTAGTGTTTATTTGTAGTATAAACGTTAAAAATACAAGACTGGGTCAGTTTGTAAAAGTTAGCGTTGACAGATGTAAAATTAAAATAACAAAAAATGAAAATATTCCATATTCATTGCTTTATCTAATATATGATTTTCCGTTCAATTTCTTTATGCATCATATTACAGTAGCTATGCAACTAACACATTTCTGCTAAGCACGGTTTGCAAAGCGTTTCATATGAAATATAGTTAACCATGTTTTTCTCCGTGATTTGAAACCCATCCTTGAACCACTGTGCAAAGGAAACCTTGCACTATCCTTGGGATCGCTAGTTTACTTTAGAAGCAAAATACAAGCAATTCTTTACTTTATTTTTCTTTTATTTTTGAACAGTGCAAAAATGCATCCTAAACACTTTGCACCTTACCAGTCTGCATCGGATTTCCCAAGTAAGAAGAGAAAAGGGTTTGAGAAGGCCCTGAAAAGAAATTGAAATGCATAGGTATATATTGATTTCCTGTTTGTTTTTGGACCAGGAACTGGTCCCCAAACGCTGCTTCACACTGGTTTTATTGCTAGTTCAAGGGGCAAGACACCGTGCTGCAGAATGCCTGAGTAGATCCAATTGCCAGAAATGCAATGGAAAGCACCACTCCTCAATCTGTGACAAAACATCCAAACAGATTATGGTGGCTACAGTGAAGGGAGCAGTGATTTATCCAGTAGTGGTTGTGGTAGTAGATGGAATCAAATGCAGGGCATTGCTGGACACAGGTGCAGGAAGCTCCTATGCATCAGCTGTGCTAATCAAGCATCTCTCAAAGAAACCGACTAGAACTGATCATAAAAGGATAGACATGATGATGTGTTCAACGACTCAGAAGATCGAAGTGTATAATGTAAATGTCGCAAGCACAACTGGGGAATTTGTGATGACAACCGAAGTCAACAAAGTGGACAAAGGTGTCCTACTCTCCATTCCTAATCCAAGATATGCAGACCAAATCAACCAGTATCATCACCTCAAGGGAGTAGCTATAGATGACAAAGACACCAAGCCAGATCTGCCAATTCATCTGATCCTGGGAGCTAGTGAGTACTCTCGCATAAAGACAAACACCAAGCCAAAGATTGGGAACCAAGGAGAGCCTATCGCAGAGTTAACCACCTTGGGCTGGTCGATGATGTCACCTGGAAAGGAGACCAATCTTAGCAGTGTCTATATCGCCACAGCATCGTTTTGCAGACTACGAACAGCTGTGCAACCTGCTTGGGCTTGGAGGACCGACCACAGGGTGACCAGCAATCAGTTCATGATGAGTTTAAAGAACAGCTCACACAAAGTGACGAAGGATGGTATGAGACTGGACTTATTTGGAAGCAAGGTCGTGATCAACTCTCAAACAACAAACATGGAAGTCTGAAAAGATTGGAAAACCTGGTGAAGAAACTCCAAAGAAACCCAGACCTCCTAGCAAAGTATGATGAAATCATCCAAGAACACATCAAAGAGGGAATTGTGGAAAAAGTGACTGGTGAACCCGTTGGGAAGGAATTCTACATCCCTCATAAACCTGTGATAAGAGAAGGAGCAGAGTCCACAAAAGTCCGTATCGTGTTCGATGCATCTGCCAAACCCAACGAGCGTTTTATCGCCAGGCGTGGTCGGCCTCAGAAGATATACTCCGACAACGGTAAAAGTTTCGTTGCTGCCGCGAAATGGCTAAGGGAATTATGAACGATGAGAAGTTGCAGAACTACCTTGCCCATAACAACATTATCTGGCAATTCAATTTGAGCAGAGCTCCCTGGTGGGGAGGACAATTTGAGAGACTAGTGGGGTTGGTGAAGCGAGCTTTGTACAAGTCAGTTGGACGAGCCAACCTTACATGGAATGAGTTTGAAGAAATAATCCTGGATGTTGAAGTTGCACTCAATAATCGCCCATTAACGTACGTGGAAGATGACATACAACTGCCTGTGTTAACACCGAGTGCCATGATGTTTGGTCAACCCAATATTTTGCCAGAAGAAGAAGTAAATTCAATCGAAGACGTAGACATGAGGAAGAGAGCAAGATACCTGCGGCGTTGCAAGGACGTATTGTGGTCTAGATGGTCTGGGGAGTATGTGAAGAGTTTGAGAGAGAGACACAATCTTAACCATAAAAGATCGGAACTTTCTATCAAGCCTGGTGACGTGGTCCTGATCCAAAGCACAGAACGAAATAGAGGGAAATGGAACATCGGAGTCGTGGTGAAACTCATCAAAGGGAGAGATGGTGTTATACGCGCAGCAAAGCTTAGGCTGCCATTGCTGCTGCAAAGCGTATTAAGGAAATTGCTAACCAAGAGGAACTAGACACTTGAACTGAACAAAATATATTTGATGCCTTTGGAATCAAATAAGGGGAGAGTGTCGTGATTTGACATTACGTAATGTTATGTTTTTTGTTATGACGTAAGTTGTCACGTGCAAAGTGGCGTGATAAGTGAACCATGAACCTTGAAATAGGACTGGAATGTGAGCAGTGATCGAAGTCTATTAACTGTGATCTGAGAGAGTGTTTTGTATAAATAAAAGCTTAAACTATCTAAACATCTGTGAGTTTCTTGTCGCGGCGAAACAATTCCCGACACTTTAACTTTTTCCCTAACTTTGTTATATATCGAAATGAAGCTCTTTTTAATCTTCTTGCTGGCCCAAGGAAAACTGGAGGTGGCCCAGATCTGGTTAAAGAGTTATGATGTTTTAAAGAAACTGTGAAGGTAGCCTCACATTCACTTGAGGGCAAAATTTCGATCGCTTTTTTAATTTTTTTCCTACCTTTGTTATATACCGAAATTAAGCTCGTTCTATCCTCTTCCTGGCCCAAAAAAAAATTGGAAGTGGCCCAGATCTGGTTCAAAAGTTATGAGGTTTTAAAGCGACACGCCAAAACTGTTCATTTCCGCCCGCTAAAAATAGAACGTCTGAAATATTATAATGGTCCTTGGCCTTGGGGGAAAGATTTCGATGACTTCTTTAACTTTTTCCCTAACTTTGTTATATATCGAAATGAAGCTCTTTTTATCTTCTTGCTGGCCCAAGTAAAACTGGAGGTGGCCCAGATCTGGTTCAAGAGTTATGATGTTTTAAAGAAACTGTGAAGGTAGCCTCACATTCACTTGAGGGCAAAATTTCGATCGCTTTTTTAATTTTTTTCCTACCTTTGTTATATACCGAAATTAAGCTCGTTCTATCCTCTTCCTGGCCCCAAAAAAATGGGAAGTGGCTCAGATCTGGTTCAAAAGTTATGAGGTTTTAAAGCGACACGCCAAAACTGTTCATTTCCGCCCGCTAAAAATAGAACGTCTGAAATATTATAATGGTCCTTGGCCTTGGGGGAAAGATTTCGATGGCTTCTTTAACTTTTCCCCTAACTTTGTTATATATCGAAATGAAGCTCTTTTTATCTTCTTGCTGGCCCAAGGAAAACTGGAGGTGGCCCAGATCTGGTTCAAGAGTTATGATGTTTTAAAGAAACTGTGAAGGTAGCCTCACATTCACTTGAGGGCAAAATTTCGATCGCTTTTTTAATTTTTTTCCTACCTTTAACTTTTTCCCTAACTTCAGTCTAGACAATCGCATAATGCCGTCTTCTCGTTGTGTTGTGGAAGGTTGTAATAACCAGGCTAGCCGCAAAAAAAGGACTGTCCGTTCACCTAAGTCCCTCAGCTGGTAAAAGGCGAAAAGTTTGGCTCAAGTTTGTTAATACGCATCGTGAAAACTTTCCCCCCAGTGACCGGTTCGTTATCTGTTCTGCTCACTTTACCGAAGATAGCTTCAAAAGGCTTTATGTAAGACCACAAATTGGCTGTGTTCGCCGTTTAAAAGAGGATGCAAATCCCACAATATGGAGAC
Source organism: Chrysogorgia sp. JL179-B06 (assembly GCA_035772405.1). Taxonomy (NCBI): domain Eukaryota; kingdom Metazoa; phylum Cnidaria; class Anthozoa; order Scleralcyonacea; family Chrysogorgiidae; genus Chrysogorgia; species Chrysogorgia sp. JL179-B06. The sequence goes on from JAYKKM010000262.1 coordinate 332,211, forward strand.
CAAAATCAACACGCAGTCCGCAGTCGAAGAGAAGTCGTCGCAAAGTAAGTACAGTGGCACAAAGTTACGTTTAATCATAAATTACGCAATACTCTATTTGTTTTAAAATCTCGATTTATTCTTTTGTTTCTTAGATTATCAAAGAAATTCTTTCAACCAGTAATGCAGCACAGGCAGAAACTGACAGAAATAAACAAGAAATTGCACAAGAGGTAAGATTTAATAATTTAATTTATCTTGTTTGTAATCTTTAATACTTCGGACTGTAAGTAATGTTATCAGATACGAACTACACCAATTTTTCCATTTTTTCCAGACAGCAACTGAGCTAACTCCCTCGACATCCACAGAATGCAATGTTTTGAATTTTGAAGAGGATGTTGCCGCACTGGTTAGCAATCCTCTCGTCCATATTCAATTACTGTATAATACTCTACTTGACAATGTTCACCGCGTCATGCTTACTTTCTTGTCATTGATCGCACGGAAATGGTTTCTGATGTTTAAACTAAAAAAATAACAAGACGCACATTTTTTTACTCAAAAATCACTCAAGTTTTAAGTCAACTTACTTTGAGAATGAAATACTTACGTGATAGTCTTCGATATGCTGTCTCAGAGCACCCTTGGTTGGCTTGTTGCAGACCATCCCATTTTCGGGGAAATGGTCTGCAATTGTTACACATATAAATTTAAATGCTAATCTCCCCAGCTTGTAATGATGTACCTGTGGAGGCTAAAAAGCTTGGGATTAGCAGGAAGACGTCTCTGGCGTGATTTGTTTTTACAAATATTTTCATTTAAAATTAGTTTTCTTAAGGTGGCTCGATACAGTTTCGGTAAAATTGTAAACTTTTAGTTTGAATTGCGAAAGTGTACACCGAAATTTTAAAACCGGAAGCTAAAAGTGCTGTTAACTTTAACCGTTAAATGAGAAATAATTGTATAATGAACTGTACGAGCTGCTGCTCTGGCAACAATGACGTTTCAAGTTGGCCGCCAATTACAATTTAATTGCAACTATCTCGCAAACGAGTTCGGTGACCCCTCAATTTTTTTTCAGCAATCGTTTTCTTAGCTAGAAAGTAATAAGTAGGGCATTGTAATGCCGAAGTTTTTTAATTGCGTAAAACCCTGTTCTTGAACTTTAAAAAAATTCGGCATTACAAATTTTTTTAAAAATTGCCCTACTTATTAATGTCTAGCTAAGAAAACGATTGCCGAAAAAAAAGTGAGAGGTCACCCAACTCGTTTGCGAGATAATCGCAATTAAATTATAATTGGCGGCCATTTTGAAACGTCATTGTTGCCATGGCAACTAGTTTATTAATAAGCACTTTTAGCTTCCTGTTTTAAAATTTTGGTGTACACTTTGGCAATTCAAACTAAAAGTTAACAATTTTAGTACAGTACCAAGGCAAGGCAAGGAGCATCAGATTCTCAAATCTACTTACGTCTCAATAAACTGCCTCCAAGGTCCCCTCATCCATGGGCCTTTTTTGTGTCGTTTTGTTTTTCTCATAAGAATTTTTAACTGTTTTTTGAATTCTATTAAAATAACAAATGAACAAATGACTGTCAATTGAAATGTCCGCTCCTTTTTTATGTGTTTTATGTTTTAGAAAACTTTCTGTCTGGTTGTTACGTTAGCGAAGGAGGATTTTATTCCTCCTTGTCGATGATTTGTTAATCTGTCACTTTTGAGAATTACGACAACAAGCAAACACCCTACCTTTTACATGATCAGGAGAGTCCACCTGTAAAGGAGAGGTCGATTTTCAAAAAAGTGTCAAAACGTGCTACTTTGTCCAGTTTTCTACTTCATTAATAACTTATTAGAAACAATTATTTTACTGGGTTACAACGTGCGGCAATGGGTGGGTGTTCAAACGTCAGACATGCTTACCGCTGAATTGGATTCCACTGGGTTAGCGGCGGAGGTTGATGCCTCTGAATGGGATAAATCGTGCAGGAAAGTTGATGGGGGTACCACATGATGGACGGAAACTGGAATCGTAACGGGTGATGCGACGGTCACTGCAGCGGGTGGCGATGCGACACCGAGCGGGTGGTAATACGGAGAATCCAAAGATGAAATCTAAAATAAACACAACAATGGTACACAATAAACCAGAATTGATTCAAATTGAAACAAGATGTCTGCTCGAGTCCAAAGATGAACAGATGTGCAAAAACAAACATTCGAATGTGAAAATGATACAAACTGTTTCAGAATGAGAGGTCAATCGTTGACGCTCGGTCTGTTCGTGTTCGATGGCGTTTATGCCATCAGCGTACTCTTTATGATACCATGGCCACAACCGCCACATATATCAACTCATGAATTATTAAAAGGCCTTCTCAGGGGGAACCCACATTCCTGCATAAAATTGGGCCATTAAGCCAATGACTATACTACTCCCCCGATTGTGAAAAAAATTGAACATAAAATTAGCAAGGAAAGCTTTTTACTGCGACTTTAAACTTGCAATGTGACATTTCAAGTTTGTTCAAACTTGCAATGTTCATGACATTTCTCTCCCGTAAATAACTGTAAATGCGTTCAAAACTAGAAAATCCGTACGAATTTTGTCAAGTTTGTTGTTAATGTCGTTATAAGTCGTGATTTACGGAGCAATGACAACATTCCAAGTTTGATTGTATTAGTACTAGTTAGTATCTGAAACATTAAAAAGAACATAGCCCTCACAGGAAAGGGGTTTTCCATGTCCGCAGAGCTTGTTTATTGATGTCGTATTATTGTCCATCGTTTTATGCTAATAACTAGTCACGTGATGTTGCTAAAAAAAATTCGCAAGGTCAATATGTACAACATTAACATCTATCCGATGCCATCTCTAACTAGTTTCTTGCCTAAAATAATGTTTATTTGCATCTCCTTAATTCAAGCCGCGTGCGAGACTGGGCATTAATCTACTTGAGAATCGAGGGTGACACTATATCACAAATTAGATATATATATATTATCCATATCTGGATGTATCCATATCTGTGTATTATACAGATGTGGAACTCGCGGCATACAGTATTCTGTTCCATGATTTTCAGTGCGCATGTGCAACTTCTTCGCAAGTGTTGGATGGAGAAATCCGAATTTTTGTCAAACACCTTTCTAGTAGCAATATGCCCTACACTGGGGCACATTACAGCTTAGTTGACCACTTTCGACCTACTCACTGGCTGTAACTAAAGACGTGGGCAGATAGTCTGTTTAACCATTAATGCCCAACACTTTCTCCCTCATGAGTAAAATCGTCTGGTGTTAGACAGAGTAAACAAAGTAAAGCGCTCTAGGGCACATTGCGCCTAATTTGGTAAATATAACCCCTTTATATAGTACCATCAATGCAAAATGTACCGGTTTACTGGCTTCGTCATGGAGCGAGATGAGCCAAACACTGTCATGCAATCAGTGATTTATTATACAGTGGTCATAGAAGCTGTATGCAAATATACCTATTTGTTAATTGCTCTAGTCAGATCTTTCATAAATAACAAGAATTTAACAGCATATGAGCGATTGGACAAAAATCTTCATTGAATTGGCGCTCTTACCGTAACATTTTCCTCTGGGTTATATTCGGTTACTGATGCGCCGCTGGGTCCGGCATGTGAGCTCGAGGGGGGTGGAGACGCCTCTGAAGACGTCTGTGGAGATGAGGGTCCTATTTCTGGTGAGGCGCTACGCCTAGACTCGGCTTCTATTTCATTAAGTCCTTGTTCGTACAGGTCTTCGTATAACTTGGATGGCTGAAACTGGTATCGATTGTGCCATGGCGTCAGGTTACGCCTCTCCACAGAACGCCTGTTGATTTGAAATTTCAATTTTAGTTTTGCATGAAACGTCCAAACAGCCAAAGTGATAAGAAGGATTCCTTACCTTTCTTGTGTTCCAAAAAAACACAACTGTGAACCTGCCATTCGGTGTCTGAGCAATTATCTGGGACAAAAAGATGGGAGATAAGTGCGGGTAAACTCACTCAACATTTTGCGCACACATGCGTTTCTTGCACTTACTTTGGCGGGCCACTCCTTGAAGCCCTTCACCTTCGCCCACACCAAATCCCTAGGCTTGAAGGACTGCACGGCTAGCCGTCGCACTTTGGGTATGTTGTCGGCACTGGGAAAAGGATAGATTAATGACGTCACAATGACCTTTATTAAATAATTGCTTCTGCTGGGAACGAGCTGGCTATTATAATAATTGCTTGAACGGGTACCAATACAAAAGCCGCTGATCGACAGGCTAATAATGCGACTCATTTGGTTCGCCGTATAAATCAGTTGCCGTGCTAAATAGATTTGGGTCGACCCAAATGATTATTAGGTTCGGCAGATGAGAAGCACGCCGTCTAAAACAGGCCTTAGTTTGGTAGTCTCGTTGTGTACCGTCCGACAAAGGACCCTAACCCGAACCTTATTGTTTCCTAACCCTTGCCCAAACAATAGCAAACTTTAGAATCTTTTGTTTTTTCATATTATCCAAAGGGGGCCAACAAAAGTTGAAAATCTCATTCCCCATTTACACAAAACTCCCCCTCCCTGCAATTAATGACTTGTCGCTAGCACCCTTCTGTTTTGTTTTATTATATTTTCCGAAGTTTGGTGAAGACATATTGAAGAAATCAGAAGAAAACATCGAAAGTAAGCCATGAGTGGCGGCTGTAGCGCTACTCATGTCATACATGATCAGGGCGCTTATATTAGGGCGGTGCAACGAGCGCGCGCAAGCTGATCGACGTGTGATGCGGAAGTAGGCTGGGGCGAGCGTGTTTTTGATGCAAATCAAGTGAAAAACAGATTTTGATGTGCCGACAGATTCTCGCTATTTTTTCTTAGCCTTTTTCGCCTGAGAAGAAACTGATTGAATATATCAGTAAAATATTACTTCTGGTACTGGTATCACTTGGTGCAAAGTTTCAAGGAATTTTGTTCAATAGTTTTGAAGATATGCTTCATTTTCTGATTCGTCATATGGTGGGTACAACTAGTGACGTCATCGGTCATATTACACAATCTTGAATAACTCGAGAACGAGATAAGGTATGGAAGAACTACAAACGCCGTTCTTTATCGTTTGAGGAGCTCTTTCAAATTCTGTGTTCTGTAAAAAAAATTCTGTAAAATTCTGTGTTCCCGCGGAATTTAGGACACAATTGCAAAGGCAAAGCATGCCAACAGTAGACAAAACATAGACAGACACACTCAGACAAAACATAAACAGACACACTCAGACAAAACATGAATTGCTTTGCGAAAATTCACTTCGTGGATTGTATGGGATGGTTCAAATCAGAATGTGTGGTGAATGGTGATGACCCCCAGCCTCCTTTCGTGATCGTGAGAGATTATGTATTTCCTGTTTTGCAACCACATGCGTTCATCCCATGGCATGATGTGATCACCCAGCCATGAAATTATAAAATTCCTGTTTGCAGGCAATTAGGCAAACATTCCATTCATCTTTTCATTCATTTTTATTTTGAAACAAACAGTGAAAGACCATGTCGGCCAGACGAGAATTCGGAGAAGAGATTACACTGGTTGTCTGTCCCTGAGGACGACTGATCATTGCAGAATTACCAAATCCTTGCTGCCATCTTTTTCTCCAAGCAACACAATTGGAGTTTCCCGAAATGAAAAAAAACGCAGCGAACAACGTGTTTTTATGTGAATTAGCAAATGCATTGTCTTCACTGGAGTGTGCTGAAATAGTCGAGAATGGCAATCAGTGTTTGTTTGAGAATATGAGTGATGAGTTTCACAAGCTGGGAAATGAATTCCATACAGTTGCGCAGTAGTTCACAATTCTTTGCCACTTCCTGAACGCACAAATTCAAGCTGTGGGCAAAGCAGTGGACATACAGACAATGGCCTGTCTCCCTCTTCACAAGAGCCTAACACTGGCAAAGTGATGGTATATGAAAATTCATATACAATTGGGCGAAATCACAGGCTTGGTTAAACTAGGTCAAATATTGAACATTATAACCAACTTTGGTTAAATTACCAACAGTGGTGAAAATTTGAATACGCAACACTGGTATAGTGATGGTATATGAAAATTCATATACAATTGGGCGAAATCACAGGCTTGGTTAAACTAGGTCAAATATTGTACATTATAACCAACGTTGGTTAAATTACCAACAGTGGTGAAAATTTGAACACGCAACACTGGAAAAGTGATGGTATATGAAAATTCATTATACAATTGGGCAGAATGACAGGCTTGGTTAAACTAGGTCAAATATTGAACATTATAACCAACTTTGGTTAAATTACCAACAGTGGTGAAAATTTGAATACGCAACACTGGTATAGTGATGGTATATGAAAATTCATATACAATTGGGCGAAATCACAGGCTTGGTTAAACTAGGTCAAATATTGTACATTATAACCAACGTTGGTTTAAATTACCAACAGTGGTGAAAATTTGAACACGCAACACTGGAAAAGTGATGGTATATGAAAATTCATTATACAATTGGGCAGAATGACAGGCTTGGTTAAACTAGGTCAAATATTGAACATTATAACCAACTTTGGTTAAATTACCAACAGTGGTGAAAATTTGAATACGCAACACTGGTATAGTGATGGTATATGAAAATTCATATACAATTGGGCGAAATCACAGGCTTGGTTAAACTAGGTCAAATATTGAACATTATAACCAACTTTGGTTAAATTACCAACAGTGGTGAAAATTTTTCAGAACTCATGTTTGGATGACCACGCTATAAATAATGATAAGGTCGGGATTTACAACACACTATTTACTAGTAGAATATACATATACACACAAACATATATTCTACATGAGATTAAAATGTCTTATTATTATTCGAGAGTCCACTAAAGATGGATAAGTACAAGTACAAAAAACTGGCGAGAATCGAGAAGGGTGACGAGTCTGATGAAGTTAAACAATGGACCCTAGCTATCGAAGGAAAGATTGCAGAGTTCGAAAAAGTTATGGAAGAATTACAAATCGCGGTGAAAGACCTACGGAAAGAAGCAGTAGAAGAGGCAAGAAAAGAGGAAGAGATAAAGGAACTGTAATGTCGTTGTAACTGTAAAACCCTAGGGAAATGTTCGACTGTTTCGTGCATAACTTGGCTTTGGAGTTTGGTCCTGTTTGTCTCAACAGATGGAGTTTGAACACATTTCAGACACGAGACGTTCGTGCATACAATCAAATATTATCAAAAGAAAGGTAATATGAGAGGCCAAACCATTAAAATATTTAGCAAACAACCTTGTCAATATCGAACTACACATAGACAATATTTAATTTTACCATTCCATTTTATAATAGGTGTCTATGTGTAGTTTAATATTGACAAGGTTGTTTGCTAAATATTTTAACATAGTTTGGCCTCTCATATTACGTCCATCTCGTGTCTGAAAAGTGTTTGCCGCTAACTCAGGATGTTCAGTCATGCACGGAGGCTGTTAACCTACGACTTCAATCAGTTTAGTGTCGCTCAAAACAGTCGAACATTTCTTATTTCTGTGCAGCAACAACATTCCGTAGGGTTTTACAGTTACAACGACATCAATACAGTTCTCCCTAGTTGCACCTATACTACAGGCTATACAATAAACCCATACATACTGTACATAAAATAAATTAATGAAAGATATGACAAATATGGCGCAATGAACGTACCAAGATTTTACGGATTCAGCACCATTCCACCTTCGAGTAAGTTATTCCAAGTGTTTTTTGTCCTCCTCGGCCTTCTTCTTTCATACGCGGCAAGCCATTCTTCGTCAGCCAACGGCTCATCAGCGTAGGCGTCCATGAAACAGTCATCAGACTCGTCCTCATATTTCGCCGATAGTTCAGTTTCTTCCTCGATTATATTATCTGAACTAGACAATGGGCTTTCATACTTATTTGAGTCTGAATTTGAGTCAACCTCGTTCCCAGGGCCTTATCTCCGCTCGCCTCCGCCCCCCACGCTCGCTGCGAAAAGACCCTGGCTGCGGCTGGTCACGTGGCACCCAGATTCTGGGTGCTAACAAAAAAATCCATTGTGGGCAGGGTGGGAAGAAATAGTTTGTCGCACATAAGAAAGTCGTTCTTCGAAATTAATATTTCCATTTTTTGCGCAGTTCTACGCAAGAAAGTAGAAAGTAGTTTCAACAAGAAAGTAGAAACATCATGGCGATAACATCTCTTTATTCGCGGAGAATATCGGATTACGAAGCATGTGTCCAGGTGTTATTTTAATGGCAACAAAAGACCCCGAAGAAGACGTTTATAAGAGCATATCAACAGAAATTTCCTCTTGTCGGCTTTGTAGGCTGCTGTATACGAGTGTCGATACAAGAATTTGTATAAAGATTCGAATCGCAACGATTTTAAAGAACGGTGAAGAGACTTACGCTAAATTGTAGAATACCCGTCCACTTTAGCTATTTGTATCTGTTGACAGTTAGTGAAAGGATCAAATTACGGAAAGTTCATCATATACAATTGCTGGTTCTACTTTAAAACTCCATTTAATTTGATAACCATAAATAGACAAGTACACATAATATAAACCTTCGACATTATATTTAAAGAGATTTTAGAGTAACCTTGGTTTGTATAAATGTCGACGCACGGTTACCGTACGAATAGCCACTGCCTTGTCTTTAACGCCAAGAACTGATGCTCGAATACGGCTTGAGCTTTATAGACGAGTATTAAATCTGGTTACTCATCAGCGGATTTAAAGGTGAAACTACTATGAGAATGGTTTGTAGCTGTTGATATACCAATATCTCTCGATTGCCAATTGATCAGAACTTCGTCCAATTTATCCTTCGCAAAAAGCAACCCAGGACTGAAGATGAAAAATAAAAGACTTTCCATAACCAGTGGGTAGAATACAAAGCACATCCTTCATTAAATAAGTACATTCGAGGCAAGTAATATACTATTTAATCGAAAATTTCCTTCACGATAAATCTATAAAACGACGCAATAGACGCATTCGATTCGACTCTCCCTTCCCAAGGTAATATTATTGAAATACACGTGGCACCCAGAATCTGGGTGCCACGTGACCAGCCGCAGCCAGGGTCTTTTCGCAGCGAGCGTGGGGGGCGGAGGCGAGCGGAGATAAGGCCCTGGGAACGAGGTTGAATTTGAGTGTGATATCGCGCCGATTTCACTTGATATATGATCTTTTGAACTTGTTGTTGTCCAAAACGTTATGTAAATATAATCCGTCCCCGAGTACCAGGACTCTCTCACGCGCGGCTTTCAACGCCAATGGCTATGTTTGAAGAGCAATATCTCGGAAACGAAAGGACCAAATCCAAAACTGTAAAATACTTTATCAGGTCATTTTTCGTGGTCTACACGAATAACTGAAAACCCTGTAGGGCTTATCACAGGCTTCCCAAGCTTGTGACACATTTATTATTATAGACTCTTTATTTACGATCTATTTTAATGGACTTGCAACGGGAATTCATTCGATTTCGTTAAATCTCTGTAATTTAGTGTGAAATCTAGCGCAGTTGAGGCATTGCGGCACTTTTATTATTATGATATTAGAGTACTTTATGTACGATCTATTTTAATGGACTTGCAACGGGAATCATTCGATTTCGTTAAAATGCTAGAATATTGCCATAAATTATGAAATAAAGTTCACTTTATTTCTTATGAAGTCGTAGTTGTCCTTTCTGTGTAATTTGGTGTGAAATCTGGCGCAATTGAGGCATTGACAGCGAGTTCAGTGAGGAACAACATGGCCAGATACCGAACTCGCTGTCAATGCCTCAATTGCGCCAGATTTCACACCAAATTACACAGAAAGGACAACTACGACTTCATAAGAAATAAAGTGAACTTTATTTCATAATTTATGGCAATATTCTAGCATTTTAACGAAATCGAATGATTCCCGTTGCAAGTCCATTAAAATAGATCGTACATAAAGTACTCTAATATCATAATAATAAAAGTGCCGCAACCGCTCGCCGTAAATGCCTCAACTGCGCTAGATTTCACACTAAATTACAGAGATTTAACGAAATCGAATGAATTCCCGTTGCAAGTCCATTAAAATAGATCGTAAATAAAGAGTCAATAATAATAAATGTGTCACAAGCTTGGGAAGCCTGTGGGCTTATATGCACTTTAAAGGGAAATGGCAATAAAAATTAAGTTTATCTTATTTGAAAGAACTTTTAAAATGATATATGAAGACCTTTACAGATTTTCCATATCGTTCATTTCACTTCTTTTTTAACAAAGAACATTGACCTTGGATATGCGTGACGTCACAACCAGGGTGGGTGTTGTATACTTTTAAGTGAACTAGCAATTCCACTGATATTTGGGCAATTATTTACAACTTTTAGAATGTTTAATCAGAACGGTCCATCATTTACTCGCTCTCGGAACATCTTGGTGTTACTCCTTTAACAGGAAAAAGCCAGGGACATTGCCGCAATCCTATGCTACAGCTAAGCAGCATCTTTTCACATTTAAGCACTACTGGTCACACTGCTGACTGCTTCCATCGAAGACTTTAAGATTCTTTCCTCCTGCCCTAATCCTGATGAATCTTTAATCTGTAAAGGTTGCCCATCGGTCCGAGAAAGTCTCCTAATTTCCAAACTAAAACCTACTCTTAACGTACAAGGCAGCTCTGTTCCTCTTTTCCTTCTTTAATCCACCTCTATTCCCCAACTGTACTTCGTTCCCCTCTGATTTGATAACTTGTATATAGTCTTAGATAGTATTAATTTGTTCATATAGCTTTATTATTTGTAATTCTATATTAGTCTGAAGATGTCTTGAGTTGAGACGAAAAACGTTACTCTTTTAATAAATCTGTTTATATTTCTGTGTGTATGGCTCTTTTAAAAGCATTATGCTGGTCATATTTGTTATAAGAATTCGATTTCCGCCCGGTACATCACTCGTTACCATATCGACTTTATGACATGAAAAAAAAACGTGGAACTGTTTTGTTTGTAGCCTATATTTTATATATTTTTGTAGCCTATATTTTATATGTTTAATAAAAGTTTAAAAAAGTTTATGTTTAATATATGTTTAAAAGAGCCTATGTTTTGTTTGTAGCCAATGGTGATGTATCTCATGGTGCGGTATTCGGACTTATTTAGTAAGGTGGAGGATGTCTTGGAACATCGCGGTAGCGACCACGAAATGGAGGCGCATAAACTTTTGTTGAAATTCATTAAGGATGATAGGCTGGTGAAGTTCAAAGAGAAAATAGCGAGCATGAAAAACCGGGAAAAAGAGTTTAATATTATTGTTGCAAATGAAGTGTTACAACCACTTACAGACAACATGTGTGTAGTCAACGCTGATCATAAAAACACTGAAACAACGAGAGGTGCAGGTGTGAAACTGCCAAGTGAAGTTGGACTGAAAGGACTGGGAATGGGTAAGTAAAATTTTTATTTTTAACAAGACTACTGCCAGGCTCATGCCACCCAAGTGGGCTACAATTAGAATACTGCCAACATGTGACCAGCCACAAGGAGGGTCTCTGCCCTAATAAGTTAATGTGTCTGAGGTAAAGAGCCTAAATGGAAAAGGTTGTCTGTACCCTATACAGTTCTTACAGTATGAATTCTCATTTTAAACTTTGCACTATCCTTGGGATCCCTAGTTTCACTGCGAATCATCGTATCAAGCAAAAATAATACATATGCAGGGTTCTGCCCAGGAGCGTGTGAGTGCCGGGTACCTACAGGCCCAAGGGCTCACCCCCCCCCCCCCCCCCCCCCCCCCCCCGAGAATGTGTGAAAATTAGTAATCTGAAAATGATATTTACAAAATTGTGAACAGGTGAAATTCATAATCCTTGCCATTATGTGTCAGACTAAATATTACAGTACTACCATTTATATAGGACCTTGGTGGAATACTCGTATATATTTTGACCGAATAAATCGTGATTTTGACGATACCCAGAGTATAAGTCGAATCCTTGAAATTAAATTACGAGACACAGAGTAGTATCCACAGAAACTTTAGTAATATCTTCTGTCTCTGAGTGTGAGTTTGTGTCTTTTCATAAAGTGACTGTACCAACTTTTCTGCCCTATGAAGCCAACGATATTGCTTTTTTTTAGCCATGCTTTGGCTTGAAACATTTGGTTTCTTGTACCCATTTTTCAAACTGTTTTTTTAGTTCAGGCCGAAGATTTGTTTACACCAAAAGCAAGAGGTTTAGAATAAAATGCGTCGAATTAATGCGTCGATGACTTGTCAATTAGTTAGCAATAAGCTGATTGGTCCATTTCCTGATGCATAGAGAGCACTGGTTACTAGTATATCCGATCTACTGTATGATTTCGCGCATCATTTTATGACCCTTTGTATAAGGCTATACGTTTAAATTGTATCGGATAGGTTTATGCTTCAAAATGCTGTCGGTGCAAATGTAAACATGAGTTTCCGTCTGCAGCAGGCCGAAGGATATGTCAGTTAGTGTACAAACTACTACAACGCGAGTTTTTTCTGCATGACTCAATTTTGAATAAACGTGACCGAAATGTCGCAATGATTCACCGTTTTGCTGTTTACATTATAATCGGAGCGTCGCAATAATCGATGCGACACGGCACGTACCAATTCGGACAGCGGACCGCCGCGCCGCTGCTTCGTTGCAAAAGTCGGTACGATACCATTGTTTCATGTGTAAACAGAAGACTTTCTGTGACGCAACAATAGGGATCCGATACAATGTAAACGCCGCCTAAGTCGAGATCAGTTTATGACAGTTTTTTATGTGAATTTTGGGTCCTAGAAAATCCACTTGTTAAGAGCACATGTTGGAGTTTTCTTGTGAAAATTTCTTTGTCTAATGACTCACGCGTACAACTGCGTGTTTTCAACACACAACCACACTCTTACGCCGATTTATCATCTTACAGGCTCACTAAATCACCAATCCTGTAGCTAATATTGTTTGCGTTGTGGTGCTGAAGTTCACCGAATAATATTGTTTAAATTAAAAGACAAAATGATGTATATAAATTACAAGATATATCAAAAATGCAATGCAGGAGGTTTTCTTATTACATATTTCGAGTGCCGGGCGGAAGGCTCCGTTTTGGCACGAGTGCCGGGCGGCACTGCGGAGTGACGGGCGCCGCCGCCCGGCGCCGCCCATCGTGGGCAGAACCCTGATATGCCCAGATCCCTGTATCGCGCTAGACTTAGGAATGATTGCGTCATTCAGCTGTGAAAATGATGTGTCTCTTGACTGGTTCAGCAGATTTTAATCAGATTTTTCTCATGCTTACAGGTAGGGGTGCACCGGATAGTACTTTTTACTATCCGGCCGGATATGCCGGATAGTTTAAAAATATCCGGCCCGGATATCCGGCCGGATACCGGATATTTTGATTATTTTCTTATTCAAGACTTGGGCCTCCTTTTCAGGTTGAATAAGGGTGTGCATCAATGCAGGCAATGAAGGCAATGGTGCCCAATGATGAACAATGCACTACTTCATGTTAGGACTATATAGAGGTTCTATATAGAACGAGGAAGTTCTGAGTTCTGACTCTGCTTCTGAAATATGTAAATAAGTAAATAACGCGCTAGAAACTACAAGAGAAACGTGCTACGCTGCAGTTATATGATATACGAATATACGATTGTTGTTAAAGATAATGTTGTTACTAATTACGAAATAGTAAATACTGACCAAAGTTAGTGTAGTTTTTCACTTTTTTGTAACAAGTTGAGTCAGTTGACATATTTGATATTTTGTTTGTCTATTTAAGGAAGGTAGTTATTTTCTAGATAATTATAACCAGAAATACTGGAACAGTAAAGTTGAGTAAACCAATTCATATAATATTGTTCTTTTGTTTGTATTGATGTCCAACTGTTTTCTTTTCATAGCATATTTATTGATATTTTTTCCGTTTTTTAAGTTGAAACAAAATTAATACGCCTTGAAAAAATATCCGGTACCTGGCCGGATATTAAAAATATCCGGCCGGATACCGGATAGTCGGATTATCTCATTATCCGGCCGGATATCCGGCCGGATATGATATCCGGTGCACCCCTACTTACAGGTTTCAAAAACGTTTTTTATGGGGAACCAGATATGCTTATTTACCCAGGAGTACAAGAAGGTTCAGGTATGAACAGTCTGTATTTCTAATGGCCCACCTTTTTTCCTTAATGGTATTGTAGCATATAACAATTTATTGAAAATTATAAGGTAAAATAATACAAAGTTGTAAGAAAACAGTTCAACAACTCGACATCAACAACAACTCCAATCTGACGAAAACGTATCCGTTAAAAGCTTGCGAAAACGCTGCGTGGTTAATTACGCGTTTAAAACTAATATTTAACTGATGCAAAAAGTATAAATTCAGAGTCATATACACTCAACATCCCATCCTCAAAAAGGAGTGTCCTTAACCTCATTCTTACAATTGTTCATAATCATTCATCCAAACTGGAGCTCTTCTTACTTGACGTGGATAAACATGCTAGCTTCTGCCTCTGTGCTCCAAAATTTCTTCCTATTTTGTTTGAATTGGATATCGAGGTAATCTTTCCTCCATCTGGCGTCTCCGATTCTATTTCATAGGGCAACTGGTTTAGTTCATAGTGACACATAACGGATGGGTCTCCTCTATCTGTACACAGTCGTCAGTTCGAATCCAGATGTCTTCATCATCGCTCGAATCTTCGCTGTCATGGAACATGAGAAACTTGTAGTATAGGGGTTCACGATTAGTACTTATTCGTAAATCTCCAAGGTTAAAATATAAAGTTGATAAGTTCTCTTTTTTGTTGCTTCTTCGTTCTTACTGATGTCTAGGATGGCAACTACATATGCCAATCAACTAAACTTACTATAAAGTCAATTGTAAATGGGCAGAACTATTTTGGAACGTAATCTTTTATCCAAACTGCAAAGGTCGTACGCTCGGACTAGGGCTATTATACTGTGGTAGGGAACTTGGTACTTCTGATTCAGCTTGCTGTCCAACTGGTTCCTGGTCGCGCTGTTGTTTCGTCATGAGATTCTTCTGAATAAGTCTCTACTTGCTCAGGTAGCACAGTTGTTTCCACTGTCTCTTTAATTCCAACAACTTTTGGCTCCACATACTTCTTCATGTGTGCTACGCATTTTGATTGGAGCGTTTTACAAGGAACCACGTATAAGAAGTTGAAGGACGAGTTCGGGATAATTGGGCAAGTTGTGATTCGAGGAAGCCGAATAGTAATAAGTCTATGGAAGCGTACTATTATGTTGGTGCATGAAGGACACCAGGAATTGACAAGCAAGTGGAAGAATTTGTATGTTCATGTCATCCCTCTCAAAGCTAAACCATGAGAATTTACCTGAATCTCCGTGGAAACACATTTCAATTGATCTTCTTGAAATAACTACTGAAAATCATCTTCTGGTAGTGTAGATTATTATTCTCGTTGGATCGAAGCCATCTTACATCGCAAGACAGACGCACAACATGTGATAAAGTGTCTGAAGGCTATTTTCAGAATGCACGCTTTGCCAGAGACAATTCGTAGTGACAATGGTCCACCATTTGCGTTCTTAAATTCTTAACAGTTCCTAAAGGGTCTCGGAATAATCCATAAGAAAGGCGCACCTTATTGGCCGAAAGTAACGGAGAAGTTGAACGTAGACCTTGTTGAAGATCGTTAGAATTGCCCGACTTGAAGGTAAAGATTGGAAAAAGGCGTTGGAAGATTTCCTTTTTCATTGCAGAGTAACACCTCATACAGTCAGAACTTTTGATTTGAAGGAAACTTCGTGACAAACTCCCGAGAATTGAAGTTAACGAAAGTCGTGTCACCGAGACCCAATGGAAACAGCTTTTGAAAGAAAGAGATGCTCGTGCAAAACTCTGACAGAAACAATACGCCAATAAGACACGAGCGGCCCAAGATAGTGTAACGTGCTCAGATACACACACAGACGCAGATCAGTTAATGTTCTTTATTTCAGATGTCCCAACCCTCAACTCTCCATTACAATACGAAGCTACTAGTATATATAGTCTTTGACTGTTCACGTGGATAAATGCTGGTCTGTACGGGCTTGTGATCGGTGCAGATTTCAAACTCAATTCCATACAGATAAAGATAAAACTTCTCGCAGGCCCATCTAACAGCTAACGCTTCTTTTTCGAATTGGGAGTGCCGTCCTTCAACGTTACTGAGTTTTCGGCTTGCATAGTAGATTGGCTTGACACGCTTTCTAACTTTAAGACTTCTATAAAAACTTATCTTTTTACTCAGTATTTTAATGTATTATGATATGTTGTATATATAGAATAGTTTTTATTTGACTTATAGAAGAATTTTTATTATTTCGCTTAATTTTATTTTAAAGCATTGAGACACTGTAATGCTCTAACTTATTATTATTATTATTATATTATATTTTCTGCTGTAGAAACAAAGAATGGACAAATCCTGAATTAATAAACTTTTAAAATAGACGTATATATTCATATTTTCATTTGTATAATCTTTAATTGATAGTTTATGATGGTTCAAGTAGTCAATTGTAAATTACCTCATTGAGCGAGATTTATAATTGTATATATAACAAAAGATTTAAATAAAGTTCCCATTATTATTGAAGGTTAAATCTTCTTGCTCTTGTTCCAATAGAGCTTCAAGACCCACCGGTGAAGCATCAGTTATCAGCCGTGTCTTCGCATCTCGGTGTTAGGCCAACACTGCAGAGCACACGTTAACCTTTCTTTGATTTCGCGAACAGCTCGACTTTCTCTCTCTCCCCACTTCCACTTGGCACCTTTCTTCGTGAGATCCCATCAAACAGACTTGACACGGTTGCAAAATTCTGGATAACTTTGAGCAGAACTGCGATGAACCAAGAAAACTTCGGACTGCGACCATCAATTAAGGCTGGTTTTCTGTGATCACAGTAGGAATTTCGCATAGGTAAATGCTAGGTTTTGAAGGATTTGTAAGAAATGTTTGAGGGAACTGACTCAGTGTTAAACACTAAATCAGTTCCCTCAAACATTTCTTAGAAGTCCTTCAAAATTTACCCATGCAAAATTCCTACTGTGCAGATCACAGAAACTTTGATAGTGTAAACCAGCCTTTACAGTAGCATCTTTGCAGGGCAGGACAGTACAGCACTGGTATAATTCTCGATTTTCAGATGCCAGAGGTAGAGCTCTAGGCATTTTTTGGACTTCTTAGAGCCATCTAAATGAAAGCTTTTAAACTTACTGCAATTAACACAAATACGTTCTAGAATCATTATCTAACGAAAAATGGCTGTTTGAAGCATTATATTTGTGTAAATGAGCAAATTATTTCCAGTCCGGCTAAGCGAGCCAGCCCGGGTAATTGCGTTTACATGAGAAATTTTTAATCCATGGAAACGCAAGACGTAAAATACTAGGGAAAACTAACAAGTCCAGGATCTCACCTATGCGAGCTACGAAACTAAATAAAATGCCTAGTCAAATTCGTTGCGTCCGTCCCATCATACTTGATGGTTGTGGATATTTGTTAATGTTGTTTCTCTTCTTTCTAGTTGCCGTTGTTACAGTGAGTACCGTTCAGTCGGATGATGATGATGATGATGATGATGATGATGATGATGATGATGATGATGATGATGAGGAGGAGGAGGAAAACTTGCCTGAAGGTACTGATGAAATAATCTGATATGACAGTGAAAGCTTTCGGCTTACGTTTATTTTGGATTAAACAGACACAAGTTCGACTAAACAGACACAAGTTCTGTTCGTTTAAACAGACACAAGTTCGACTAAACAGACACAAGTTCTGTTCGTTTAAACAGACACAAGTTCGACTAAACAGACACAAGTTCTGTTCGTTTAAACAGACACAAGTTCGACTAAACAGACACAAGTTCTGTTCGATTAAACAGACAAGTTCGACTGAAAATCAAATTCGTATTCCCAATGCGAAAAGTTACAATTGGTGTGTTGAAAAATTTTGTTGCATAGGCATTTTAAACGCGTTAGCTCCACATACATTGCGGTTCCTAAAACCATCGCAGAATTGCGTTCTCATGAAGCACAACACAATTCTAACCACAAATGTCTTATTTCTATTTATCCCAAAAAAGTCAAATCGATTTTTCCACTTCATAGACACTTAAAGAAATTGGAATTAACTCACAGATCCCGGCTTGAGATATTTTGAAAGAATGTATGCGCTTATTTTGTTTGTGCTGAATACGAAGGTGACGACAATTCGGCTTTAAAAGTATACGAGCGCGTCTTGACCAACGAAAGTCGCAGCAAAATACACTTGTCTTCCAGCGGAGTTTTATCGTGAATCGTCACCAGGACCAAGTGTAAAAAGATTAACTATTGTATTGTTTTTTTTGCAGGGGCAAAAGAAGATCCACATTCCAAAGAGCTAGCCCAAACCGTCCGCAACAGCAATATCATTTGCATTGGTTCAAAGCACACGCCACCCGTCATTGCACATCTTTCCCACGCTGCGGATTCATCCTCATGGCTTTGAGATCGTAATTTACGATACTGAATTTGATTGTTTGATGTGTGATTCTTATGATTGGTCAGCAGCGTCTATTTTTTATCTGTGGCTTGTTTTAAATCATAAATTATTTGCTTTCAAACGACAGACAAATGATGAGCGCAAAAAATGTGGCTATTCCGCCAGGGCGAAAAAGCAATTGTACGAAAATCCTATGTACCTTGTTCATAAGTCGGAGTTTAAGGATCCAGCCAAAATGCCGCTGCTATACCGAAAACACGTCCGTCTTGAATATTTATGATATTGAAGAATTATCTAAGAAGAATTATACCTGTGATGCTATTTTCGCATGGTGTCCTCGTAATTTTGACAAGTTTGAATTTCAAGACTTTCAGAACAGACCGAAGGTTTATACCTGTGATGTTATTTTCTCATGGTGTGGAGGAGGTGGGTAGGTGTCAACCTATGTAAAATTTTCCGACCTTCCCTCTCGTAATTTTGACAAGCTTTGAGAACAGACCAAGCGCTTCATTTAAAAATTGTGCAAAATTAGAGACGGAAAGACCAAATATTTCTATGTCAGTTTAGGTGCCTGATTCAAAACTATTTTCTCCATGGAAATTGAAAATGACAGGATGTGGAAACACAACAACCTATTTGCCAGGATTTCCATCTGAAAATTGTCCAAAGGGTACAACCCTTGGTCTGTTGTCAAAGCGTGGAAATTCAAATTTGTCAAAATTACGGGGGCGAAGGTCGGCAAAGTTTACATAGGTTGACACCTACCCACTTCCTCCCACGCGAGGAGCATATCTTTCCCTCTCTCCCTCCCTCTCCCTCACTCTCCCTCCCTCCACCTCCTTCCACCTCCTTCACGTGCATAGTACGTATAGAGTGTATAATATCAAATATCAAAGTCTTGACATTGACAAGTTTGTGTTTAAAAATGTTTTTGTATATATTTTGTTTCAATTCATAAGTTACTGCTGATTTTGTTTCAATTCTGATGCTATTAAAACTTGTTTTCTGGTCTCTACGACCCCATATTAGCGTATTTTTTAATCGCGCGCCTCACTTTAATATGGCACGCGCGCCTGGCAAAATTCTTATGGCCAGGCCTGTCTCTTAGTTAAGAAATATAAGGACTAAAAGGCAATAAGATGTCCGCCATCTTGGATTAATACGCTATATATGGCCGCCATTTGCTTCATCTAGCAGATCAAACGTTCATATTGTCATATGAAAAACATAATAGTATACACAATGGCGGTTCTGGCACACTTTGCATTTTTACTCCCCCCGAGACCCTCTTGAGGTCCGCTCCACCCCAGGGCGGGCACCACCCTAAGTTACTGTGGTAGGCGGGGGGGTGTTCTTGCCGGGCTGTGCTTCCTCCGCTGCCTCTGGGTGGTCAAGTGTACACCACCTTGCGCCGGGGCGTAGTTTTTTATTGTCTTGCTCTGGTACCCCTGCAGCTACACGTGCCCTTCCAGTTGCAGGTCATTCCTGCCGAGGCTGAGGCCACACCGGAACATTTTTTCGCGCCGGTGATTTTTATTCCGTTTCTCCGAAACAGGCCTACTCTGTCGGTTCCCCATTGTTGCATACAACTGTCCAGACGAGCTTCAACAGGGTCCCCTCAATCGTAAGTTATCGTCCAATGTAACATCGCTTCGGAAGCCGAACCAAAAACTCGTCGTTTCCAATGGATACGAGACGCTCGCAATGAAGACTTCCACCTATTTTAGACTGTCTACAAATGTTAAATTTGACCTTTTTAAATTGAACAATTATAATTATGAAGACGTGTTGGATTTGCGCTATTTAAAGTGGAGGACCAACAAAATAGCTTTGTCCATATTATTTTGAAACGTTAAATTTGGAACAGAATTTGTATTGGTCTGGTAACTTTAAATTTTCTAACTGCGCTTTGATGAGCAATTATTTAATAACGCACCACAGTTTTAACAACATACCACACCTCAGGTAGTATTCGAAAACAACGACAGCCTCGTGACATTACATCATCAGCAGACATATGTCAGCGTTATTTTTATTACCTATCAATGTGTCAGTATCATAGCAGTTGTGCAGAATAGTAGAGCAAACTTGCCCGGCCGGCACAATGGCGAGCACGCAACATACCACGGCGTTTTAAATTTCCGGAACGCGCTCGGTTTCATTTTACGCAGGCTAGGTTTGATTCGGATGTTGTAATCAGCGCCTGCGATACACTAATGATATATACCGCTTAATTCAAAAATTGATTAAAACGAAGACTATTCACTCAGGTGTTTTATTACTTGTCTTCATTCTTATATTCAAAAGTTTATTTAGGTAGGTTGCCTGCCCTTATGCTTGTAGTTCCCATGAGCCAGATTTCAAATCTCAGTCACAAACCTACCGCCGCCCCCCCCCCCCCCACACGAAACTTTTCTCCGTGTCCCCCCAGTCCTCCCCGTAGCGCCGCACACTGCTGTAGTGAATGTGAGAGAGCTTGGAGTAGACAGACGATACATGGATGATCATCAAGCTCGTCGATCGTCCATGTATCGTCTGTATACTCTAAGCTCTCCAACATTCACTACTAACACACCAAGCATTACGATCATCCATGTATCGTCTGTCTACTCCAAGCTCTCCCACATTCACTACAGTAGTGTATATATTAACACACCAAGCATTATGATCATCCATGTATCGTCTGTCTACTCCAAGCTCTCCCACATTCACTACAGCAATGTATATATTAACACACCAAGCATTATGATCATCCATGTATCGTCTGTCTATACTCCAAGCTCTCCCACATTCACTACAGTAGTGTATATATTAACACACCAAGCATTACGATCATCCATGTATCGTCTGTCTATACTCCAAGCTCTCCCACATTCACTACAGCAGTGTATATATTAACACACCAAGCATTACGATCATCCATGTATCGTCTGTCTACTCCAAGTTCTCCCACATTCACTACAGTAGTGTATATATTAACACACCAAGCATTACTATCATCCATGTATCGTCTGTCTACTCCAAGTTCTCCCACATTCACTACAGTAGTGTATATATTAACACACCAAGCATTACTATCATCCATGTATCGTCTGTCTACTCCAAGCTCAACCACATTCACTACAGCAGTGTATATATTAACACACCAAGCATTACCTCGTCTGTCTACTCCAAGTTCTCCCACATTCACTACAGTAGTGTATATATTAACACACCAAGCATTACGATCATCCATGTATCGTCTGTCTACTCCAAGTTCTCCCACATTCACTACAGTAGTGTATATATTAACACACCAAGCATTACTATCATCCATATATCGTCTGTCTACTCCAAGCTCAACCACATTCACTACAGCAGTGTATATATTAACACACCAAGCATTACCTCGTCTGTCTACTCCAAGTTCTCCCACATTCACTACAGTAGTGTATATATTAACACACCAAGCATTACTATCATCCATGTATCGTCTGTCTACTCCAAGTTCTCCCACATTCACTACAGCAGTGTATATATTAACACACCAAGCATTACGATCATCCATATATCGTCTGTATACTCTAAGCTCTCCCACATTCACTACAGTAGTGTATATATTGACACACCAAGCATTAGGATCATCCTTGTATCGTCTGTCTATACTCCAAGCTCTCCCACATTCACTACAGCAGTGTATATATTAACACACCAAGCATTACTATCATCCATGTATCGTCTGTCTACTCCAAGTTCTCCCACATTCACTACAGCAGTGTATATATTAACACACCAAGCATTACGATCATCCATGTATCGTCTGTCTACTCCAAGCTCTCCCACATTCACTACAGCAGTGTATATATTAACACACCAAGCATTACGATCATCCATGTATCGTCTGTCTACTCCAAGCTCTCCCACATTCACTACAGTAGTGTATATATTAACACACCAAGCATTACGATCATCCATGTATCGTCTGTCTACTCCAAGCTCTCCCACATTCACTACAGCAGTGTATATATTAACACATCAAGCATTATGATCATCCATGTATCGTCTGTCTACTCCAAGCTCTCCCACATTCACTACAGTAGTGTATATATCAACACACCAAGCATTATGATCATCCATGTATCATCTGTCTACTCCAAGCTCTCCCTCATTCACTACAGTAGTGCATATATTAACACACCAAGCATTACGATCATCCATGTATCGTCTGTCTACTCCAAGCTCTCCCACATTCACTACAGTAGTGTATATATTAACACACCAAGCATTATGATCATCCATGTATCATCTGTCTACTCCATGCTCTCCCACATTCACTACAGTAGTGTATATATTAACACACCAAGCATTATGATCATCCATGTATCGTCTGTCTACTCCAAGCTCTCCCACATTCACTACAGTAGTGTATATATTAACACACCAAGCATTATGATCATCCATGTATCGTCTGTCTACTCCAAGCTCTCCCACATTCACTACAGCAATGTATATATTAACACACCAAGCATTATGATCATCCATGTATCGTCTGTCTAACTCCAAGCTCTCCCACATTCACTACAGTAGTGTATATATTAACACACCAAGCATTACGATCATCCATGTATCGTCTGTCTATACTCCAAGCTCTCCCACATTCACTACAGCAGTGTATATATTAACACACCAAGCATTACGATCATCCATGTATCGTCTGTCTACTCCAAGTTCTCCCACATTCACTACAGTAGTGTATATATTAACACACCAAGCATTACTATCATCCATGTATCGTCTGTCTACTCCAAGTTCTCCCACATTCACTACAGTAGTGTATATATTAACACACCAAGCATTACTATCATCCATGTATCGTCTGTCTACTCCAAGCTCAACCACATTCACTACAGCAGTGTATATATTAACACACCAAGCATTACCTCGTCTGTCTACTCCAAGTTCTCCCACATTCACTACAGTAGTGTATATATTAACACACCAAGCATTACGATCATCCATGTATCGTCTGTCTACTCCAAGTTCTCCCACATTCACTACAGTAGTGTATATATTAACACACCAAGCATTACTATCATCCATGTATCGTCTGTCTACTCCAAGTTCTCCCACATTCACTACAGCAGTGTATATATTAACACACCAAGCATTACGATCATCCATATATCGTCTGTATACTCTAAGCTCTCCCACATTCACTACAGTAGTGTATATATTGACACACCAAGCATTAGGATCATCCTTGTATCGTCTGTCTATACTCCAAGCTCTCCCACATTCACTACAGCAGTGTATATATTAACACAACCAAGCATTACTATCATCCATGTATCGTCTGTCTACTCCAAGTTCTCCCACATTCACTACAGCAGTGTATATATTAACACACCAAGCATTACGATCATCCATGTATCGTCTGTCTACTCCAAGCTCTCCCACATTCACTACAGCAGTGTATATATTAACACACCAAGCATTACGATCATCCATGTATCGTCTGTCTACTCCAAGCTCTCCCACATTCACTACAGTAGTGTATATATTAACACACCAAGCATTACGATCATCCATGTATCGTCTGTCTACTCCAAGCTCTCCCACATTCACTACAGCAGTGTATATATTAACACATCAAGCATTATGATCATCCATGTATCGTCTGTCTACTCCAAGCTCTCCCACATTCACTACAGTAGTGTATATATCAACACACCAAGCATTATGATCATCCATGTATCATCTGTCTACTCCAAGCTCTCCCTCATTCACTACAGTAGTGCATATATTAACACACCAAGCATTACGATCATCCATGTATCGTCTGTCTACTCCAAGCTCTCCCACATTCACTACAGTAGTGTATATATTAACACACCAAGCATTATGATCATCCATGTATCATCTGTCTACTCCATGCTCTCCCACATTCACTACAGTTGTGTATATTAACACACCAAGCATTATGATCATCCATGTATCGTCTGTCTACTCCAAGCTCTCCCATATTCACTACAGTAGTGTATATATTAACACACCAAGCATTATGATCATCCATGTATCGTCTGTCTACTCCAAGCTCTCCCACATTCACTACAGTAGTGTATATATTAACACACCAAGCATTATGATCATCCATGTATCGTCTGTCTACTCCAAGCTCTCCCATATTCACTACAGCAGTGTATTTATTAACACACCAAGCATTATGATCGTCCATGTATCGTCTGTCTACTCCAAGCTCTTCCACATTCACTACAGTAGTGTATATATTAACACACCAAGCATTATGATCATTCATGTATCGTCTGTCTACTCCAAGCTCTCCCACATTCACTACAGCAGTGTACATATTAACACACCAAGCATTATGATCATCCACGTATCGTCTGTCTACTCCAAGCTCTCCCACATTCACTACAGTAGTGTGTATATTAACACACCAAGCATTACGATCATCCATGTATCGTCTGTCTACTCTAAGCTCTCCCACATTCACTACAGCAGTGTATATATTAACACACCAAGCATTACGATCATCCATGTATCATCTGTCTACTCCAAGTTCTCCCACATTCACTACAGCAGTGTATATATTAACACACCAAGCATTACGATCATCCATGTATCGTCTGTCTACTCCAAGCTCTCCCACATTCACTACAGCAGTGTATATATTAACACACCAAGCATTACGATCATCCATGTATCGTCTGTCTACTCCAAGCTCTCCCACATTCACTACAGTAGTGTATATATTAACACACCAAGCATTACGATCATCCATGTATCGTCTGTCTACTCCAAGCTCTCCCACATTCACTACAGCAGTGTATATATTAACACATCAAGCATTATGATCATCCATGTATCGTCTGTCTACTCCAAGCTCTCCCACATTCACTACAGTAGTGCATGTATATATCAACACACCAAGCATTATGATCATCCATGTATCATCTGTCTACTCCAAGCTCTCCCTCATTCACTACAGTAGTGCATATATTAACACACCAAGCATTACGATCATCCATGTATCGTCTGTCTACTCCAAGCTCTCCCACATTCACTACAGTAGTGTATATATTAACACACCAAGCATTATGATCATCCATGTATCATCTGTCTACTCCATGCTCTCCCACATTCACTACAGTTGTGTATATATTAACACACCAAGCATTATGATCATCCATGTATCGTCTGTCTACTCCAAGCTCTCCCATATTCACTACAGCAGTGTATTTATTAACACACCAAGCATTATGATCGTCCATGTATCGTCTGTCTACTCCAAGCTCTTCCACATTCACTACAGTAGTGTATATATTAACACACCAAGCATTATGATCATTCATGTATCGTCTGTCTACTCCAAGCTCTCCCACATTCACTACAGCAGTGTACATATTAACACACCAAGCATTATGATCATCCACGTATCGTCTGTCCTACTCCAAGCTCTCCCACATTCACTACAGTAGTGTGTATATTAACACACCAAGCATTACGATCATCCATGTATCGTCTGTCTACTCTAAGCTCTCCCACATTCACTACAGCAGTGTATATATTAACACACCAAGCATTACGATCATCCATGTATCATCTGTCTACTCCAAGCTCTCCCACATTCACTACAGCAGTGTATATATTAACACACCAAGCATTATGATCATCCATGTATCGTCTGTCTACTCCAAGCTCTCCCACATTCACTACAGTAGTGTATATATTAACACACCAAGCATTATGATCATTCATGTATCGTCTGTCTACTCCAAGCTCTCCCACATTCACTACAGCAGTGTACATATTAACACACCAAGCATTACGATCATCCATGTATCATCTGTCTACTCCAAGCTCTCCCACATTCACTACAGCAGTGTATATATTAACACACCAAGCATTATGATCATCCATGTATCATCTGTCTACTCCAAGCTCTCCCACATTCACTACAGTAGTGTATATATTAACACACCATACTCCAAGCTCTCCCACATTCACTACAGCAGTGTATATATTAACACACCAAGCATTACGATCATCCATGTATCATCTGTCTACTCCAAGCTCTCCCACATTCACTACAGCAGTGTATATATTAACACATCAAGCATTATGATCATCCATGTATCATCTGTCTACTCCAAGCTCTCCCACATTCACTACAGTAGTGTATATATTAACACACCAAGCATTATGATCATCCATGTATCGTCTGTCTACTCCAAGCTCTCCCACATTCACTACAGTAGTGTATATATTAACACACCAAGCATTACGATCATCCATGTATCATCTGTCTACTCCAAGCTCTCCCACATTCACCTACAGCAGTGTATATATTAACACATCAAGCATTATGATCATCCATGTATCATCTGTCTACTCCAAGCTCTCCCACATTCACTACAGTAGTGTATATATTAACACACCATACTCCAAGCTCTCCCACATTCACTACAGCAGTGTATATATTAACACACCAAGCATTACGATCATCCATGTATCGTCTGTCTACTCCAAGCTCTCCCACATTCACTACGGTAGTGTATATATTAACACATCAAGCATTACTTAAGAAATAGAAAACATTTTCCGTGTTTACATACGGTTATATAAACACGAGTGGAAGTTTGGGAGAACGAGAAATCATAGTGGGAGCACGAGCCCGTAGGGCGAGTGTTTCCACGCGATTTCGAGTTCTCCCAAACTTCCACGAGTGTTTATATAACGTATGGGAACACGGATAAAAATGTTTTCTATTTCTTTTATAAAATAACCCGTAGAAAGCGAATAAAATGTACAAATATATTTTTTATCAACACGTAAATTCTCCTTACTGCGTATGATGGCGCCGTGATGTCTAATTGATGGCGTACGATGGCTAATTTATGGCGTATGATGGCTAATTGATGGCGTATGATGGCTAATTGATGGCGTAGGATGGCTAATTGATGGCGTATCACGATGGCGTAATCCATCCATGTTATATAGCCTGATATAAACACGGTAACTGACCAATCACAGCGTGCGTAAGACACGACTTATTTTATATTTAACAATTAGACAACGAGCCCGCGTTTTCTATGAGCAGATAGTCAACGAGGCGGAGCCGAGTTGACTATCGCTCATAGAAAACAAGGGCGAGTTGTCTAATTGTTTTAGTATAAATTTACAACTTTCTAACCCAAGAAATAACTTTTATTTCGCATTTTTCATGGAAAAAAAGTAAATATTCTTTCGAAATCAGGCGACTTTTTCCCCAGAGGTTTATATCAGCGGATAGTAACTCCTGTGATAGCCAATCAAAATAGAGGATTTGTGATATAAACTTGTCAATTTATACTAATGATATTTAGTAGAAATTGACAGGTGACTATAGAGTTTCTCGTACCGTGATTGGTCGAGATGGACGGCCTATTTTGTGATAGTCACCTCGCGCGAGGTGACTATCACATTTTCAGCGATTTAAAAATGGCGGCTTTCCTAGTTATCGATATTACGTACGAAAAAGCGAATAAAACTAAAGAAAATACTATTCAAAAACAAACTAAAGAAACAACTAAATATAGAGTTAAACGTTTTCGAGGTAAGATATAAGAATTTTCCTAATTTCATAGCTATAAACTCTTGGTGGTGGTGTCGACGGCAATCGGCGACACGATCAAAACAACAAGTAATTTTGTGAAAAAAACTTTATTTAACAGAATACTTTGAACAACAAACATGTAAGACAATATTTGAAAGCTTATTAGCATGGTTGTCGAAGATATAAACAAATGCTTTTCAATATTTTACGTTTCTGCCCGAAAAAAGACGGCAGTTTTAACAAAAAACAACTGTCAGTTGTTGTCAGTCCGAGCTGCAGTCTTGACCGTCATCCTCCGTACAACAAACAAATTTCAATCTGTGACAGTATTACTTATTCAATGAGGCTAATAAAACACAAAGTTTTAGTTCCTACCTGAAGCAGCTCCGTTAGTGAAGGAAAAATAGCGGTGATACGGTTCAGAAAAAACATTGACAGCCGTGAAACTATATCCAATAATTGTACGAGACAGAATGCTGATACACAGAATTATCCCCGAGTTTTACTCGAAACAGCAAGGTTCTGTATCTCCATCTACTTTGGAAATCGGCCAAGAAAAAACAAACCAAATCTGCTGAAAAAGTCATTGCTTCACCTGGTAAAAAATGCTGATTGACAAGGGAACTTTGAGCTGGACAAAAGTGAAGCCGGTTTTGTACTAACCAAGCAAAAACAAGTTCCGTCTGGATCTTTCAACAGTTGCTCGTTTATGTTAACTCAATCTTTAACTCAGTCTTACACTCTGTAGTTCTGCTTGATCTGACAGCAAAATCGCTTTTTAAGCACATTTTGACCTCCACTTGCAAGAGTATAGCACGTTCGTATGTTGTTCGTTTTAATATTCTGTTGAATGTCGATTACGTAAAATCATGTGATCTCACGATGCGCGACTTCCGGAAATAACAAATAAAATAATTAAAACATTTCCCCTTGCTTTCTTTCAGTTGTTTCTCTCTGATAGTCACCTGTGAATTTCTACTAAAACAATTAGTCACCTCAGTCGAGGTGATTATCGGTGATATTTACCTCGCCGCTTCGCGGCTCGGTAAATATTCACCGATAATCACCTCGACTTCGGTGACTAATTGTTAAATAGTGACTACCGCATAGGCAGTACATATATCAATAATCAATCGAACCAGTACATCATTGTAACCTTCGCTCTCCATCTGGGTCTCGGTGGCTCAATGGTTAAAGCGTCTCACCGGCAAAATTGGCAATCAGAAGGTTACAGGTTCGATTCATGTCCGGGACTCAGAATCATTTTTCTGAGGATATGAGCTTGACGATCGTCTGGTTATACTAAAAAAACATCGTTCCAAAGACGTGGCTGATCTAACGTTTGCTAAATCATTGCGCAATATCCAGTTGATCCAGTGGTTTCCAGTTTCCTGTATACTATTAATCTGCTCGCGGTGTAAAGATGGCGGCTAGTTCAGCTGTTGATTGTTATTCTGCAGGTAAGAATGTAATTAAAACATCATATTATGCTTGGTTTTGTTGCCATCGCGCCCTTCAGTCGTCGAGTCCAACAATAAACAGTAGGTTTATTTTGTTGTCTTTACCCTGCATCCTCGTTTCACTGAGAGAAAGTCGTATAACGACAGTGATGTTGTTGTTGTTGTGGTTAGCAATGTCTTGGACTAAGGCTGCGTTAATACACTAGAACAAAAGTAACCTGATTCGTATTGTTTTTTATTCCCTGCATGAGGATGCAAAACAATGTGAATCCAGTTACTTTTTCTCCAGTGTAAACACATCCTTAGTATTACAGTAAATACTGGCTTGGTTTTCTATTACTTTCCTCTTTGATAGCTGTTTGATTTACTCATATTATGACAGAATGTATATTCTGATCCACATCTATCACCACTGGCACAACCTCCACCTTCTTTATTTTCCACAACTTTCCAATTTCAATCCTCAACTCCAGAACTCCTCATACCTCTCAACCTTCTTGTCTTCCCTTGTTGCTACTTTACCATCCTCAGGGATTGCCACATCAACTATCACACACTTATTCTTCTTTTTGTCTATCAACACAAATACACAATGTCTGGTTTTCTATGCTTGATCTTTCTATCACACTGCACCATAATATCCCTCAGCCTCATGTTTGTACCACTTGTCAGTTCTCTTCAACCCATATTTTCCACTCATGTTCCAGTGCACAATCCTTGTCACTGCATCATGCCTGTTCTTATACTCCGTTTGTACTGACTTACTACACCAGGGCTCGAAATTCCTGCTGTTCCGAGAACAGTATTTTTTCCAACGGAACAGTGGATTTTGTTTTGGTTGAGAAGTGAACAGAGTGTATGGATATAGTTTAAAATAGCGAGAACCCCAAGTGCTAATGGTATCGTTTGGATCAACTGTTACCCTTATCTGAGCCCACGTCACAAAATTGTTAGATCATTTGGTTCCTTAGCAACCTCGAGACTGATTGGAGGAGTAAGCTAAAAGACACTGCCTTGACTGACCTGCTAAGAATTCAATTAGATTCCTCTGCAGTTGGAGAATATGATCCTGATACTGTAATTTCACTGTGGGAAATTGGTGGTCTGAAGTCAAGACGTCCATGGCACAAACTGTACAAGTGAAGATCCAAGTTGCATGCATATCAATCCTCTAGTCCTCTGTCCAGTGATTCAGACAGTGCAGCTGTAGCACATGATTCAGATGCTGAACTAAGTGATACACTCAAATATGATAATATTAATATATATTATTAATATATATGCTGGGATTAGGGTTATAATAATATTAATTTAGTGGAGCTTTTCTAATTGTTTATGTTATGAACATTTAAATTTCAAAATTAATAAATAATTTTAATATTCTATTGTCTTTGCTTTATCACATCTTTTTAAATTTATGAGTGAAGAATTGCAAATTAAAATATATAGTCTTAGGATTTTTATGAATGGAAACCCAGAAACAGTGCAACCTGAACAGGAACAGTGGGAAAAATCTAATTTTCGACCCTTGTACATCCACTCACAATATGCTATTATTATTATTATTATTATTATTATTATTATCATTTGTTAATTTATCAATGAGCTCTCTTGGTGTCTTTGCGAAAGAATGCTCTACATTCATAAAAATGCTCAACGATCTTGGTTTTGACAAACTTCACCAAAAATATTGCGTTAAAAGAATGACGACGATTGCAATCAGAACAACATATTATATATTCTGCTGCCGTAACAAGGAATGGACAAATCCTGACTTACTTACATTTTAATGTTGTGCTGTATACTGTTATGTGTTTTTATAGTTATATGTATTGATATTATCGATTCAAGTAGCCGATTGTAAGTTACCTTAAATAAGCGAGATTTACAGTTGTATATTACCTAAAAAGTCATTTAATAAAGTTTCCATTATTATTTTCTTCAATTATACTAGGTGTAATTTTTCCAGGATTTTGTAATTCTTCTGAGTAATATGAATTTGAAGGTTTTCCTCATTGTAAGCTTTTTCTGACTTTGTTCCTCTCTCTTTCTTGCAAACAGTTGTGCTGTATGGGATGTGGATCATCACGTTCACCGGCAGTGCTTTCTTCGCGACCTGAAACTGTCCCCTACTCTAAGCTACCCAACAACAACAACATATCACAGAGGGATTAACCAAGTATCAACTGAACCCCCTCCATACCAAGATGAGAAAGCTGTGTACATTCCAGCCGACCTCGAAAGTCTTGAAATTTCATTTGAAAAGGCAGCTTCTCTTCGACTTGATACACCATCCCAGATGTGGGCAGCTGTGCATAAAACTTGTTTTCCCAACAAGAAATGGATGGTTGAGAAGTATAAAAGTCGAAGGGGTTGGAAAACTATACGTCTGTTTGTGTCGTCAACGTTCAAAGACTTTCATGTTGAGCGAGAGGTTCCTGTCAAAGAAGTAAGTACTTTAACTTGCATTCTAATAATTCCTTGTATGGTATAAAACAGTTCATTCTTACAAAGGGACCACTGTATATGAAGTGGAACAATTACTAGCATTGTCTGTTTGTTTCATATATCAACTAAATACAGTAACTTTGTACATCAAGTGTAAGGCTAGCCAAGAGAGAGAGAGAGAGAGAACCTCATGTTCTAAGTTCTTATATATTCTTGTGAACATATAGTCAATGGCATACATTGGTCTGGAAGCCAGCAAAAATCATTGTTCTATGTTTTTGTTCAGTTTGTTCACTTTCCTGGTTACTGAACTCATTGTATTTTCTGTATAATGAAGCCGTTATATATCCAATA
This sequence comes from Chrysogorgia sp. JL179-B06, assembly GCA_035772405.1. NCBI lineage: Eukaryota > Metazoa > Cnidaria > Anthozoa > Scleralcyonacea > Chrysogorgiidae > Chrysogorgia > Chrysogorgia sp. JL179-B06. Next base: position 364,621 of record JAYKKM010000262.1, read on the forward strand.
GAAATGTTTGAGCTTAGAGTGCCTATGCAATGAAAAATTCAGTTGTAAAATAACTCTTTTATTTGAAAGAATTCTTGAAACTATAAAGACTAACCATTTACAACTTTTTCATATCTCACTTCACTCTTGAGATATTAAGATTTGCATCACAATGCATAATGACTTGTTGAAAAATTCTGCATATCTTTGCCATTATCACATGGAATCGTTTGATGATTTGCATGTTTGATGTCATTGGATACATCCACGCACATGCACCTGCATTTCAAATGATTTCATTACATAATCTCAAGGATATATAAGCGTTTTCAATAAGTTATTATATGCAGTGTGATGTCATAAGTATGATCATTTACATATTAAACAAATCTTAATATCTCAAGAGTGAAGTGAGATATGAAAAAGTTGTAAATGGTTAGTCTTTATAGTTTCAAGAGTTCTTTCAAACAAAAGAGTTATTTTACAACTGAATTTTTCATTGCATAGGCACTTTAACGTTGTTTAAATATTAATAAACCTAAAACAAAGGATTTGTGCACCTTCAGGTCCCCCTCAACATCGCAATTCGATTGCTAGCCTCTTTGAAGTTTGCTGCATTTCCAGACCATGTATTCCATTGACTATGATGTGTGCTTGCATAGGCCACAGTACCACTGCTCATCTATATCCTTCTTTACTAAGAAATGTCTATTATATACAAATGTGTACATCAAGTGTGAGGGGGCCGAAAGAGAGTGAACCTCATGTTCTAAGTTCTTACTGTATATATATTGTATACATACATGTACATGAGCTTGCATAGGCTCACAGTACCACTGCTCATCTATATCCCTGTTTACTAAGAAATGTCTATTACATGGGCCTGTGTGTGAGAATGACTCGTTCCCACTGCCAGTTTTAGAGCACACACTGCACAACACGCGTCTTAAAGACAATTGTGATGGCTTTTCTTTACAATTTTAATCTAGATAGAAATTGCATGGCTACCAGCAATTTTTGCATGGTTGCAGGAAAAACACACAATTTAAAAACACACAATTTTTACATCTCCGGAAAATAGGACTGTTAATTTAACTTATAATTTGTCACAACTATTTGTTTGTGTTCAATACTGAGACTATTTTTTTCTGCACGTCGTTTTGAAAAGTGATGTGCTACTTTTACTATTTGGGCCAAAACGATGTGCAAATTGCACATTGCACACTGTTAATTTGAACCCTGTTATGTATACATGTGTACTTGCATAGGCCCACAGCACCACTCATGCTCATCTATATCCGTCTTTACTAAGAAATGTTTATTACAAATGTGTACATCGAGTGTAAGGTGGCTGAAAGAGAGAGAACCTCATGTTCTAAGTTCTTATATATACATGTGTACATGTATACGCAGTACCACTGCTCATCTATATCCCTGTTTACTAAGAAATGTATATTACAAATGTGTGTAGATCAAGTGTAAGGGGGCCAAAAGAGAGAGAACCTCATGTTCTAAGTTCTTATATACATGTGTGAGCTTGCACAGGCCCACAGTACCACTGCTCATCTATATCCGTCTTTACTAAGAAATGTCTATTACAAATGTGTACATCGAGTATGAGAGGCCGAAAGAGAGAGAACCTCACGTTCTAAGTTCTTATATATACATGTATACATGTGAGCTTGCAATGACATAGGCCCACAGTACCACTGCTCATACTGTACATGTATACATGTGTGCTTGCATAGGCCCACAGTACCACTGCTCATCTATATCCATGTTTACTAAGAAATGTCTATTACAAATGTGTACATCAAGTGTGAGGGGACCAAAAGAGAGAGAACCTCATGTTCTAAGTTCTTATATATACATGTATACATGTGTGCTTGCATAGGCCCACAGTACCACTGCTCATACATGTATACATGTGTGCTTGCATAGGCCCACAGTACCATGCGCTCATCTATATCCATGTTTACTAAGAAATGTCTATTACAAATGTGTACATCAAGTGTGAGGGGGCTGAAAGAGAGAGAACCTCATGTTCTAAGTTCTTATAGTTATATACATGTATACATGTGAGCTTACATAGGCGCACAGCACCACTGCTCATCTATATCCCTGTTTACTAAGAAATGTTTATTAAAAATGTGTACATCGAGCATGAGAGGCTGAAAGAGAGAGAACCTCATTGGCTGGTGTAAGATATTTTATATTGGGGGTTAATTCTTAAGAAAAGTAGGAGTGGGTGTATTCTGACCAAAATTTTAGGGAGTTAAATAAACTGACATTATATGGCATAAGTTTGAGATGCTCTGACTATGGTCGTTACTTTCCCATAATGCACCAGGCCAGATTACAGGTTGTGATGATAAACTTTTTCCTACAACAAATAACAACATTTTTTTAAAGCCAAAAAGGTACCAGCATTGTGATGCCTAAATGCATCATGATATGAAATCCTTTTTCTTTATTATGTAATGTATAGATTTTCCAGATCTTCGGTTGTGGTGTGAGCAGCGCAAGCTTCATCTTGTTGAATGCGACCTGAGATGGGTGAGTGTCCTATTTAGCTTCATACCATTTGATAATATGCTAGTCTGTAGTTCTCCTTCTTAATCTACTATAGGTTGGTTGGATGGATGGATGGTTGGTTGGTTGGTTGGTTGGTTGGATGGTTGGTTGTTCGATGGATGGATGGTTGGTTTATTGGTTGGATGAACAAGGTCCGAATTAGCGCTTCCCAAATCGCAAATTGCAAAGCGATTTTGAAAATTTCTAAAATCTGCGATGTGATTTTTCTCAGCATTGCGAAGCTGATTTTAAGTGACCAAGTTTACCGTGGACGTGACGCAAGTGATGCAAACGTCAATTATACGTTGTAAGACGTTGCCCTACATTGTAAGACGTTACGCTACGTTTTAAGGCGTTAACACTACTTTTAAAAGTAAAACGTTACGCTAAGTTGTAAGATGTTAAGACGTTACGCTAAGTTGTAAGACGGTACGCATTGCAACGTTGTACGACGCTACGTAAAGTTGTAAGAAGTAACGCTACGTTGTAAGACATTACGCTACGTTTGAAGGCGTTACACTACAGTACGTTGTAAGATGTTACGCTAAGTTGTAAGACATTACGCGAAGTTGTAAGACATTACGCTACGTTTTAAGGCGTTAAGTTGTTAACACTACTTTTAAAAGTAAAACGTTACGCTAAGTTGTAAGACGCTACGCATTGCAACGTTGTACGACGCCTCGTAAAGTTGTAAGACGTTACGCTATGTTGTAAGACATATTACGCTACGTTGTAAGATGTTACACTACGTTGTAAGATGTTACGCTACATTGTAAGACATTACGCTACATTGTAAAACGTTACGCTACGTTGTAAGACGTTTCGCTACGTTGTAAGACGTTACACTACGTTGTAAGACATTACACTACATGTACATTGTAAGACGTTATGCTAAGTTGTAAGACGTTACGCTACGTTGTAAGACGTTTCGTTACGTTGTAAGACGTTACACTACGTTGTAAGAAATTACACTACGTTGTAAGACGTTATACGCTACGTTTTAATGCGTTAACACTACTTTTAAAAGTAAAATATTACGCTAAGTTGTAAGACGTTAAAGCGTTACGCTAAGTTGTAAGACGCTACGCATTGCAACGTTGTACGACTCTACGTAAAGTTGTAAGAAGTAACGCTACGTTGTAAGACATTACGCTCCATTGTAAGATGTTACTCTACGTTGTAAGACATTACGCTCCATTGTAAGATGTTACACTACGTTGTAAGATGTTACGCTAAGTTGTAAGACATTACGATACGTTGTAAGACGTTACGCTACGTTGTAAGACGTTACGCTACGTTGTAAGATGTTACGCTACGTTGTAAGACGTTACGCTACGTTGTAAGACGCTACGCTACATTGTAAGACGTTATGCTACGTTGTAAGACGTTACGCTACGTTGGGAGATGTTACGCTACGTTGTGACACTAAAGAAAAATGCGAAGCTGTTTTGGAGCGATAATTGGGACCTTGATGAATAGATGGTTGGTTATAGTTAGTTGGATATACAATGTAGATGAGGTTTGACTGCTACAGTGAGCTACAGTAGCTGTCCATTAATTTATGTTGTTTGAAGTTTTTTCATATGGTTTGAGGTTTCATGAAATACAACTAACGTTTCGTGCATCTTTCATCAGAAAGTGAAACATGAAAATGTCTGAAGGTCCTTTTCTCAAATAGTTAGACCTCCTACTAGTAATTCAGTAACACATACCAACATTTTACAATATTCAACTAGTATTTCTACACTTCCTATGTAGCAGAACACTTTTATATCACTCATAGGAATGAGTTGATAGAGAAAAATACAATTTTAATACTGATACGATAAATTCCAATACGATATACGGGCTTGGCATGGATTAAAACATGTATAAAACAGTAATATCAAAGATTCAGGAATTTCAGACAGTAGTTATAAGTTTGTCTTTGTCATCGTTCAGACGTCCTCTTCCATTTCGGTATCTGAATATTCGGTATTGAGTACGGTAAAGTATTAGCATTAGATAATAAGTAACAACTCTTATGTAATTTAATCAAAATAAAACAAAACTTTGAAACGTTGTGTAAAATGTACAGTATAGTGGTTAAAACTTGGCCGATGCTAAAAATAACAACCCGAAAGTAAGCGCCCTCCGAAAGTAAGCGCCCTCCGAAAGTAAGCGCCCTCCGAAAGTAACCGCCCTCCGAAAGTAACCGCCCTCCGAAAGTAGCCGCCCTTAGAGGTCACTAATTTCGAAAGAGATTCTACGGTACATGTATGTCTTCGCGTAATATGTCATGTTAAACCTGATGTGCCATATGAAATTAATGATTACATAATATGATTTGTCATATACGATTGTGATCTTGATGTATGTGATCAAAATGTACATGTGTGTCAACATTCACCATCGAATCATAAACAAGAATTATATCACGTGCAAACAATTGCATACACCAGTGCGACAATCGTATAAGACAATGTATGTCAGAATGACAATCGTATATGATGAATCATATAGTATAGATAAGTGTAACTAGTAGACCAGTAACAGTCTAATACCTGTATGTCTTCACATCTTCACCTAATATGTGACATATTTAGCATGCTGCAATTTGTTATATCTTCAATTCCCCTGCTGCTGAATTTCCTGTTGACAATCTCCTCAAATTGACACACATGCATTCACAAGCGTTTTACCCAGTGATACTCACATTTTAGAGGCTTATGTGTTATTACATTTTTGTAGAGAATAAAAATATCTACATATTGATGTGTGTATTGTTGCTGTACCATGTATATTCGAGAAATTGTTGCAACTATATATAAGTTCATGAATACAAAAATTTGGAAATGATCATTGAAATACCTATGTATGTCAGACTATTCGTCACTTTCGTCGCTCTTCACTTTCATCGAATACAAATCCTTCGAAATCACCTTGATCTGAATTGGAATGCCCGAAGATCTCATGGAAAGTACCAGTTAAAGTTCCGCTATTATCGCGCGCCATTAATACTGGTATTTTAAAATGTAAATATCTCAAAAACTGTCTAAGAAAGAGTGCGGTATAAAATAATAAAAATGTCGGCCATTTTGTATAGATTTCAAAAGTACCTGTATGTAAATCACATGCCCCTAACAACCAATCAAAAATTCATGAAAAACACAAGCACATGGCGCGGGCGACTCAGGTCACCATCAGCAGTCAGGGAATAAATACAGCTGGCGCGACTGTAGTCGCCATCAGCGTGTTAAGGGTACCTGTTATGTGCCATATCAAGTTAATCAGTTTATTATGGAATAGAATCTGTCTTATAAATAAGTTGCCATTTTCCTTGACAAATACTGTAAAAGGAAAGATAACACGTACAGTAGAAAAACCGATATATGTCTTTGTCATTGTTGATAAGCCTGAAAGTTGCCGATTATCAGCTTCTATATACCGATTAATTTCCCATTATCACCTCATCCCTAATCACTCAGTGGAAGACTGAGATGGTACAGTAGGTAAACTACCTGAAACTTACAGATTAAGTAATTCTCTTTCAGGGTGTACCTAAAGATTCTACTTCAGAGGAAACAATAAGAGTTTGTTTAGAAGTACTTGATCGATGCCGTGAAGATAATGTCCTGCCATACTTTATGAATTTAACAAGACTGATTACATATCAATAAGAAAATCAACAACAAATTCTTGCAACTTCTTGATTTATGTACCTGACTAAGCATATCTATTTTTCTTTGTGTGATTTATTGTATTGCTATCCATTAGTGAGCGTGCTGGATGGATTCCAACATTTGGTGATCTAACATACAATTTGGCAGCTCGATATGGATGGATCTACGGGTTGTCTGTCACGGAAACAGATTGTCCATGGCGCGTTTAGAAAGTGCAATCCCAATGGTAAGTTTGTGGGAAGAGCAATTGGGAGGGAGAGGATGAATATGATGGAATGAATAGGAAAGGATAGGGCTGGATAGGAATTACAAGGAAAGAAAATTCAAATAAGATGAAAGGTGAGAAAATGGAGGAAGTGAAGCAATTACAGTATACCACTATAATCCCCTCGCAAGCGAGGTCGCAAAGGGATCCATTTAATATCATTGCGGCAGGAATCCATTTCTCATGAAAAGTTTTTATATATAAGCCGCACAGGACCAACTTCTTATAAAAGAAGTAAAAAGTCGTTTTTGGTGATCCATTTGAATAGGACACTATTTGGGCAGACAACGCTAAGCGGCCATTGGCGATTTGTGATCTGACGAACTACATAAAGTCTCCTCCCAACACACACACACAATCTCCTACACAGTGACAAACACTCGCACACACATGAGTCCCGTCGTAACACACACACAATCTTCTCCTAACACACTGACAAACACTCGAACACACACGAGTCTCGTCGTAACACACGCACAATCTTCTCCTAACACACTGACAAAGACTCGCACACACATGAGTCTCGTCGTAACACACACACAATCTCCTAACACACTGACAAACACTCGCACACACATGAGTCTCGTCGTAACACACACACACAATCTTCTCCTAACACACTGACAAACACTCGCACACACATGAGTCTCGTCGTAACACACACACAATCTTCTCCTAACACACTGACAAACACTCGAACACACACGAGTCTCGTCGTAACACACGCACAATCTTCTCCCAACACACTGACAAACACTCGCACACATATGAGTCTCGTCGTAACACACACACAATCAGTTCTCCTAACACACTGACAAACACTCGCACACACACGAGTCTCGTCGTAACACACGCACAATCTTCTCCTAACACACTGACAAACACTCGCACACACATGAGTCTCGTCGTAACACACACACAATCAGTTCTCCTAACACACTGACAAACACTCGAACACACACGAGTCTCGTCGTAACACACGCACAATGTTCTCCCAACACACTGACAAACACTCGCACACACATGAGTCTCGTCGTAACACACAATCAGTTCTCCTAACACACTGACAAACACTCGAACACACATGAGTCTCGTCGTAACACACACACAATCTTCTCCTAACACACTGACAGACACTCATACATTACCTACCAATCACAATCATCACCAACCAATCACAATCATCACAGTTATCATTATCATCATCATTATTATTATCATCATCATTAATGTAATTGCTATTTTATCGTCGCTAGTCGTCATCATCATTATCAACGTCATTATTATCATCCTCATTATCATATTCATTATCATTATCGTGATTATCATCATGATCTTCTTCGTTATCATCATCATTATTATCTGACCACTAAAAACTTACAACTTTTCATTCTCATTTAGACCAATAGGAAAGCATTCATTCAGTTAGCGTATTTTCAAACGAATCTCAAGACGTGGTTAACAACCAGTCCATCAGACAAGGTGAACAGCTTGCGTGTACATTTTTGACTCTCTCGATTCCAGTCGCTCTCTCTTGACTATGACGCAATCGTAGTCATTCAGAAACGAACAATCATTCGGAAGTATGCGGGGGGTGTGGTGTCCAACCAAATTTGAAAAATGTCCGAATTTTATTTACTATTCAAATACTTTACAAGACCAAATTTTTGCCCGAATATTGTGGAGTGTGACACCCCCCAGTAGCGATGCCCCTGTATATGCGAACCCGTATCTAGAGGTTTTCCGATAGTTTTCAATCTCGTGTTGTGTTGTGCAACGTGCATAAGTTAATTATCACGCTTAGGGACAGGGTCATTATTTATGGCCGGCGGGTGGTGGGGTGGGGGGGCGACGAGAAAATGGTTGGGTAACTAAGCGTTCTCAGACCAATGGTTGGGTAGCAAACGTTTCATGATTATTTACATAAAAAAATGAAGATTTCATCATTTAAAATTGGAATCTCATCATCTGTTCTCCTTAGTCATCATTGCACATTAGCTTTTATGATTGTATTCCTCTCCTTGTTTTCCTTGGACTCCTGCTCTGTATAGGAAGATAATCTGAAAGTTACAGTAGGATCTGTCTGTATATATATTTGGGTTTTTTGTTAATAAAACTTGTATCGACGATATGCCGGGAATTGGGTAAAAGATTTTCTTTACTCATAAATGGTTGGGACGGTAAAATTTCTGATCGTAATTTGGTTGGGTAAAATTTTTTGAAACTGACGTTCTACTGAACTGATTAAGACGAGCTTGGTCTCTATCGTTTTGTTGAAAAATGAAATGTCCATATATTGAGAAGTAATACTGATGTGTGTCATGAATTTTAGAATAAAAATCTTGATATGTTACATGATACATAACATTATTAGAACCTACACAGATTAACGGGCGTGAGCCGTATTGTATTGTATTGTATTGTATTGTATTGTATTTAGTCAGGTTCATTGTGGCCATATTTTTGAGTTCGTTCACTTTTGTTGGAAATTAGGTAAACTATGCATTTTTGAAAACTTCATGGAATAGCTAATCAGAAAATAGATGTTTCCATTTCCCCGGAGACCTGTAATATCGTATTCATGGTATTAATTGTACGGATTTGAATTTGATTGGTACCTTAGGGTTACGAATCAAAAACTAATCAAATGCAAAGCAGATAGTTGTTCGAGAAACTTCATCAAACCACGTGATCAAACCGATTTGTCAATGTAAAGAAATGAATTTGTTCACTTTTTAACGAACTCTTCTATTGATAGTAAAGTGCTCAGCAAAATGCACCAAAAGATTGGCCAAATTTCTGTGTAATTCTAGATCGTGGTTTGATTACATTTGAACACAGGAGTTCTGTACAGAAATATATTTGATTTTTTCCTGTTTTTAGTCGAAACGTGGAGTAATTCGTGATGTTGTCGAGTGTCTGTGTTGTTTACACCAGACTGTTGTCACGCATGGTGATGTAGTCATGGAGAATATCTTTGTGGACTTAAGCACGCGGGGAGTTCTGGGGGAATATTGCTTCGTCAATGATATGGTAAGTGTGGGAGTGTAACGAGAAAAGAGATGAAGTTGTTGTACTGGAGAAACGTGAGGTGACGTGAGATGAGGTGAGGTGAGATCAGGTCAGATGAAGTTGTACAGGAGAAACGTGAGATGAGGTGAGGTCAAGTGAGGTGAGGTGAGATCAGCTCAGATGAAGTTGTACAGGAGAAACGTGAGGTGAGGTCAAGTAAGGTGAGGTGAGGTCAAGTGAGGTGAGATCAAGTGAGGTGAGATCAGATCAGATGAAGTTGTACAGGAGAAACGTGAGGTGAGGTCAAGTGACGTGAGGTCAGGTGAGGTGAGATGAGGTCAGGTCAGGTCAGGTGAGGTGAGTTAAGGTCAAGTGAGGTGAGGTGAGGTCAAGTGAGGTGAGCCCAAGTAAGGTGAGTTGAGGTCAAGTGAAGTAAGATGAGATGAGGTGAGGTGAGGTCAAGTGAAGTGAGATGAGATGAGATGAGGTGAGGTCAAGTGAGGTGAGGTGAGGTCAAGTAAGGTGAGTTGAGGTCAAGTGAAGTAAGATGAGCTCAGATGAGGTGAGGTCAAGCGAGGTGAGGAAGGCTAAATACCAATGGACCAACGTTGATACCAGTTCACCCAGCCCTAGACGAATGAGGACAGAACTCTGTGGCCTAATCCCGATTTACCGCAGTTCATACTTGAATTCGACCCTTTGAAGTTTCGAATGCAGTGCAAGCAGGATCTCGCAGCTTTTCCAAAACCTAGAGAGCCTGTCAGCTTCCCACTGACACTGACTGAAGCAAGCCAATGACAGAGCATCCCAACTGACGCTGACTGAAGCAAGCCAATGACGTTTTCTTTACATTTAGCAAAAGCGAGTATCCTCAACTGCTGAAATGCTTTTGAAAAATGCCGTTCCGATAGCGTGCGAGGTATCACCTGTGTTCGATATGTACTGTCTCAGCGAAGTCGTTTACCAGGTTAGTTTCTCACTTCATGAATTCTCTTCAATGTAACTAAGTAAGTACAACATTAAAATACCTGTGTTAATATATACACTACTGTAGTGAATGGGAGAGCTTGGAGTAGACAGACGATACATGGATGATCGTAATGCTTGGTGTGTTAATATATACACTGCTGTAGTGAATGTGGGAGAGCTTGGAGTAGACAGACGATACATGGATGATCGTAATGCTTGGTGTGTTAATATATACACTGCTGTAGTGAATGTGGGAGAACTTGGAGTAGACAGATGATACATGGATGATCATAATGCTTGGTGTGTTAATATATACACTACTGTAGTGAATGTGGGAGAGCTTGGAGTAGACAGACGATACATGGATGATCATAATGCTTGGTGTGTTAATATATACACTGCTGTAGTGAATGTGGGAGAGCTTGGAGTAGACAGATGATATATGGACGATCGTCAAGCTCGTATCCTCAGAAAATTGATTCTGAGTCTCGGACAGGAATCGAACCTGTAACCTTCTGATTGCCAGTGAGACGCTCTAACCATTGAGCTACCGAGACCCAGATGGAGAGCAAAGCTTACAATGATGTTCTGCTTTGATTGGTATATGTACTGCCTATGGAACAGTCACTATATATCAGTCATGCTAGGATGTGTTAATATATAAAGTGAATGTGTCCGCCATCTTTCAGCGGTCTCTCGCGTGTAACGTCACCTGAGTGCTTCGATTGCCTTGGCCATGGGTTTTTTGGTCAGTCTATGATTAGTCATTCTTCGTAATTTCTTTGCTTGTTTTTTTGAATTACGAAGAATGACTATTCAAAGACTGAACAAAGAACCCATGGCTAAGGCAATCGAAGCATGCACTCCGGTGACGTCACACGCGAGAGACCGCTGAGTGTACGCGCCCATTGGAAATGCAAAGATGGCGGACTAGTCCTATATGTAATTTCCGTCCTGTTTCACTTCTTATATATGTCGGGAACGAAAAAGAATGACATCAAAATACTTCGCGTTGTTACTTCTTGTAGTAAGACCTTTCATATAAACACAAGTTACTTTTGGATGACAGTTCCTTTTTAAAGACTCGCAAAATAAAGATTTGACAATATCGCGACGAATAAGATATTTAGTTTCTCACAGAAATGTTTGAGAACTCGTACACATCGTGAATTAAAAGAAGTATATTTTTAAACTTTTCATTGAAATATTACAGGTCTTCCTTGGTGAAATATCTATGGTGCAAGACTTAACATCCTTACAGAAGCTCTCTCAGGTACGAAATGACCGAGTACTGTCAACTGTGCTGCATGACTTACCGCATCTTACCTTTGCTTCGCTTTTCTTTCCTTTGCTGTCATTTCTTTTGTCATCCTCTCATTTATTTCCTTTCTATTTTTCTCTCTTATCTTTCGTTTCCTTCCCTACCCTTTTCTTTCCATTCCTTCCCTTTCTATCCTTTTCTTCCTTTTCCTTCCTTCCTTTCCTTCTCTTTTCCTTTCCTTCCTTCCCTTCCTTCCTTCCCTACCCTTTCCTTCCTTTTCCTTCCACTCTCTTCCCTACCCTTTCCTTCCTTTCCGTTCCCTTCTCTTTCCCTTTTCACCACTTTCCTTAACATGTCTTTATCTTCAGGACAAAGACCTAACGTCAATGCTTGTATTCTTACTGGCATTGAATGGCGGGTTACGTCCTACAGCCAGTCAAGTCTTGGGCCATCCGTTCTTTAATGGTACTAGTTCATCTCTCAAAGATGAGATGATAGAGGATCATGCTGAACGAAATGAACAGGAGGAGAAAGGCAGCGAAACGACAGAAGAAAAAGAGGGACGAAAAATGAATGGACAAGAAGAAGGACAAATGAATGAACAAGAAGAAGGACAAATGAATGGACAAGAAGAAGGGCTAATAAATGAACAAGAAGAAGAAGGTCAAATGAATGGACAAGAAGGAGAAATGAATGGACAAGAAAAAGGACAAATGATTGGACAGGAAAAAGAAAGCAATAAGTTGATGTACCAGGTGAAAATAAAGAAGAAATGAAAGATGAAGGCGAGAAAGTAAAACCTGTGATGGAAGAAAATCAGCCAGCAATGGCGGAGCTTACGAAGTCAGACGAAAAACCTGCGTCAGAAAAAGAAGAGCACGATGAGAAACCAACAGACATTGTGGATAACAAGGAAATGAATAACAAAAGAGAAGGTGAAGAACAGTGCGATATTGAGGGATTATCCAATAATGATGGTCAGATAGCCGACCAGGTAATTTGATACTTTCTCCTTTTATTGTGATTATCGTCGTGTCCTGTCGTATGTTGGCGTATCCCGAGACCAGTTGCGAAAAATGCAACATCAAGGCCTTCCGGCTGGAATTGAACCCGCAACCCAGCGATGCTGGTGCAGTGCTCTGATCACTGAGCTACGAAAGCCGTTACCAAGAGCCTAATCACGAGTTCTGTATATATATATATATATATATATATATATATATATATATATATATATATATATATATATATATATATATATATATATATATATATATATATATATATATATATATATATATATATATATATATATATATATATATATATATATATATATATATATTAAAAATATTTATTAAGTTGACTCTGACTAACTAAAAACGTATGACAACGTTCAAAATGTTCTTAAAGACGTTTCGATCAAAAAGCTTCGATCTTCGTCGGTTAAAAAAGGTAAAAAAGCAAGTACAGCTTATTATATACAGTAGGTTAAAAATTATGTAAATCAGTAAAAACTACGAGAGGGATTTATAAATCTCAGGAATGTCAATGTGATCATTTCCAGCATTGGAATTTCTTTGGGAATGCCACGCTTCAAGGAACAGTCTTTTATGATAAGTTGTCGCTTTGTCAATAATCTTAGTGTTTTCAAAATCCATATTGTGGTTTTGTTCACTAGTATGCTGGGCTATTTTCGAGTTTTTGTCATGTTTTTGTACTGCTCTTGTGTGTTCTTTAACTCGGGTTCTCAAAGCTCTGTCCGTTTGTCCAATATAAACGAAGTTACAATCTTGGCAATCGATTCTATACACTACACTCCTTGTATCACCTTTATCGAGTTTGTCTTTAGGTTTTGGAAAGCGTTGGCTCAAAATATTCAACGGTTTATAGCCTACTTTAACATTTTCGCGTCGCAAAACCCTAGAGATCTTTTCTGAGACGCCTTTGACATATGGTAATACGACAAGGTTAGTGCATTGTTCATTGGAATTTGTGTTGCTGTTAGTGGAAGGGTGCGGAGTTTTCCTTTTAGCGTCACATTTCTTAATAAACTTGGGAGGATAGCCGTTGTCCTTCAACACCTTTATTACATGTTTCCTCTCTCTTTTTTTACCAGCCTTAGACGAAGGGATGTTTTCAGCTCTGTCGAGAAGTGAGTTCACAACGGATTGTTTGTGGTTGATAGGATGATGAGAATTGTAATCCAAATATTTATCCGTGTGGGTAGGTTTCCGATATACGTTAACTTGAGCGTCCGTCAGTTTTTCTTGTTGTTATCGAATCTAGGAAGGCAAGTTGATTATTTTGCTCTATCTCAATGGTAAACTGTATGTTGGAATTGATGGAATTGATGTGGCTATGAAATTCTTGTATATACTCCTCAGAATCTTATCCCGGCATTACCACCACCATATATACAGAACTCGTGACTAGGCTCTCGGCAACGGCTTCCGTAGCTCAGTGGTCAGAGCACTGCACTAGCATCGCAGAGTCGCGGGTTCAATTCCCAGCCGGAAGGCCTTAAAGTTGCATTTTTCGCAACTGGTCCCGGTTTGGTCTTAAAATGTATGTATTCCAACACTCGAAATTTTCATTCACCACAAATCCTTTCGTAGACATGTATGGCTATCGTCCACATATCTGAACCACCATCGAGGGGGATGTGGAGCTGTAGAAATTGCTTTGTCTTCGACGGACTCCATAACTAGATTAGCCAATGTTGCACTTATGGGAGAACCCATAGCACAGCCAAAAATTTGCTGATACTATTGCTTGTCATGGCTGAAAAAGCTGTTATTGAGTATAAACTCTAATAACTTCTGGAGATTTGTGACGCTAAAAGGAAAACTCCGCACCCTTCCACTAACAGCAACACAAATTCCAATGAACAATGCACTAACCTTGTCGTATTACCATATGTCAAAGGCGTCTCAGAAAAGATCTCTAGGGTTTTGCGACGCGAAAATGTTAAAGTAGGCTATAAACCGTTGAATATTTTGAGCCAACGCTTTCCAAAACCTAAAGACAAACTCGATAAAGGTGATACAAGGAGTGTAGTGTATAGAATCGATTGCCAAGATTGTAACTTCGTTTATATTGGACAAACGGACAGAGCTTTGAGAACCCGAGTTAAAGAACACACAAGAGCAGTACAAAAACATGACAAAAACTCGAAAATAGCCCAGCATACTAGTGAACAAAACCACAATATGGATTTTGAAAACACTAAGATTATTGACAAAGCGACAACTTATCATAAAAGACTGTTCCTTGAAGCGTGGCATTCCCAAAGAAATCCCAATGCTGGAAATGATCACATTGACATTCCTGAGATTTATAAATCCCTCTCGTAGTTTTTACTGATTTACATAATTTTTAACCTACTGTATATAATAAGCTGTAATTGCTTTTTTACCATTTTTAACCGACGAAGATCGAAGCTTTTTGATCGAAACGTCTTTAAGAACATTTTGAACGTTGTCATACGTTTTTAGTTAGTCAGAGTCAACTTAATAAATATTTTTAATATGTACAATCCTGGCTGCAATTTTAGTATATATATATATATATATATATATATATATATAAATATATATATATATATATATATATATATATATATATATATATATATATATATAATATATATATATATATATATATATATATATATATATATATATAATGGTGGTAATACCTTGAGAGTAATTGGGTATAATTGGTATTTTACTCGATTAATCCTGCTCAACCAGTGGAACATATTGTGGAACACAAGACACAGCTACAAGTGAAAGAGCATTTCGAACAAAAATCAAATCATCAAGTACCGATACAAGGAAAGAAAAGTTTGATCATGATATTTCCCACAGAAGTTTACAACACATACGATAAACAAGATAAAACACATTAAACTTACCGTGAACTCGTTTCGAGCTCCAAACTGTCAGCCATGATTAGGGCACATGCAAGCAAACTCTCATAATCGCATCTCGCAATATAGCCGATAATAATATCCAGTGTTTTCAATAAGAGGCGGTTACCGGCGGTTTACCGCCGCCTATTTCGCCTCTGACAGCCGGTTATTTTTTGGTTTACTGCAATTTTCTAGCGACATTAGACTGTATTATTTTACTGAAAATAGTATAAAGTAAGTAAAAGTGTATTCTGTGTGTTCATTTCTGCATGTAAACTTATCATCGAACGATGATTTGCCATGATTTCGGATAATTAATACCACGAGAAATTAAATTATATGTTTTTTTCGCGGAAACACAAAACAAACTTTAACAACTAAATAAATAAATAAACTAAATAACTAATTTGAACTTTATGCCCGGGTAGCCGGGTATTTTAACAACTGAACGGTATTTTTGAGCCGGGTTTTTAACACTCGTGAAGTGTTAAAATCCTCGCATAGTCCCGAGGGTCAGGGGTCCGTAGTTTCAAACAAATAAAGCTACAACAGATTTTCTGTCTGCAAGTGACCTGCGCGAGAATTCACACTCAGCAGATTGGTAATATTTATATTACCAATCTATATATTGGTAATATTTATATTACCAATATTTATATTATTAGATTCACCAAAACCATTTGCACTGCCCTCAATCAACAACTTGCGAATAACAAATTAGAAAAATCCAAGCTTTCAAATTTTGCAAGTGATGGAGCATCTGTAGTGACAGAGAAAAACAATGGTGTAGCTGTTAAACTTCGCTCAAGTAACAACAAAAAACTTATAAATATTCATTGTATTGCCCATCGATTGGCTTTGGCTTGTGGGGATGCAAATAATTCTGTTTCATACATACTAACATGCAGTTGAGAAAATTCTTATTCAGCTTTGGTCTCTTTTTAAAAATTCGTCAAAGAAGGCTGCTAAATATTCAAAGGCTGTACTTAATGCAAACGGAATCACGATGACCAAACGGGGAAAGAAGAAATTAAGAAAGTGATTTCACAAGACCTGCAAGGACCGTAATACGTCATGTGGCAAGCGCCAAACAGAAGACACGTTGATTTAAGTCTTGACTTCTGACATGTTAATTGTATTAAGTATTTGTGTCATAATCATTCAAATGAGTTTATTTCGCATGTGACCCATGCATGCATATATGAATTTGGTTCTGCATAATTTTTTCATGTATATTACCAAGTAATAGTATAGTTTCACGTACATTTGGGTTTTTCAAAGACTTCAAATTTCACTCCGAAGGACTCATGCAATTTTGATCTTCTTGGAAAACATACTCGTGCATGTCTTTCCAAAAATGCACTTGAAGCCATACTATTACCTAATGCTAATCCTACAGTTGATCATGATGAGTATTATATTAAAAGTTATTATCCCTAAAAGTAAGGCAACATATTATAAAAGTTTAAGGTGCGGATCTCATTATCTCATCCTTTTTAACAGAGAAGTCCAAATCAGTCTTAAATTAATAGCAGATTCCTTTATTACTCAAAACTTAAAAAAAGATTGAAATTTGGCTTTCACTTGAAATTTTTGGATGCAGACGCCTATTTTTGAAATGTAGCCTGCTATGACGATTATTATTGAAAACACTGAATATCCCTGCGCAATACCAAGATCTTGAACTCAAAAGGAGAAGAGTATGTTTATTTGTTTAATCGTTCAAGTCTTATTTAAACCGTGTTTCATTGCTTTCATCTTTTAAAATTTTACAGGCGAAAATTCCAGGCAACGTTGTTATCTCTGATCAGTCTTCGACTGCAAGTCTGGGAGCCGAAAAATCAATTGAGGCGTGAACCGAGTAATAGATCGAGCAACAACTGTCATGTGTTAAATGAATGCTCAGGTTTTTATCTGGAAAAATATGGAATTCATGAAGGTTATGGAATTCAACAGTTTGTAGTGGACAGAGATTTTATTCAAAATATTCGTTTCTTGGGAAATTGTACATGCACTAGACCTATTCTGGTTTAACTTATAAGGCGGTTTTATGAGAAACTATTAGAGAATATTAGAGAATTTAAAACGAGTCTAACACCTTTTCAACTTTGTATTCTCTTCATACATATATCAAGTTATATTGAGTTTTTCTATTTGAAAATGTTCGAACTTATGAATACGTAGCCTGTAATAAGATGAAAAATGACGAAGTTAAAAACGGTGAAATTGAAAATGGCGAAATAAAGATAAACAATGACGAAGTTAAAAAAATGGCGAAGTTGATAATGACGAAGTTAAAAAAAATGGCGAAGTTGATGACGAAGTTAAAAATAGGTACGCAATGCGTACATCAGTCTGCTGACATTTGAGTTACAGAGAAATATGAGATATTGTGAGTATGTCCGCGAGGCTATAAGAATGGGTGCTGAACTAGAAGATAGTTTCGCACTGAGTTGTCACAATATACTGCGGAATGAGGCCAAACATTTTAAACATATTTGGAAATTGAGTGAATCACTAAATTGAAATAACCAAGCTACAAGTCACTAATATTTATATTTGGAAATTATAAGTTTATTCAAATTGTATAGGTTGTAGGCTAGCATTGGCTGAAATCGTATTTGTTTCACTGTTATGTCTACGAAAGTTTAGCGATGGTGTAGATCATGTTTGAGTTAATTGAGACGCGTTTGTTTAGGATATAATATCCCGTACTAGGTTCATAAGTTTCGATATACAATTAATTCTGCTAAAATATTAAGCGATTTTGAAATTACGTGACAGTATAACTATTAAATTTTAACCACATGAGCTGACCACTGAAACACAAAATATAGCGCCTGGCCAAAAATGTCGGTCATTGCAAACACACTGACGCTGTCTTCGTTCAAATTCGTATAGTATGTGTAATTTACACACAAGAACCTGACCAAAATGTTGGTCAGTGTAAACACAATGGCTCAGATAAACAACAAAAGTAGTTCAATACCTATCGTGGACCAAATAGATGCCTAAAACGATCTCGGCGAACTTTCGTTGTCTTCCGGAACGTGTTCGGCTGTGACCACAACGCTGACTACGTCAGCAAACACGAAAATGACGTAGTTGAAAATGACGCATTGTGGTCCAATTTTTTAAAAAACTAAAAAAACATGATTTTTTTTGTGTAAAATAATTGGATCATTTGCCTATTCATTAATTAAACTAAAAGAAATGTTTTAATGCAAAAAAAATCGGGGAATAAATTAATAACTCTGCGAAATAAATTAGATTAAATGTTCATTTTCGGCCATTTTGAAACGTCACTGTTGTCATAGCAACAGATGAAACACTTTAGCTATTAATAGTATTTGATGCCCAGAAAGTTATTGTATGCATAGCTTTAGTTTCAATCTTTTCTGAAATATCCATGGGCACTTTTCGAGATTGAAATTTGTATTTTTGCCACCTTTCAAGAAACAGTAGGGAGCCACCTTAAGCCCGAAATTTTTCATCAATTGTGCGTTTTGTGATACAAGCATGAAATTTGGCAAGTAGATAGAGTTACTAGCCATGATGATTTTCTGATATAGAGGCAATGCAGATTTCTTCCTGGTTGCCACAAAATCGATTTTACCTATTAAAGCTTAATTTACCTAATTAAAGTCTGTTCTACGCATGTGTGATATTTCAAACGTGCGACCCCTTATGTCGACAAACTTCAACGGAATAGATTTGCGATAGTATTTTAATAGTACTGTACTCTAATAGGTAATTAAATATCATAGCCTCTATATCAGAAAATCATCAGAACTAGTAACTGACTATCTACTTGCCAAGTTTCATGCTTGTATCACAAAACGCACAATGCACCTCCTTAACAGCTGGACTAATAAGACTAATACCAAGCTGCAATTTCATAATATAAACCACAATTGCTGGTCGTTAAACTTTTTGGCTGACGTTTCATATAAGTATCCCGAATTCAAAACTATTAGTCCTAACCCCAAACCTAACTTACGATAATTCTTTATTTTAGAAATAACAGCTGATTTTAATTTCGAATTTTACTACCGATAGTCTATGTGACGTCATTTCGGGATTTATATGAAACTTCACCCAACTTTTTGGTTTAGTCTGGTTAGCAAGATATTGAGTGAGAAAACAACATGTATTATACGTCAAATATTTATTTAAAAAAAACAATTTATTTAAGTAATTTATTTAAGTGACTTCTTTCATTTCGTCACCATATCTTTTCATGTCTCATCGACGTTGCTTTATCCTTGATCAGGGTTATCGTCTAGTTTAGTTTTTTTCTGAGGAGGCTGAAGTTCTTCGTCTGTTTGATACTCTGACAAGAAAAGAAAATTAATTATTAAATAATGTTACAAATTGATCATGGAGGTTTTGTGTAGTATTGAAAGAAACTCTCTTTGATGGTGACTGATGTTTAGAGAATCAACAATAGCTAATCCCTTGAGAGGTGTTTTTTGGCAATGTTATATACATCATGTGAAAGGGTCAGTTACCACAAGTATATTTCTCTCACGACTACATATATGCAAAGCTAGATAATCAACTTGTATAAGTATCTTTTAATACTCTTAACTTGGAAGATTATCAATACTGAGGCCGTCAAAACATCACTCACCATCAACAACATGTTCTTAAAACTACACGAACCTAGACGATCAACTTCAATAAACATTTACTATAATACCTTGACTCTGAAGATGACCACCACAATAAAGCTTTGAACCAAAATATTTGTCCATTGTTTTATAATATTTTACCTGATTGTTTTTTTCCATCAAGAACTGCTAGAACATCGTACCGTTCCATTTCTTTAAGTATCTCTCGGAATTTTTGGACTGTGGCCCAGTTGTGTGGCTCCCACCATTTTAGTACTTCATCAGTTGGATTGGCTTTTTGGGAAAGTAACCTCACATTTGAGGTTTTCATTCCTAACTTGCCAGCTAATGTCCTGTAGTCACCACCAACAGTGGATTCTACGTTCAATAGACGACATATATCTTGCGTCACAAGATAGGGTATGTCAGAAACCATCACTGGACTTGATACTCCTACAAGAAAAATCACGAAAAACTCCTGTTAAAGTCTGTTACACCAATATTTTTATTAATAGAAACAGCTTTTCTTACCATATTTGACCACGGTTATGAAATCCTAAAATCTATTTTATATTGATTATGCTTCGTTTTTAACTTAAAAATTAAGACATAATCCAACGAACATAAGTTGAAATTACTTAATTTATATTACAAAAAGTAAATTATTTGGATTGTTCTCCCATAAAATCATAGACCTCTTTTATAATGGCTGCCATTTTAAATATTCTTTGATGTGCATATAACCTTGTTAGGAAGCAAAATTATTTTGAATTGCTGACACACAAACAAGGCCCTAATAGCTAATTAAGACACACACAAAGGAATATTCAAATCGGTTGCCATTATGAAAGAGGTTTATTATCTTGAATGCTTAAAATTGAACAATACCACAACTAAAGGTTTCCCCATTTGTGGATTAGTTTCCTGGTATTTCCAAGGTTCTTGTGAGTTGCTAGGAAACCAATTTTTCTTTTAAAATGTAATTCTTAGCATGTGCTGGCAGAGATATATTGAACACAAACAATACTGCTTTCTTTCAACTTATTTTGTACAGAAATTATCTTTCTTTCCTTATTTGAAAGGGTGTAATATAATTTTCATACTTCACCCTGGAGTGTTATGTACTTATTCTGAGAGCAACTGCGTTCAAATTTTGTATGACAGAAGGTGGCTTACTATAGTGAAAATAATGAACCAGACGTATATATAGGCAAACCCTGACAAACACGCTGTGCTTGACTCTGAAGATGACCGCCGCTCAGGACTACAAAAACCTGGACGATCAACATCACACATATAATGATCCTATAGGTTCAAACCATTTAACTGGACTCTTGTTTGTATTCACTACTTTGATTATGATATACAGTATACTTATTTTGGCAAAATTCTCGCCACGTGCTCATAATTTGAGTTATGGCTCTTACATTTGGCATGCACAATAATAACTGACCGTAGAAGCTAAGAATACAAAAAGCAACACCTTTAAAACTGTATTTGCTACAAGATACTTTTTAAAAACACGTTTATTATGTCGTACTTCAGTTATATTTTGTTATTGTTCCTGTGTTGTGTCGCACCGTCGCCGTCGCCGTCATTCGTGCTCGATTTTTCCGTTGTTGGACACTGCGTATTAAAGTCTTATCTTGTTTGTTTGTTTAATTGTATTATCCTGCTAAAAACACGAACATTTTGTAGCTCAGAAACAAAACTCAAAAGTTAAACTTGACCGAAAGATTTTAGCTAGGCGTAAATTTTAGCGTAATACAATAGCGTAGATTTTACCTAAGCGTGCGATGAATCGCACGCCTAGGTAATTTTAGGGGTGTGCCAAGGCGTGTGATCGCACGCCTCGTATGACAAAGCCTGATTTGGTAGTTCTGGTTTCACTTAGGAACTCCCAAACAGCATATTTCTCACCCCAAATGATATGCATTTATGCAATAAAAATAATTAACATCATGCAAAGTAAGTGTGCTGCCGGTCTTGTGGTCCCTTGGGGCCATATATAGATATTCAGGGTGTATGCACTGAATGCCTTACGTCAATGCAAAACTCGTGGCATCTGACGGTCCTCCACTTCAGGGCTTATTCGTGCGCTGTTCGTCGTACACGATACTTCGTTGACTTCGCTGTTCGAAGATATACACCGTTTTCTGTGTTCAAACGGTTTCTGTCCAAGCCTACAAGCGTTAGATGCTGCTGCAAAGCCTTTCACAACTTACTCGGTACAGATATATTGCGAAATCCTGCCTTGACTCGAGAAAATTCCCGTTCGTTCGTTGGTCGTGGTTCACTTGGCCGAAATGCTTGCAACGTTCTTAGCCCAAATGGTTTTCATAACCTCTTTAATTTAGACCCGCAGCAGCCGGTCTTGGTTTGTACTTTATCAATCAGGGTTTATTATGTTGTAAACCGTGTGCTCTTATCAGTTGTGTTGCGAAGCGCCAGTTTACGCTGCCTTATTGTCGTCTGTACTAATCAAGCCAGCTTGTATCTGGTTAAATTTATTGCTTACATTGCTTAATGTCCGTTGCTCTCTGTAGGATGGTTGTTTTAACGGAGAATTTGGTTTGTTCGTACATTGCTTGGTGCTCGCATGCAGTTTTATTGCGAAGCGGTGTTTACGCTGCTTGCTTTGCTTATCCGTTGCTCTCTGCAGGGTAGTTATTTCACGGAGAACTTGGTTTGTTCGTACAATTGCTTGGTACTCGCTGTCAATTTACCGCTTATCTCGGCACATAGAAATAGTTTACACCCTTGTTAGACGTGCCTCCGCTATTCATCTTCAGTTGGGAAGCGCTGTTTACGCTGCTTTATTGCCGTCTGTTCTAAGCCAGCTTGTTTACCTATATCTGGTTAAATTTATTGCTTGCATTGCTTACGGCCGTTGCTCTGCAGGATAGTTATTTCACGGACAACTTGGTTTGTTCGTACAATTGCTTGGTGCTCGCTGCCAATTTACCGCTTATCTCCTAGAAATAGTTCACAACCTTGCTATAAGTGCCTTAATTCGCCCTTCATCTTTTCAGTTTTGTTGCGAAGCGCTGTTTACGATGCTTTATTGCCGTCTGTTCTAAGCCAGCTTGTTTACCTATATCTGCATGTTCAATTGCTTGCTTGCTTGCTTGCATTGCTTGCTTTGCTTATCCGTTGCTCTCTGCAGGATAGTTATTTCACGGAGAACTTGGTTTGTTCGTATAATTGCTTGGTGCTCGCTGTTGATTTACCGCTTATCTACTAGACATTGTTTACAACCTTGCTATAAGTGCCTTAATTCGCCCTTCATCTTTTCAGTTTTGTTGCGAAGCGCTGTTTACGCTACTTTATTACCGACTGTTCCAAGCCAGCTTGTTTACCTATATCTGGTTAAATTTCTTGGTTGCTTTGCTTATCCGTTGCTCTCTGCAGGATAGTTATTTCACGGAGAACTTGGTTTGTTCGTACATTGCTTTGTGCTCGCTGTCAATTTGCCGCTTATCATAAGTGCCCTCGACATTCATCTTATCAGTTTGTTGCGAAGCGCCGTTTACGCTGTTTTATTGCCGTCTATATACTAAGCAGCCCGCTTGTTTACTTATATCTGGTTAAATTGATTGATTGCATTGATTGCATGTCCGTTGCTCTCTGCCGGATAGTTGACTGCTTGGTGCTCACTGCCATTTTACCGCTTATCTATAAGTGCCCGCGCCTTTCATCCCACCTGGCACGTTTTGCGTAGGATGTACTCCGCACTCCTTACTATAACTTCGAACTGTTAAATATTTTCCTATTGTAGATCGCTTGTTTTCCTTACCTCGAGTATGATTGGTTGTTGTCTCCTCGGTTCGTGGGCCCCGGGTTCTAGGGTTTTCTTCTGCTCACTCCCCCCCCTGATATCCTAGTTTTCCCCCGGTTATGCCTTGTGTGCGAGTTCGTATAGACCGTCGTGGGGGTCTTCCCTCCCAGGAGTTTCGCTTTGTGCTATTACTTCGTTCTGCAATGTATTATTGTTTACGCTGACCATGGCGTCAACGACCCACCCCTCGCGGGCGGTTCTTGTTCTAAGCTGGCCCCAGCCCCCATGAGTGCTCTCTGTTTGTATTGGTAATGACTTACCCCTGGTGTACTTAAACTTACAATCACTTTCATACGAACACACCTTCGTTGTCCGCCATGCATGCAAGTTTCCGATTTCCCCACAATAATCAGGTGCTGTCCATTATCAGGTGCTGTCCATTTTTGTGCATTTTTGTGCGATCCATGCTTCAACATAATTTGTGTTATTTTAATTGTCAGTTTTTGATGTGCCGCGCGGCACTTGATGTGTCTCAGCTTGCCATTGCCTATGCCCCTGATGTGTCTCTGGTTACACTTGCTGCTACGCTGGACTGGTGTCTAATTGCTGCTGCACTTCGCGTGTATTCAGGTTCCAATTGCTGCTGTGCCTGTCCTGCCTTATACGTTCAATTGCCACCACACCAACCTTGTCCCCAGGGTCTTACCTCCGCTACCCAGGGTCTTACCTCCGCTACCCAGGGTCTTACCTCCGCTACCCAGGGTCTTACCTCCGCTACCCAGGGTCTTACCTCCGCTACCCTGGATTTTACCTTCGCTGCCAATTGTCATGCTGTGTCTCGAGTTACAATTGCTGCTACGCCGGATGTTTCTCGGGCTCTAACTGCTGCTGCTGCACTTCGCGTGTTTCAGGTTCAAATTGCTGCTGCGCCTGTCCTAGCTGCCTTAGGTTAAATTTGCCACCACACCTGATGCGTCTCCAGGTTCCAAGTGCTACAACACCTGACCAATTGCAATGCTACACCTGATGTGTCTCAAGTTACATTTGCCGCCGTGCCAATTGCCATGCCACACCTGATGTGTCTCGAGTTACAATTGCTGCTACGACGCTTGTGTCCCGGGCTCTAACTGCTGCTGCTGTTCTTCGCGTGTTTCAGGTTCAAATTGGTGCGCCTGTCCTGCCTTAGGTTAAATTTGCCACCACACCTGATGCGTCTCGAGGTTCCAAGTGCTACGACACCTGACCAATTGCCATGCGACACCTGATGTGTCTCATGTTACATTTGCCGCCGCCCCTGGGGGGTTTTAGCTGCTGCTGCTTCGTATGTGTATCTCAGGTTGCAGTCGCTGCTGCTGTGTCTCGGATTATAATTGCCAATGCACCTCCTGGGACTCAGATACATTTGCTGCGACACCTCATTTGTTTCAGATTACAATTGCCATGGCGCCTGGTCTGTCTCAAGTTACAAAAGGTTGCGGCCCTGATGTGTCTCACGTAGTTTGAGGTTCTTTTACGCGTCCTGTCGCTCGGTAGCAACATGGTGTTTGGTCAACAATCTCATCAGCTGCACGTTCCGGACGTCTGAGCTCATGCACTTTCTGCAAAGTCTTACCCGCATGGCCGGTCTGCACCATGTTCTTTCACCGCGCTTCGCACGCCCGGTAGAGTAACTGCGCTGCTGACGCTTTATTTCACTTTCGGATGCTGGAATACTGCTGCTCGACCACGACAGGTTCCGGACGCTTTGCTATACAGCTTTCTGGTTACCTTCGGATAACGACCTTAAATCGTAGGCCCGCAGAACCCCTATCATTGGGCTTCTAGCTTGTTGGGGGTAGTCCGTTCACCTAAACGAGTGATAAATCTAAAACAAAAACTTCGGGTCAGTGAGTTTGCTTGTTCGGACAACTTCGTCGCATCTGGTACATCAACATCTGCAGGATTACACCAGGAAACGCGTCAGGGACTTACGGTGGAGGAGAACGAATATCGATGGGAAGAATCGCTGGACCAACGACCAAGTGTGTTCATGAGGTGATGGAGCCAGCCAAACCGAGAAAGTTACCTCACACCCCTCTGCAATAGAATGGACCGGGGCCAGCTAATGGCGATCTGGTGATGAGCATCGGAGATGACAATAACGCAAAAGGGCGGCGACCAAGCAGATAGGCTGGCTAGACCGACCTGCAAGTACTATACAACCTCGATGGAATGGGGCAGGCTTTGATATCTTCCAGAAGAGCCGTGAGTGACCACAGGGGTGGGAAAACGCCTTTGGGCAGGTTTCGTGCCTCGAATCCCTTCTCCAGCTTAGCTGGAGGGTGGCGTTGGAGAGGGTAATTCTCGGCAACATTGTAACAAGTTAGTTGGGTAGTTTAGGCGCGCCTGGGGTTGCTCTACCTATGAGACCGCTCCCGTCTTTGTGGATCTCTGGGTCCTGTAAACTGTTCCTCAGCTATTAGCGTAAAACCCTCTCCGACAGAGCTACACCCTCCAAAGAATGAATTGGTTCAGGACACTGCCCAATTAGGTGCGGTTCCATACAGCGTATGGTCAGGAATCGCGGGGCTATCGGGGTGCTATCGCAGACTCTTGCATGAATGTTAAATGCATTTATGCAATAAAAATAATTAACATCATGCAAAGTAAGTGTGCTGCCGGTCTTGTGGTCCCTTGGGGCCATATATAGATATTCAGGGTGTATGCACTGAATGCCTTACGTCAATGCAAAACTCGTGGCATCTGACGGTCCTCCACTTCAGGGCTTATTCGTGCGCTGTTCGTCGTACACGATACTTCGTTCCCTCCCACCCAACCCTCATCTAACATAGCTTAGTATTGTGCTCCCGTGCTTCGGACTGTGCTACTTTGCTTTCATTCATCTGTTGCTTGCTGGCTAGCTGCTAGTGTGGGTCCGTACTGGGCAACGTCGCCGTACAGTCGTTGGGGGACTGTATTTGTGCCCCCTGCTGTTGCTCAGTCGTGTGGGGGGTCCTCTGTGTCCGTACTGGGCAACGTCGCCATACAGTCGTTGGGGGATTGTATTTGTGCTCCCTGCTGTTGCTCAGTCGTGTGGGGGGTCCTCTGGGTCTGTACTGGGCAACACCGCCGTACAGTCGTTGGGGGACTCTATTTGTGCTCCCTGCTGTTGCTCAGTCGTGTGGGGGGTCATCCGGGTCCGTACTGGACAACACCGCCGTACAGTCGTTGGGGGACTCTATTTGTGCTCCCTGCTGTTGCTCAGTCGTGTGGGGGGTCATCCGGGTCCGTACTGGGCAACGTCGCCGTACAGTCGTTGGGGGACTCTATTTGTGCTCCCTGCTGTTGCTCAGTCGTGTGGGGGGTCATCCGGTTCAACTGCTGCTAGCGCTTGTGCGGGTCCGTATATTCTGCAACGTTGCTTATCGTTCAGCCGTTGGGGGACTGTATTTGCGCCATGTCTTTGCTTGCATATTGTCGGCAGCTGCCAGTATTTGCTTTCGTCTGCGGGCTACCTTATTTTATGTTTGTCTCCTGTGCTGCTGCATGTGTTTGCTCCATCGCACCAGTAATCTGGTTCGCTGCTTAGCTACTATTTTCATGTTAGTGTGTCTACAATCGCGCCAGTACATCTGGTTTATTCCCCGGCTATTCTGGGTGACTTCCTTTGTGTTTGTCTCCTGTTCTGCTGTATGTGTTGTCTATGTATCCATTAACATTAGTGTACCGTCGCGCCAGTGCATCTGGTCCGCTGTTTTGGCTACTATTTTAATGTTAGTGTGTGTACCATCGCGCCAGTACATCTGGTTTGTTCCCCGGCTATTCTGGGTGACTTAATTTAATTTATGTTTGTCTCCTGTTCTGTTGCGCATGTGTTTACTGTGTATAAAGTAATATTGCTGCTCGGCTACTCCGGGTGATATTTTACTGTTAGTGTGTACAATCGCGCCAGTAGAACTGGTCTGCTCCCCAGCTATACTGGGTGATAACTAAAATGCTTGTTTGTCTCCTGTTCTGCTGCATGTGTTTACTGTGTGCAATCTCTTTTGTTGTTCCTTAAACTTAAATGTCGTCTGTTCTTGTGCATGTTCGCAGCTATATTCTCTTCACAGCAATGCTCCTAAGGCAATCCTCCATAGGAGATGTCCCAGTCATCTCCATCCTCTAGCTTGATGTGGCTCTGGTTTGGGATCAAACTTCAAGGTCGGGCCTTGTTTGGTTCCCTGCAGGCATTGTGCAGGCGGTGGGCTGTAGTAGGGGTAATTTGTTATTATACGGTAAGTGTTTTTCTCCACTTTATGTGTGACAGTAGTTCTGGTCAGGAGAGGGTAATTCTCGGCAACATTGTAACAAGTTAGTTGGGGAGTTTAGGCGCGCCTGGGGCTGCTCTACCTATGAGACCGCTCCCGTCTTTGTGGATCTCTGGGTCCTGTAAACTGTTCCTCAGCTATTAGCATAAAACCCTCTCCGACAGAGCTACACCCTCCAAAGAATGAATTGGTTCAGGACACTGCCCAATTAGGTGCGGTTCCATACAGCGTATGGTCAGGAATCGCGGGGCTATCGGGGTGCTATCGCAGACTCTTGCATGAATGTTAACAAATAATAACATGTTCACATTTTAGATTTAGTGCAATAATTTTCAAATAATATATATTTCTTCTATCATTCCCACCAATTGGCAAGATGAGTAAACTTGCTTACTCTACATCTAAGCAAATACAATGCCTGTCAAAAAGAGCTAACACATTTTTATTATTTGATCATTTGAGATAAGAAATATGATGTTTTCATGGGAGTTCCTGAGTGAAACCAGAACTATCAAATATATGCATGATGTAACCTTAACATAATAATAGATGTATATACCTGTACTTGTACTGATGCCTTTGTTTTTCTGAAACTCTTTAACAACCTCTGTTAAATATAAAGAATATTCAAAATGAATATTATTCAATTTTTTGAAATTTTTAAATCAAGAGTATGGTAAGTAATTAAAAAAATCTAATTAAAAAAATAAAAATATATAAAAATAAAAAAATAAAAAAATAAATATTCAAAACAACAATTCGAACATTTTTTGGTCTCGGCATGATTGAAATGTATTACAGGATTGACCACTGATCTATTTAGGCATGATATTTTCAAATGTGAACTGGCACAGTTAAATTAGCTTGTGCTATAAATCAGATCATCTCCTCCTAAAAATAAAATGTTCTTTCTCCCCTCGGAATAGATAAATCTGTGCACGAGATATTAGAAAACACAGAAAAGAGTGTTTATGTGAACATCAAAACTTTAACAATACAAGACTATTACCTGGATGAGGGATGACTAATGTGCTGTCCACTATAACGTGAATAGATTGACCAGTGTTTTTACAACGAGGTAGCTTTCTGTTGCTGTCAGGCACTTTCAAAAGTTGCTCAAAGTCCATCCTGTAATGACACTTATTACATTCAGGGCATTTATTATAAATTCCATAGCGGAGTTCAGGCCACAATTCTTGTACCATATCTGCAAAGATCTGGTGAAGACTGAGAACAACCATCCATAAGGTGTTTATTTGGCCACTTGTCCTTGCAGTTAATTCAATCTTGTATTTTGATTTGGTGATGCAGAATTTTACTTCTTCTAGCCCTTCTGAATTACTTCCAAAGAATCCGTCTTTCCAGTGAATTCTGTAGTCGGAACAATGGTGGGAACGTACCATTTGCCGCTCAAAGAGACCAATGGGAGGAGTACTGAGAAATTTGTATTCACAACTTCTTTCAATCTCATCTTTTGTCGCAGTTGTTGGCCATAAAGCTTTAATATGAGCAGGAGGAGTTGGAGACATAAGTGCTGGGATGAGTATGTAGTTCTTGTCATTTACTTTTCCTTCAAAAGTAGCTTCTTTCTCTGTGACTTTATAACCAACATCAAAATGAAAAAGTAAGGCAACAAGCTTCTTAACGTCGTTAACATCAGGAACAATATCGAACCAAATGCATCGCAAAAGAGACTCTGAAAGAAGACCTTTCTCCATCAAATCACGCTTTTCGTCATTAAAATCTGTATCCACCATGTCACAACATTTGAATTCTTCTCTGAACTGCAGGTGAGATTCCAAATCGTGGTGGACAACCTCTTTAACCAACATGATAAGCCTCTGGGGATCCGGAAAGATAAAATCTCTGAGCTGTTTCACATGTTTAAAATGTAAAATCTTACCTAGTTTAACTAGGTAAAGAAGGACAGCATTCAAAGTCTCTTTTTTATCCACAGCTTCATTGAACGTTTCAAGATTTTGACATAACCACTTTACAAGTTCATCATATGTTAGGTAATTGGTCAAGTTAATTTTCTTTCTCAAGGTAGGTAATAACTTCTCAATTTCAACCCATAAAAGTGGGAGAGTGGTTTGCAGATGCGGGAACAAATCTGAGTTATTTCCAGTCCGGACAAGTTCCTGGCTTAAGTTACTGACTAGTAGATCATTATAATCATCATCGTCATCAACATACTGATTTCCTGCACTTGTAACAACTATACAAGTCTCTCCATTAGACTGTTCTATTTTCACATCTGATGTGCGAAGAATTTCTTTTTCCTCGTCTGATGAGACTATTTCCTCGTCAGATGAGACTTTTTCCTCGTCTGGTGAGACTTCTTCCTTGTCTGATGAGACTTCTTCCTCGTCTGATGAGACTTCTTCCTCGTCTGATGAGACTTCTTCCTTGTGTGATGTGAGAATAATTTCTTTAGGGAGGACTGGTCGTACTGCTGCCAGTGAGCTAAGCTTCTCCTTTCTACAGGTATTGGAGGAGTCGTTTTCATCCAAATTCTCTAAATCCGATTTTATGGAATCCACATCCAGTTTTTCCTGTTTGATAATTTTTTCTAACATGTGTTCACACCTGTCGTTTACGACGCTTATATCTTTCACAAGGTCAGATTTTGTTGCAGCAACCATTATAACAGGCCTTCGAACAATGCTCTTTAACTCGTCAATCCACTTGCCAGCATTTTCATCATACGATTCATCAGTTGTTTCATATTTTGACACGTCCACAGCCAAAAGAAACAAAGAGTGTTTTTCAAAAAAGTAATGACTTACACTCTGGTATTCCATGTGACCGCCAAAATCCCAGATTTCTAATTCGAGATCTTCATTCTCAGGATCTGGATACCACTTTCTGATCTCAATACCTTCAGTTCTCTCATCTTTGCGCGTCGGTCTTGACTCTCCCATCAATAAACCGTTAACAAGACTCGTTTTTCCAGCACCAGAATTCCCGATCACCAGCACTCTAAGTCGTTTAGAGTGAGCTTCACCAAACTTAGCGATGCTTTTAAAATAATTTAAAATACTTCTACCATCGTTGCAGATGACTTGTGGTGGCTTCTCCAGCTCATTACCTGCGAGGTTGAAATTCACGCCCCTTTCTATTAAGTTGGCAACACATTCGGGAAATTCTTTTAGGTCATTGTAACGCATATCACAATTTCTGAGACCAATGTTATTCTGGAGACCCCCTGGAACTTTCTTCAGGCCACAGTCACTCATATCCAGATGTTTTAAGTTCGCTAATGAAGGAATTGAAAATGACTGCTGACCAAGTTCACTATTGCCCTGAAGGTTCAGAACTTCTAAATTAACACAATGTTCAAGACCCCCTGGAAGTTTCTTCAGGCGACAGAGACTCATATTCAGATGTTTTAAGTTCCTTAACGAAGGAATTGAAAATGACTGCTGACCAAGTTCTCTGTTCCTGCCAAGATGTAAACTTTCTAAATTGGTGAGTTTTTCTAGACCTACTGGATACTTGTTCAGGAAACAATGGACAATGACAAGTCGCTTAAGTTTCACAAGTTTGTCAAGTGATAATAATTGATTCTGAAAATTATTGTAATATAATTCAAGTACCTCCAGGTCTTCCATCGCTGTTATGGCCAAAGGTAAGACCTTTAGTCCGCAATTGTATAACATGACTTTTCGTAGTTTTAATTTATCGCTCAGTTCGAAATCGTCACCTATCGGATCATCAAAGATAAATAATTCTTGAAGATTGTTTAGTTGATCCATTCCGGTTGGTAAAATCTTCTTCCCCTTAGCACATAACAAGAATCTTTGAAGGTTATTCATACCTTCGAGAGATATTGTGTTGCATTGTGATGTTTTATCAAGCTTGGTTAAGTTGTCGTAGGACGTTTTCAGAGTAATGTTCTGAAAATAAATTTCTGGAAAATCTTTCTCATCAGGAAATAAACGATAATATCCAACATTTACAGATAACGTGTCATCACTCGCAATTACTAATTCTTCCACATCAGATACCGTGGTTCTGTCAAGTCCATCTAGACTACCACATTCGTAATTTCTCAAAACTAGACGCCGCAATTTCCGTTTGCATGCAGCAATTACTCCAACCACATTTACAGTATTGCATCGCACGTCTAGGCCAATGAGACCAAGTTCATCAGTCTTGATTTCACAAGATTTGTTATTATTATCAACGAAAACGTTAATTGATAGTTGAGGACCCAAATTATCGACGATAGATTGCAGAAATTCGGGAACATCTTCATGATAAAGTAGGATTGTTTTGATTTGCGGATGATTTAAAAGTTCTGGAGGAATGCATGTTTTCAGAAAACTGGCCTTTCTTAAATCAATCTCATTGCCACGAGCACGACATTCGACTCCATTAATAGTAAAAGTACTGCTACTCATGTCACAACGTTGTTGCTTCTTTTCATGTAATGGTCGTTGTCAGAACATTGGAGTGGGACATCAAGGAGTGATTTAACCTGTGAATTAAAACCATGTATGTAAATGTGCATGTTTGTCAAAGTTGTAAACCCAGAAAATTTAGGAATTTATGAGTTCAATTGCCATTATCCATGGTTCAATTCTGGCTGTTACCATCGCCCCGGGGTGTAGAATGTTGTTCATCATCCACATTCAAAATGACCAGAGATGGAGTAATACCCAAACACAGTGCATTATTGGGAGCAATTCTAGAATACCCGGCCACTTTTCAAACCGCATTTAAAGGAAGAAATAGAAACCAGATTGCTCTAAAATCTCTTTAAATATAATGTCGAAGGTTTATATTGTGTGTACTTGTTGATAGTTATCAAATTAAATGGGGTTTTAAAGTAGAACGAAGCAATTGTTACTAACTGTCAACAGATGCAAATAGCGAAAGTGGACAGGTATTCTAGAATTTAGCACATTATTGGGGAAAAGATGGCATTGAAAAATACCTACAAATTTGAAATTTAAGGGCTGAATTTTAAATTGCAGTTGTGAACGTGGTGAGAATTTCTTTACAGTTGTAATTGTCATTGTTGTCCCAGGGGTAAATACAGCCGAGGTTAGGGTTACAATGAAGTCAAAGATGGAGGTTAGGGTTAGGAAGACACATACTTATGCCGGGGGTTAGGGTTAGGAAAACAGTTAAGGGAAGGTTAGGATTGTTGTTGTGTTGGGGTACTAGAATACTACAATTTATAACTATTGTAATTCAGGGCCATTGCACAATTGCTTCGCGTGGTAGCGAAGGCTCTCGGAACGAGATTAATCAGTCAACAAATCAGGTGATAGCTTCACTGATGGAAGCACCTTGTGGTTTGTGATGTAAATATTTATGTTAATTTAATGGTGAAAATCAAAAACTCCTGCAGAATCTCCTGTAGAAGTTAATATTATTCTATTTAGGGGTGCTTCGGATTTAGTATCTGGCCGGATAGTGGATAATCTCACTATCTGGTATCTGGCTGGATATTTTCTACTATCCGGCCGGATACCAGATAATTTGTTTTTTGACAGTTTTCCAAGGTTGTGTTAATTCAAATATAATAAAAATAGACATCAATACAACAAAACAGCAATATAATTGAGCTTGTTTACTGTTCCATGCAGTGTTAGTTGGTTATGGTTAACTACCTGTATCTTCTTAGGGGGTGATTACATGGGCCGGGCTGGCCCGGTTAACTGGGCTAGCTCGGTTAACTGGGTTCTAGCCCGCGTCTTATATAAATCGCATATTTTTTCAACATTTCGATTACATGGCAAGCGGGCTAGCCCTGTTTGCCGGGATCACGGTTATCGCAACCGGGCTAGCCCGGATGAAATTGCTCATGTAATCGTTTCATCTCGGTAAAGCGGGCTGAAAACTGT
The DNA here is from genome assembly GCA_035772405.1 of Chrysogorgia sp. JL179-B06. Taxonomy (NCBI): domain Eukaryota; kingdom Metazoa; phylum Cnidaria; class Anthozoa; order Scleralcyonacea; family Chrysogorgiidae; genus Chrysogorgia; species Chrysogorgia sp. JL179-B06. The sequence goes on from JAYKKM010000262.1 coordinate 398,797, forward strand.
TTGATGTATGCCGATACTCGTTTGTTTATTAGACGATCTGATCAAATAAGACTAAAAGGAACTTATTATAGATCAAAACATTGTTTTTGTGTTTCGTGGTTTTTATCACGGCTTATTTTCTTGCTACAACAGTGAACCATTGTTTTTATTGACAATACTTATAAATAATTCCATCGACATAACAACAGCGCAAAACTGCGGAAAAGGTAATGTAACTCTGTGCAAATGAAGCGATATTTGTCAATTTATTATTTGATTATTGTGAATTTTGGGCTGTAATTGTTGACGTCAACTCAAAACTTATCCCGGCTTACCGTGCCAGCCCGCTCCATGTAATAGCAATTTAAAACTCATCCCAGCTTACCGGGCTAGCCCTTTAACCGAGTCAGCCCAGTCCATGTAATCACCCCCTTAAACAGATATTTATCAACTTGAAAAATAATAAGTTCAGTAATGAAATTTAGTAACAGTATAGCTCACGCACAAAGTCGCTCATAACAGTTAAAACGTGTTTCCATAAGGCCGCTTCAGTTTGTTTACGTTTTCAGAATCATTTTTCTGAGAATAGGAGCTTGATGATCGTCCATGTATCGTCTGTCTACTCTGAGCTCTCCCACATTCACTAAAACATTGTTTTATGCATCCAACTATCCAAGTATTACTGATATATATATATATAGTGACTGCCGCATAGGCAGTACATTAATATCAATTACATCACTTTCGCTCTCCACCTGACTGGAGCATCTCACCGGCAATAAGGTTACAGGTTCGATTCTAGTATGGGAATCAGAATAATTTTTCTGAAGATATGAGCTTGCATGATTGGACCATATCGTTTATAAGACCTATTACGGTAATTTATTTCATACGAAGCAATTAATAAATTATAATTTCATATATATATTTTAATCTTTTACATGCATGTTTAGAGACCATTAGACCAAGTGCAATTAATCATTTCATTTTAATAGTTTAATACTATTTATACTTTCAAACTACATGTACCATTACCAGTACACTGTACAGTACTATTTGAGGCTGCAGTTATAACATTGTTATTGGTTTTGGATTAGTAATTTTCAATGCAGGTACTCTACGTTGTAAGATATTACTCTACGTTGTAACTTGTAAGATGTCACTCTACATTGTAAGATGTTACTCTACGTTGTAAGACGTCACGCTACGTTGTGAGACATTACGCTGCGTTGAAAGACGTTAAGCTACGTTGTAAGACGTTACTCTACGTTGTAAGACGTTACTCTACGTTGTAAGACGTTACTCTACGTTGTAAGATGTTACTCTACGTTGTAAGATGTTACTCTACGTTGTAAGATGTTACTCTACGTTGTAAGATGTTACTACGTTGTAAGATGTTACTCTACGTTGTAAGATGTTACTCTACGTTGTAAGATGTTACTCTACGTTGTAAGATGTTACTCTACGTTGTAAGATGTTACACTACGTTGTAAGATGTTACTGTACGTTGTAAGATGTTACTCTACGTTGTAAGACGTTACTCTACGTTGTAAGATGTTACTCTACGTTGTAAGATGTTACTCTACGTTGTGAGATGTTACTCTACGTTGTAAGATGTTACTCTACGTTGTAAGATGTTACTCTACGTTGTAAGATGTTACTCTACGTTGTAAGATGTTACTCTACGTTGTAAGACGTTACTCTACGTTGTAAGATGTTACTCTACGTTGTAAGATGTTACTCTACGTTGTAGGACGTTACTCTACGTTGTAAGATGTTACTCTACGTTGTAAGACGTTACTCTACGTTGTAAGATGTTACTCTACGTTGTAAGATGTTACTCTACGTTGTAAGACGTTACTCTACGTTGTAAGACGTTACTCTACGTTGTAAGACGTTACTCTACGTTGTAAGATGTTACTCTACGTTGTAAGATGTTACTCTACGTTGTAGGACGTTACTCTACGTTGTAAGATGTTACTCTACGTTGTAAGACGTTACTCTACGTTGTAAGATGTTACTCTACGTTGTAAGATGTTACTCTACGTTGTAAGACGTTACTCTACGTTGTAAGACGTTACTCTACGTTGTAACATGTTACTCTACGTTGTAAGATGTTACTCAACGTTGTAAGACGTTACTCTACGTTGTAAGATGTTACTCTACGTTGTAAGATGTTACTCTACGTTGTAAGACGTTACTCTACGTTGTAAGATGTTACTCTACGTTGTAAGATGTTACTCTACGTTGTAAGACGTTACTCTACGTTGTAAGATGTTACTCTACGTTGTGAGATGTTACTCTACGTTGTAAGATGTTACTCTACGTTGTAAGATGTTACTCTACGTTGTAAGATGTTACTCTACGTTGTAAGATGTTACTCTACGTTGTAAGACGTTACTCTACGTTGTAAGACGTTACTCTACGTTGTAAGATGTTACTCTACGTTGTGAGATGTTACTCTACGTTGTAAGACGTTACTCTACGTTGTAAGATGTTACTCTACGTTGTGAGATGTTACTCTACGTTGTAAGACGTTACTCTACGTTGTAAGACGTTACTCTACGTTGTAAGACGTTACTCTACGTTGTAAGATATTACTCTACGTTGTAAGATGTTACTCTACGTTGTAAGATGTTACTCTACGTTGTAAGATGTTACTCTACGTTGTAAGATGTTACTCTACGTTGTAAGACGTTACGCTACGTTGTAAGATGTTACTCTACGTTGTAAGATGTTACTCTACGTTGTAAGATGTTACTCTACGTTGTAAGATGTTACTCTACGTTGTAAGATGTTACTCTACGTTGTAAGATGTTACTCTACGTTGTAAGATGTTACTCTACGTTGTGAGATGTTACTCTACGTTGTAAGATGTTACTCTACGTTGTAAGATGTTACTCTACGTTGTAAGATGTTACTCTACGTTGTAAGATGTTACTCTACGTTGTAAGATGTTACTCTACGTTGTAAGATGTTACTCTACGTTGTAAGATGTTACTCTACGTTGTAAGATGTTACTCTATGTTGTAAGATGTTACTCTACGTTGTAAGATGTTACTCTACGTTGTAAGATGTTACTCTACGTTGTAAGATGTTACTCTACGTTGTGCGATGTTACTCTACGTTGTAAGATGTTACTCTACGTTGTAAGATGTTACTCTACGTTGTAAGATGTTACTGTACGTTGTAAGATGTTACTGTACGTTGTAAGATGTTACTCTACGTTGTAAGATGTTACTGTACGTTGTAAGACGTTACGCTACGTTGTAAGATGTTACTCTACGTTGTAAGACACAAAGACGTTACGCTACGTTGTAAGACGCTACTCTACGTTGTAAGATGTTACTCTACGTTGTAAGATGTTACTCTATGTTGTAAGATGTTACTGTACGTTGTAAGATGTTACTCTACGTTGTAAGATGTTACTCTACGTTGTAAGATGTTACTCTACGTTGTGCGATGTTACTCTACGTTGTGCGATGTTACTCTACGTTGTAAGATGTTACTCTACGTTGTAAGATGTTACTCTACGTTGTAAGATGTTACTCTACGTTGTAAGATGTTACTGTACGTTGTAAGATGTTACTCTACGTTGTAAGATGTTACTCTATGTTGTAAGATGTTACTGTACGTTGTAAGATGTTACTCTACGTTGTAAGATGTTACTCTACGTTGTAAGATGTTACTCTACGTTGTAAGATGTTACTCTACGTTGTGCGATGTTACTCTACGTTGTAAGATGTTACTCTACGTTGTAAGATGTTACTCTACGTTGTAAGATGTTACTCTACGTTGTAAGATGTTACTGTACGTTGTAAGATGTTACTCTACGTTGTAAGATGTTACTGTACGTTGTAAGACGTTACTCTACGTTGTAAGACGTTACGCTACGTTGTAAGATGTTACTCTACGTTGTAAGATGTTACTCTACGTTGTAAGATGTTACTCTACGTTGTAAGACGTTACTCTACGTTGTAAGATGTTACTCTACGTTGTAAGATGTTACTCTACGTTGTAAGATGTTACTCTACGTTGTAAGATGTTACGCTATGCTGTAAGACGTTACGCTACCTTGTAAGATGTTACGCTACGTTGTAAGATGTTACTCTACGTTGTAAGATGTTACTCTACGTTGTAAGACGTTACTCTACGTTGTAAGACGTTACGCTACGTTGTAAGACGTTACGCTACGTTGTAAGACGCTACGTTGTAAGACGTTACGCTACGTTGTAAGATGTTACGCTACGTTGTAAGATGTTACTCTACGTTGTAAGACGTTAAGCTACGTTGTAAGACGTTACTCTACGTTGTAAGACGCTACTCTACGTTGTAAGATGTTACTCTACGTTGTAAGATGTTACTCTATGTTGTAAGATGTTACTGTACGTTGTAAGATGTTACTCTACGTTGTAAGATGTTACTCTACGTTGTAAGATGTTACTCTACGTTGTAAGATGTTACTCTACGTTGTGCGATGTTACTCTACGTTGTAAGATGTTACTCTACGTTGTAAGATGTTACTCTACGTTGTAAGATGTTACTCTACGTTGTAAGATGTTACTGTACGTTGTAAGATGTTACTCTACGTTGTAAGATGTTACTGTACGTTGTAAGACGTTACTCTACGTTGTAAGACGTTACGCTACGTTGTAAGATGTTACTCTACGTTGTAAGATGTTACTCTACGTTGTAAGATGTTACTCTACGTTGTAAGACGTTACTCTACGTTGTAAGATGTTACTCTACGTTGTAAGATGTTACTCTCCGTTGTAAGATGTTACTCTACGTTGTAAGATGTTACGCTACGTTGTAAGACGTTACGCTACCTTGTAAGATGTTACGCTACGTTGTAAGATGTTACTCTACGTTGTAAGATGTTACTCTACGTTGTAAGACGTTACTCTACGTTGTAAGACGTTACGCTACGTTGTAAGACGTTACACTACGTTGTAAGATGTTACGCTACGTTGTAAGATGTTACTCTACGTTGTAAGACGTTAAGCTACGTTGTAAGACGTTACTCTACGTTGTAAGATCTTACGCTACGTTGTAACATGTTACTCTACGTTATAAGATCTTACGCTACGTTGTAAGACGTTACGCTACGTTGTAAGACGTTACGCTACGTTGTAAGACGTTACGCTACGTTGTAAGACGTTACGCTACGTTGTAAGACGTTACGCTACGTTTTAACTCGTTATACGCTAGTTTGTTAAACGTTACGCTAAGTTGTACGACGCTACGTAAAGTTGTAGACGCTAGTACGCCATGCAACGTTTTACGACGCTAGAAGGCGTTAAGCTACGTTGTAAGACGTTATGCTACGCTGTAAGGCGCTACGCAACGTTGTAAGACGCTACGCAACATTGGGAGATGTTTAATACACTACATTGATTGTGACACTAAAGAAAAATGCGAAACTGTTTTGGAACGCTAATTCGGACCCTGATAGATTTCCCTAGCAGTATTAATCAGCTATTTTATGTTTAGTTATTGTTTTTCTCAGACAAGTTGTTCATCTTCAAGTGTTACTCCTCGTCTAGTAAAAACAGAGATTTACGCGCGCGATTTTTCGCACTCTTGACAGCTGCGGAGCGCGTGCCTGCGCGCTCGCGTCCCATGGCCAGGCCTGCAATGCATCGAATCAAATTTCGATCAATGCAGGTTATAGCCCAGAAACTATAGTCAAAATATGGCAATTCAACTATTCTACCTGAAAAGAAGTACTGAGACTTTACGAAAATATCCGGCAGAATATTTTTCAATTATCTGGCCGGATTGTAAAAACCACCTTAGATGGTGACTGGGCTAGATGCCATGTCAGACACACAGACAAATAGGCTGACGTTTTATATAAATATCCTGAATTCAAAACATAGTCCTAATCTCAAACCTAATACTTTTTAGTGGCTCTGATATGGACTTCTTTGTGTACCAGCACAGAGTAGGGTAGTATTTCTTTATTCCAGGGCTAAGTTTAGAGTTTTTTTTATGGTTGGAGTTTTTGTATATCTAAAGAATCTAAATCTCGAGAAAACAACGATAATAATTAATAAATTATTTTATAAAGGAATAACTACAGTATATATAATCTCGGATACTTGACATTCAGCTTTGCCTGGCTAGATTTGTAGCATGACTCATCATTTCTGATTTTCTTTTGCAGACTACAAAATTTCTCCTTCTCTGTTGGTGACTGCATGAGAATCATTTGGGATGAGAAATGAAGAAGGAGACCGTGATGTTCACCACCTCTTGTTTTACTGAAAACATAACCTCCTGGTAGAGGTAACTAATACATTTATAACTAATACATATCTAACTAGAAGACCTCAATTCTGAAAACAGATTTGGAATTACCAAGTCGAAATACATAACATATTGTGTCTATTATATTATGAGAACATGCATATCCTTCGTAAAAGCCTGTTATGTGCTTCGTCATGTATTATTTTGAACGTTATCTCGGTCAATATTTAACCATTTTCAATTCTGAAAATTAAACAGATATGGAATTACCTAGTCAAAGTACATAATATATGTGCCTATTATGTTATGCAAACGTTGTACTTAAAAATTAATCGGCCATGTTTGTGCCGTTTTTCTCCCGAACGAATATTGGCTGATTAAAACGGATCACGCAAAAGGCGTACTCGGAACTTACCGGTTGGTCTCAGCCAATCATGCGTACGAGATTTGGTCCTACCATGTACAGCTATATATATTATATATATATCAATTTTCCTTATAAATCCTTAGAATATGTAGTTTAATCTAGTGAAATGCCAAATATTACTTGCAATATACCCAGAATCTTATACCTTCCCATATATACAGAATTTGTGACTATTGGCTCTTGGCAACGGCCTCCGTAGCTCAGTGGTCAGAGCACTGCACTAGCATCGCAGGGTCACGGGTTCAATTCCAACCGGAAGGTCTTGAAATTGTATTTTTCGCAACTGGTAAGGCCAAAAAAAAAAATACCTGGGTTTCCTATTTCTTGTTCCAAAAACTTAGGTAGGGTAGGTCGGTTTTCTTTTTTTTTTTTCCCTTTTTTTTTAATACTAACTGCCCAATGCTCATGCACAGAATAGTCTTTCCAGAACAAAATGTAAAAATTTAATATCACAGATATTTAATACCATACTGCTACAGCTAGAAAACGAGCACCATTGTATGAACCTCTTTGTAAAAAGTATCACTGCAGTTGAGTTATATCTTCACAATCAATAGCTTCATGCTCTTTACGAGTACAAGAGAACATTAAGTTCTTTATTTCAAACTTTGAGATGAGATCTGCCACGGTCAAACTTGCTTGAATATCAAATGTGTCTGTCTCGTTGGTTCCTGCTGCTTGCGACTGAAATATCGTAAATTGCATAATCCGCGTGGCCGTGATAACGCTCGAATATATCCAACATCGAAAAATGATTTGCTACTGAAACAAAGAGATTCTTTTCGCTTGAATGGTCGCATTTTTTAAAGCTAATTTTGATCACGCTTGCAGGACCGGTGGTCGCCATCTTTCATGTTTCAACCTCGTCCCCAGGCTCTTTTGCTTCCGCGCGACCAAAATTCAGTGAATAAAAAGATTCAGTGGCCAAAACCTAGGTAGGGTCGGGAAACCGGAAACCCATATATTTTTTTTTTTGGCCTAAAGGAAATTATTGTTAGTACAACTATTGACTATAACAAAATTTTATGAACACTTTCAAAAGAACTCAGTGAAATATTAATATTTCCCTTTATGACCTGATCGATAACATTTGCAGTTAAACTATTCTAGGACAAAGCTCCTCATTACGAAAAGCTATATTTAAGGACATTTGTGCTGGTCTTAGATAAGTAAAGATTTCGATTATTGCTTAAACCATGCGATCATGAGTTTTACTAGTTTGGCAGAATTGTTCTTTATTGCTGTAACTGATTATTCTTTCAAGCTGCTGTTTCTGTCGTCGTTGCCGCGTACACTTTCTTCAAAACCCTTGTTGGATGTCAAACCCTTTCGGATATTTTGGTTTAGTTGACTCGCGATCTTCCAACCCTTTACATTCGATCACTTCGCCCACGCGTTTACGATTTTGTGTTAGACGTGTCGGATTTGAAATGTTTTATAGATCCCACCCACGTATTGTATTGTATATGGGCGCAAGTTCAGGTTGCTTCCGTCTCGCAATTTACGTTACGACCGAATTTCTTTCTGTCCAGTAGAATACGACTTGATCGCATCTAGTCCTCAAGAGTAATCCGTCAATGTATATTCGTATTTGGGATTCAACAAGCTCCTTAAATTAGGAAATCTTCACTAAATATGGAAACTCGGAGTCAATTATATGATTCGACCTATTGAGCCGTGCGATCGCGAGTTTTCGTAGCTTAGCAGAATTGTACTTTTTTGCTGCATCTTATCTTCTTTCTAGCTAATGTCTCTGTTGCCGTTGCCACACATGACTTTCTTGTAAATCGTTATTAAATCTCAAGCGCTGAATTTCTTCCTTTTGTTGATTCACCTAATTATTAAAGTGCACCTGACATCAAAAATGTTATTATCTTATTTGGAAGAACTTTTAAAATGATAAAGTAACTTCTTTTGAAGATTTTCGTTTCTTCGCTTTCTTTTTGAGATATATCAGTTTGTTTGATATGCAAATGTCTGGAATTTACGTCACACATGCATAATGACTTATCAGAGAATGTTATATATCTTTGCGTTCATGAAATAAAAACACTAAAGTGTGAATAACACGTGTCCACAACACCAAACGTCTCGATTTTAAAGGATTTCGTTCGAGAATGAAGAGATACACACATTTCTCCGATAAGTCATTATGCATGTGTGACGTAAATTCCGGACATTTGCATATCAAACAAACTGATATATCTCAAAAAGAAAGCGAATAAACGAAAATCTTCAAAAGAAGTTACTTTATCACTTTAAAAGTTCTTCCAAATAAGACAATAAAATTTTTTGATGTCAGGTGCACTTTAACATCATCTTTCGTGACTTTATTTTCGATCTCTTCGCCCCATGCTGAGACGTCTTCGTCAGCGTCTCATGCAGTTAACATTTTCTTTTCGATCGCTTGTTTCACGTCCTTGGTAGTAATCATTATTTTGGAACTCGAAGTCTTCTGTCGAGTTCTTCATCTTCGTTTACAAGTTCAGCGTAAGTTTAAGGATATATTTTAAGAATAATACTTAGTTATAGTGAGCACAGCTTCCGCTCAAGGTTGGTCATCCGTTACCTCATTCTCGCGAGGTCTCTCTATCTCTAGATCGAACTAGTCGAAATCACCAGTACTTGTATCCCGTTGAAGATGCCGCGTGTTGCGAATTTCCCTCCCCAAGCATCAACAACAAGTCACAATTAGTTTTGAATATTTTATTTCACTTTAAAATCACACACGACGTCTCGTCTTTCTCACAAAGAAGCACTGACACCATCACACAGTTACCATCGCACAGTCACTTTTCACTCTTGATCCAACATAACGGTATCGCATTACTCTCAACTCTTCGCCCTGCCTTAATCCTGCTTAATTCAACACCCCGTTTAGCTTCAGTCAATAAATTATGAACGCTACCTGAACAGTTTACGTTTCGCCCTTACATTTCTCAACATGGTTAGCGAAACTCGTGAACGATCTGAACGTCGTGGGTTCGCACCCCGTAACCGCATCATATAATCATGATGATTTCATGTATTCCCTTTCAGTTGGGTTTTCCGTTCAACTAATAGTGATAAACAGAATTGTCGAGCGCTTAAAACATGAGCAATCTTATGCTACGTGACTGTAAATAAATCATACTCGTACCATTATTTTAATAACACATATATCGGGATTAAGGAAACTCGAGGAATGTATACGTATGTTACGAGTCAATAATAATTATGATAATCTACATATAGCTCAATGGTTAGAATATCTTTGTGGTCAGAAGGTTGCAAGTTGAATTCTCAGGGACTCAGAAATGGTCTGAATGAAGACGAACTTCAGCCCCAAAGATTACGTCTCACATAATTTTAACTCAACATAATAAACAAACATGATAACAACATAATGAAATGTCGGTATTTGAATAAAATAATGATATAGAAGTCGTGCGTTAGGTAGGCAGTGTAAAATATGAATTAAAAGGCTGGTGTACTGCTGAAATAATGAATAGGAGGTGTAACGTTTTGAGCGAAGGCTCTTCGTCCTTTCTCCTCTCTCCTTCAAGGCCGTGAAATAGAAAGTGGAGAAGCGCTGACGAATGTAATACAACAGCTCTCCGTCTTGCAAAACTCTCTTTCGTGGACTTGGAAGTCTCTGCGCAAGAGAGAGTCCATCTGTAAAGTGACATAATGCCTTTCACTCTATAATGAAGGCAGAATTAAGGCGTTCACTCGACGTTAGACTTCCTATTCATTATTTTGACAGTACAGCAACGTTTTAGCATTTTTGATTAGTAATTAAATCAGGTGTAACTTGGGCTTCTGTCTGTTAATTAATACAAAGCTCGCCTTACCTCTTGTCTTCTCCTTGCTATTCACATAAGGTTACCATCATGAAGAGTTGTTCTCTTGGTCTTAATACTTTCACAGTGAAACAAGCAATGGTTTACTTTGCATCACCCTCGCATATTTAATAGCAGTCTTCACGTGATTTTGACGTGTCATTCTCAGATTTTCTTTGGGGGCATGGGAACGAGAAAGGCTCATCTTGACTATTCTCATGTGAAACTTTTTGAAAGCTTTTTTATTCATTTATTCATGAAACGTTTTTTACTGAAAACTAATAACATAGTCCTTATAATAATCATCTGCAGCGATATTCTTAAAATATGGGCCAGTCAAGCCTTGAATCACCATTATTTATTCCTCTCTCAAAGACGAGACGATACAGAATGATGCTGGATGAAACGAAGAGGAGGAGAACACCAATGTTTTTATTATATTTTAGATTTTGTACTTTCACTACTTTGATATAGGTATCAATTTATGAAGCTAGAACAAATCTCGCTTTGTTGTGTAAAAGAGCACAATGTGCTTCTGTGTAATACTTGAGGGAATTGTGTCAAACTTGTGTAGTATATCTGATTTTTCGTATGTTTTTATGAATTCTCATCACAGCCCAAGAAATACGACTAATATACATATTGTAGTAACGCTTCTACTTCAAGTTCATGACGACTTTATTAACAAACACGGAATTTGTGAGACACCATAGTGACAGGATTATTATTATTATTATTAAAACTTATTTACACACACACGGTAGTGTACCAGTTTCTTGATTTTCAAAGGGCCGTGTTCCGACAAATCTAAAACTAACATATTTATAACTAATGCATTTATAACTAATAACATTTGCAGTTAAACCATTCCAGGACAAAGCTCTTCGATTAGAAAAGTATTTTTTAAGGAAATTTCTGCTGGGATTAGATAAGTAAAAATTTCGGTTATTGCTACGTAATTGGTGATATATTATTATTGTTGAAATCGATACGATCCATTGAACTTTACTAGATTGGCATGAGTTTTACTAGATTGGCAGAATTGTTCTTTATTACTGGAACTGATTATTCTTTCAAGCTGCTGTTTCTGTCGTCGTTGCCGCGTACACTTTCTGCAAAACCCTTGTTGGATGTCAAACGCTGACGGATTTGTTGGTTTAGTTGACTCACGATCTTCCGACACTTTACATTCGATCTCTTCGCCCACGTGTTTACGATTCTTGTGTTCGACGTGTCGGATTTGAAAGTCTTTTGTGGATCCACCCACGTATTGTATTTGGACGCAAGTTAAGGTTGCTTCTCTCGCGATTTCGTTTCGACCGAGTTTCTTTCAGCTGTCCACTCGAATAGGGCTTGGAACCAGTTAGGTAAACGTCCACTTCTTCCATTCATGTCCAGTTCCCACCAGATCTCACCGTATGCCAGATAACTTGTTCAAGGTAATCTTAGTTCGATAATGCTCATGCATGTAGTCCTCAAGATCAATCAGTCAATGTATGCTCGTATTTGGGATACAACGGGCTCCTTAAGATAAGAAAACTTCAAGGAATCTTGAAACTCGGAGACAATATGATACGATCCATTGAGCCGTGCGATCTGCACGTGTTTTGGTTGCTTGGCAGAATTGTACTTCTTTGCTGTATCTGATATATTTTCCTTTCTAGCTGCTGTCGCCGTTGCCGCATAAACTTTCATCAAAACCATTGTCAGATCTCAATTGTTTTAGTTGACTCATCTTAACACCGTCTTTGGTGACTTTATGCTGAGTTGACCCCATGCTGAGTCGTCGTCTTCTTCAGTTTCTCTAGCAGTCCAAATTTTCTCTTCGATCGCTTGTTTCACGTCCTTAATGGTCATCATTATTTTGGAAATCTTTTATCGGCTCGTTGGAGATGCCATGTCTTGCGAATTTCCCTCACCAAGTATCAACGACAATAAACAATTTGAAACAATTCGTGTTTCGTTTGAATCGCTCAGTTTAATTAAAGTTAGTAACCACAATGGGGTGTCATTGTTGAACAAAGTATATACAAAGAAGTTGAAAGGCTTTTTTGATGCAAATTAATCCGAAACGCTGCAGGATATTATCCAACCAATTATCATGACCTAATTGTCGCGTAGTTAATTAAACACAGTACAATGGTTGTCTAGCACTTGTATGCATTTCAAATGTAGTTAAAAACGTAACACTATAACAAAACTGGTTAACATATATATCTTCGTAAAAGCGTGTTTAGTTTTGAGATTATGTAAGTGAAAAAAGTAACAAGTAAAAATTAAAATTTTATTGAAATTGTTTTTGTAGAGCTTTCCCTTGTTATGTTAAGTTTTAACAGCATGTGTTAATGAGAGCTTGAGATGTGAGAGAGTGAATGTGAGAGAGCTACAGCAGTGTATATATTAACACATCCAAACATTACTGTTATATAGTGACTGCCGCATAGGAAGTACATATATAAATTGAACCAGTATGTATTGTAACCTTCGCTCTCCATCTGAGTCTCGGTGGCTCAATGGTTAGAGCGTCTCACCAGCAATCAGACGGTTACAGGTTCGATTCCTGTCCAGGACTCACAATCATTTTCTCAAAAATAGGACTGGATCGAGCTTTCTATTGTATCTGAGGGTTGCATAATGTAAATTGACGAGAGATCATTACGATCACTCCGAGTTTGCAAGCAAATCAAACTGTGACGCTCGGCGCAAAATAGGTTTAGTGTCTGGCCAATATACTGTTTCTTTGTTAACATTAAATGCATAAAATCTTGAACCTAATTTGACGTCTCATATTAGGCTTCTCTCACTGTATAATTAGAGCCAACGGCGGCCATTACTAAGGGACCAATGTCGCAGAAAATCTGTAGGTAGGTCATTAATCGATCGTTTTACCCAGTAATTTGAAAAATATCTTCTGGTCCTCTTTATAGTAAAATTATTTATTTTGTCGATGGTAAGAGTACATAATCCAACAGAACAAAAATAGGTTCCTCGACTGCTGCTTATAACTACCGTACTGGCCAATATATAGTACATCAAATATCCTAAAATTAGGAATGTAGTGTAAAAATGCTAATATAATATTATAAAAACGTTGGTGTACTGCCGAAATAATCTGTAGGAGGTCTAACGACGTATCGAGTGAAGGCCAATTCATATTTCACTCTCTGACGAAGGGGCTTCGCTCCAAAATAAATTCGTGTTTCAGGGAGGAGTGAAGGCACGGAGCCAAATTATTGTTCTCTGGCAAAGTTTTATGTACTTCCAACGGTATTAGTACCTTCACATTTCACACTCTGACGAAAGGGCTTCGCTCCAACATAAATTCGTGTTATATAAATAAATTCAATATTTTTTCAGGAATATCTTAGCCTGCATGCAGTAATGTTTCCTCAAACCCTGGTCCCTACAGAAAGCCTAATCTTAAGTCTCCTTGCAGAGAGTGCTGTAAGAATGTCAAACAAACTAAGACTCCATTATTTGTGATCTGAATGTAACACTTCATGGTTTCATACAAGCTGTCTAGCTGTATCTTCAAGTACTACTTATAGGGGCCGATTATATGAAAGTTTTCAGCCCGTTTGTAACTTTAGCCGGGCTGAAAAGTCAGCCCGGCGTCGTGGTCAAAGTCATGTAAAAACAAATTTGCGATTACATGATGATAGTTTCAGCCCGATTTTACCAACCGGGCAAGGATTTTCAGTTCAACAAACCGGGCTGAAAAATTCCATATAATCGCAAATCATAATTTTAAACCGGGCTGAAATTATTGGAGCATAAATATCGTCTTTTTCTACCAGTCGTTGTTCTCTTTGAAGATAGGTATGCTGCCAAAATCAAGTTCCTTTTGGCTTCTAACAGCTTGTACGCAATCACTATGCCATTCAGTTGAAAAAGAAGAGCAAGCAGCACACTGAACTGGGAAAATACGAAAAGAGCCATTTTCTTCATGTTGCGTGGCGCCATTTTGAAAAGATTTACCGCGAAAAATATGGATTTCAGCCCGGGTTGAAAATCACCATATAATCGATGCAAATTTCAGCCCGGTTAAAGTTACAAACGGGCTGAAAACTCTCATATCGGCCCCTTAGAGTATCCGAACATCGACCGCACCTACACTACATGTGTTTTATCTGAGTATATATATGTAAGCGACTAGTGGACTCGACGTCCTCCAACTTCATGGACTCGTCCTCCAATGCAGTTTCCGAAGTTGCTGATCACAGCTTTCTTAGTTACAACATTAGGGAATAATAATTGTAAGAAACATATTACGGAAAACTTAAACATCAATAGCTTGCCGAATAGATCTGTGGAGATTAATTTAGACAGGAAACCGTAATTTTTATCAAACTTTTCCAAATTCTCAATTCCATGTCGAAGGATTCAAACTATTTCGTAGAGACAGGAAGAAAGGCGGACGTGCAGGTATATATGCTGTTTAGTCAATGAGAACATTGTTACACAACAAAGGAAAGTTGCATGCAAATCAATGGAGAATATTCTTGAATTGCGTATTGCTCAGCGATATAGTTTGCTGTGAAACCACCGTCGGTATAGACAATAGCACTTTCACTAGCGAACTGTTAAGGATATATTAGACTCGAAGCGTTTTATTATGCGAGAACATTGTTTCTATAATATTAGTCTGAATTAGGATATATTGCACCCTCTATGTAATAACAAACAGGGGAAATACTCGACATATATGCGATATTTATGATATAGAATTTCTTATAAACATACCAACTAGGGTATCGGAAAACCGATGGTCTTGCCTTGATGTTATATATGTTGACTATAATGTTCCAGCTTTTATGAAAGACTCCTCTTAATGATCACTGTTTCGTTTACATTGTGTTAAATACCAAACTTATGCGATATTTATATGATATAGACTTTCTTATAAACATATACCAACTAGGGTATCGGAAAACCGATGGTCTTGCCTTGATGTTATATATGTTGACTATAATGTTCCAGCTTTTATGAAAGACTCCTCTTAATGATCACTGTTTCGTTTACATTGTGTTAAATACCAAACTTATGCGACCTAAATTCGAAGTTAACGTGAAACGCTCGTTGAAAAACTTCGACCAAGAAACTTTTCGTGATGATCTTAGCAGAATGTATTTGACGAGACTGATAATGTCTATTGATGTTGGGAAAAACTTTATAATCAAGTTTTGGACGACAACGCGAGGCTCCCGTCAAAACGTTTTACAGGCACTCGTTGATATAGCATCTAAATTTATAACCGCTGAAAAAATCGAAATAGCATGAGAGATAGCAGAGCGATTGACCCCTATACTCAGTATTAGGAACTATTTAAAAACTGGAGATAACTACTCTGAGACATTAAAGAGTTACGAAAATCGTTTGAAATCTTTATATTAAGTTGATAAATAACACAGACAAAGCATATATGCAGTGAGAAATATATTTTGAAACTCTCGAAGGTTAATACCACCTGCATGTCCGGCTCAAGTATTGGCGCGCGGTATCAAGCAGCCAAATTATATGGAACGCCCTTCCGGATACAGTGAGGTTGGCAGAGAGTTAAGTGCATTGTTGACATTGACATCGACATTGATATCATTTCTACTTAGAAATGTTATAATTTTATTACATAGAATTTATATTAGGATTACGATTTCTGTACATATTATATAATAGGATTATTTTAATTTTATATTATTTCTATTGTGGCAAGATATGGAAATGAACTCAGTGTAGCTAAGTGTATTTGTTCACGTTAAATAAAGATTATTGTATTGTATTTTGAACAATCTCCTAAATATAGGGAAACTTCGTATCATCTGGAAACTCATGAGCCTTATCGGCTGGAATGTCTTCTTCAGTTTCTCCCGAAGTGCCAAAAAATTTCTTTTCGATCGCTTGTTGCACGTCCTTGATCGTCATCATTATTTTGGTAATCGTAGTTTTCTCTTCATTTAATTCGTTTGCAAGTTCAGCATCAGTTTAAGGATTCTTTTAACAAAGACACTTTGTGAGTACAGCTTCCACACTTCGCCCCAAGTTGATCATCCGTTACCTCATTTTCGGTATCGAATCTTTCCAGTCACAGTTCACGTATAATTACGAAATTAGTCTGATGACCAATACCCCGGTTAGGTCAAGAAATTATGAACGCGACCTGGACAGTTTCTTACGCTTCGCCCATCGCTCTACATTTTTTCGGCGAAACTCACAAGCCACCTGAACGTTGTGAATATCACTCCGTAACCGCATCATATAATCATTATTGTAAAACTAAATCTCCACCATCATTTTAAACATGTTAAAGACTAGCTGGTTGCAAATATATCGAGATTCGAGACTAGGAAACTCGAGGATTGCGTATGCAACTAGTCAGTGGACAATAGTAATTATTGTAACCTACAGCTACCTCAATAAATATTTAGATCATCTGCCTGGTGGTTAGTAATCAGAAATGGTTTCAATGAAGACGAGCTACAGTGTAGCAAAGATTACGTTTCACATACTTTTAACTCAAAATAATAAACAAACTGCTGTGCTGCTGAAATACTGAATAGGTAACGTTTTGAGCGAAGGCTCTTCGTCCTTTCTTCTCTCTTCTTCTGTTCGACCGATGATAAACTTTATTTAAGCACGCTTACAACGACAACAAAAGCTGATTTCCACGATGGGCGTGTACACTACTATAAAACAGTTTATGTAAAGGAAAGGAAAGGAGGATATTGCAGCCTCCCCAGAACCCTCCGCCCCAAGGTAAAGCACCCTGGGAAGACTGCAGCATCCTCCTTAATGCAAAGGTTATTTAAAAGAATGTCATTATTTACAATATGTTCCTATTTTACTTACATAACACTTACTCTAGGATATGAGTAGCGATTTTATTTTTAAAACATGTCAGGGTCTTGCTCTCTCTTATTTCCATGGGCAAAGAGTTCCATATAGATGCTCCATCATATAGGAAACTCTTTTTCATGTTATTGGTGCGTGGTTGTGGTAAACAAACAGTATTTGAAATGTTCCGAAGATTGTAGTCGGACTTCTCTTTCTTATAAGTAAAAAGCTTAGTAAGACTCTTTGATCCCATGTTATTTAAAACTTTGAACATGATCTTAGCTTTTGATTTTTTTCTTTGTATTTTAAGAGGCTGCCATTCTAAGGCATTTAATGCAATTTTGTGGTCAATCTCATTGCTCATATTTCCAATAATTCTAGCAGCTCTGTTATGGAGCTTTTGTAACCGTGTTGATTGAGTTGCACCAAATACATCCCACACTTCACAGCAGTAGTTAAAATACGGTTGAACAAGTGCATTGTATAGATGGAAAGAAGAGTGTGTCTGTCGACAAATTATCTTACATGTCGGAGAGCACCTAACCCTGATGTTATTTTCTTGCATATATATTCAGTATTACTTTTCCATTGGTCAACAGTCACTCCTAGAGTTTTGCTTTCAAACACTTGTTTAATTGGTTTATTTTCTATACTGACATTTGGTTGTGAGTTAGAGACATTGCTAATCATTGGTTTAGAGCCGATTAACATAAACTCTGTTTTTGCTACATTCAGACTAAGTTTGTTGGCTATTAACCATTTCCTTAGATTTTCTAAGTCAGAATTCATTGCAATCTCAACATCATGTATTGTCTCACCAGAGGCTGTTAAGTTTGTGTCATCAGCAAATAATCGTGGTTTAGTTTCATTTAGACATTCAGCTAAATCGTTTATGTATAATAAAAAGAATAGTGGCCCCAAGATCGAGCCTTGAGGAACACCACATTTAATTTTTCGCCCTGATGAGACAATGCCATTTATTTGACAGTTTTGGCTACGTTCTTCTAAATATGATTTCAATAGGGATAATGCTTTCCCTTTGATTCCATATAGTTCTAATTTTTTTAGCAAAATTTGGTGATCGACTGTATCAAAAGCCTTTTTTCTGCGCTGATGATTAAGTGACATTTACGTTTCACTCTCTAACGAAGGAAGAAGGTCGTTCACTCGAAACGTTAGACTTCCTATTCATTATTTTGACAGTAAAGCAACCTATTAGTATTTTTGATTGGTATTTAAATCAGGTCTTAGTTGGACTTCAGTCTGTTAATAAATAAAAAAACACTCCTTACCTCTTGACTTCTCGTTAACTTTACTGGTAGCTTAACTTGTAGCTCGACTTGTACCTTGATCTTATCACGTTCTCTTTCAAACAAACAATGGTTTACTTTGCATCGCCTACAGGAATTAAATAGCAGTCTCACGTGATTTTTGACGTCATCATTCTCAGATTTTCTTACATTAGGCTATTCTCATGTTAAACATTTTGAAATTCAAATAATTTTTATTCATATACGAAACGTGCTTATATCCAGCCTGTGGGGATTTTACATGTTTGTTATCTTTGGATAATCATCTGAGAAAAATTGTAATATATCTTGTTGTTCGAAAATTTCATCTTCATGCACTTTCCCCCCGCTAAAGTTCACAGGAAGTGACGTCAACGCAGGTAGACGCGATATTTTGCGGTGTGATTCAGCAATGAAATACAGCGAAAGTTTGGCTTTGAACTTTACACAGCCTGTTTAGACAAAATTCACTCAATTCCTAAACATTCACTGTTGAATAAAGTAGCAAAGTATTCCGTGTTTCTGCGTTGACGTCACTTCCTGTGAACTTTAGCAGGGGGAAAGGCATGAAGATAATACATTACAGCTTTTATACGTAGGCAGTGTCGCATACGAAAAGTGCTAAAATACTGGTGTACTACTTCAATACTGAATAGAAGGTGTAACGTTTTGAGCGAAGGCTATTTCCTCTCTCCTTGAAGGCCGCGAAAGGACGTTCTCCTGACGTTTTAGTTTAATACGGAGAGCTGTTGTATTGCGGAGAAGCACTGAGAAACGTAGTGCAACAGCTCTCCGCCTTAGAAAATTCTCTTTCACAGGCTTAGAAGTCTCTGTGGAGGAGTTAGTCCTTCGTCAGAGAGTGAAACCGGTTAAGTGACATTTACGTTTCACTCTCTAACGAAGGAGGAAGGGCGTTCACTCGAAATGTTAGACTTCCTGTTCATTGTACAGCAACCTTTTAGTATTTTTGATTGGTATTTGAATCAGGTCTTAGTTGGTCTTTAGTCTGTTAATGAATAAAAAACTTTCCTTACCTCTTGACTTCTCGTTATCTGTACTGGTAGCTTAACTTGTAGCTCGACTTGTAGCTTGGTCTTTACACTTTCACTTTGCTCGCCTACAGGAAATTTAATAGCAGTCTCACGTGATCATTGACGTAATTATTCTCAGATTTCTTCCATTAGGGGCCAAAGGGACGAGAAAGGCTTTTCTTGGCTATTCTCTGAAATCCGACTATGGTGCTGTTATATGACGTATTTTTTCGCGAAACTTGTTTTTCATAATCTCATTTATACTGCTAAAGGAAACTCCTTATTAACTCCATTTGTACTTTCAATAGAACGTACTATTTGCGACACGATAACAAATAATCGGCGAAGATAACAAATAATCGGGGTCTCATTGTTGTAATAACTATTAACAGTTTATATGGTATACTAAGAGGTCATCATAGCCTAGCTATCATATAAGCGACCTCATAACTCAAATTGTTCTAGTGTCAAAGTGATCATTCGTGTTTGTTCAAATTCTCAATTATACAAACTGTGAATTTATGTTCATGTAGCAATGTGATATATCATTCAACGCGTAACTATATATAGTAATTAAGTTTGACAGCGCAAGCTATTAGGGAGAATAGAACGCTCTCATATGACAAGAAAGAGCATAGTTCGAACGTCCGCCTCCTGACACGAAAATATATTCGTGAATATACGTTACATATAGCATAGATAAATAAAAGAATAAAACTCCAGACAAGTAGTGTTGCGTATTATTCTTTAACCTACTACATTTACATCATATATTCATCAATGCTAACTGGATGCATGTAACAAGCATGCAGCTCAATATATAAATACTAGTTGACATCATATCACATAACTCAAATACCATCGTAACTAAATTGAAGTTCTGAGCCGAGCTCTGTAATCCTTTAGTTCTATTGTAGCAGTAATCAATTTGTTTTTAAAAATATTACAGCATAGCGATTATTTGCTTTGAAACTTGTGCTTTGGCAGAAGTACAAAGCTGTATATTATTATTATTATTATTATTATTATTAAACTTTATTTAGACACGGTAAAATCTACAGTATGGTACAAGAATAACATTTTACAATAACAATTAACTAACATATTACTTACACTTATAGGCCAAATATACGGAGAAAATTTACACTAAGACTTTTATACTACTGATTTACAAGATTGCCGTGCGGGAGTCCGTTTCATGATAGAAAATAAGATGTCAATTTCTCTTTTGAATTGACTAAGAGAGCATACTGCTCGTACATTTTGAGGTAACTCATTCCACAACATTGCGCCGCTATAACTAAAACTTCGCTTACCGTAGTTCGTTCGCGGTTTTGGCACAAATAAAGTGTTTTCGGAGTTTCTCAAATTGTATCCAGTGCTGCGAGATTCAAACAAATCAGGGAGATATATATATAGACAGGAAGGAGTCGTCTTTCATGATAAAAGTCAGCGCCATATGTTGTTATAACCAAATACCGGGGATATAGCGCTGTAAGAAGTTATACAAATGTTTCCAGAAATATTGTTAGAATTTCCATCACGATATTTATCACACGGTATTGACCGTATTCGAATTTCCTACGAAATCTCAATTGTTATTTGTCTCCACGCGCGCACGGCGGTCTCGGATGGTTAACAGAAGGCATTAATATAAATTGTTTTCTTAGCTTCTTTCGATAATACACTTTTGGCGCGTTTGTAGTCATTAACAACTATCCGTAAAAATCCCAAATATAGGAAAACTTCATATCATCTGGAAACTCAGCCTTATAGGATCTCGGCGGAAAAAGACCTCGAAATCGGGTCCAATATGATACGATGCATTGAAGTGTGCGATCACGAGTTCTGGTGGCTTGGCCGTCTCTGTCGTCGTTCCCGCACACTTTCTTTTAAATCGTTGTTAAATCTCAAACGTTGAATTTGTTTCTTTAGTACATCACAGCTTTGGCCAGTTCAGTTTTGATCTCTTCGCCCATGCTGAGACAACTTCTTCAGTTTCTCGCGCAGTGAAAATTTTCTTTTCTATCGCTGTCGCATGCTTTGGTAATCGAAATCTTCTGTCTGCTGAAGATTTAAGGATTTCTTTTAACGATGACACTTAGTGATCCAGTACAGCTCCGCGCATTTTGCCCCAAGTTGCTCATCCGTTTCCTCATTCTCGAAATTTCACGGCCGTAGACTCTCTGTCTCTAGAGGTCGAAATCACCAGTACTTGTATCCCGTTGGAGATGCCGTGCATTATAGCGAATTTCCCTCCCCAAATATCAACGACATAGCACTATTTAGTTTGGGTAGTCTCTCTGTCTCTAGAGGTCGAAATCACCAGTACTTGTATCCCGTTGGAGATGCCTTGTGTAGCTAATTTCCCTTCCCAAATATCAACAACATAGCACTATTTAGTTTGGGTAGTCTCTCTGTCTCTAGAGGTCAAAATCACCAGTACTTGTATCCCGTTGGAGATGCCTTGTGTAGCTAATTTCCCTTCCCAAATATCAACGACATAGTCACTATTTAGTTTGGGTAGTCTCTCTGTCTCTAGAGGTCAAAATCACCAGTACTTGTATCCCGTTGGAGATGCCTTGTGTAGCTAATTTCCCTTCCCAAATATCAACAACATAGTTACTATTTAGTTTGGGTAGTCTCTCAGTCTCACGGCATAGTCACTATTTAGTTTTGAATCTTTTATTTCATCTCAAAATTACACACAACATCTCGTCTCTCTCGCAATCATCGCACAGTCACTACTCACTCTGTGTCTTTCGGTATCGAATCATTCCAATCACAGTTCTCGTGTAATTACGATATTAGTCTGATGACCAATATCCCGGTTAGGTCAAGAAGTTATGAACGCGACCTGGACAGTTTACGCTTCGCCCATCGCTCTACATTGTTTGCGATAATCAAGAGCGATCTGAACGTTATGCCCGTAACCTCATCATATACTAATCATTAGATATTGTAAAACTAAATCTCCACCATCATTTTAAACATGTTAAAGACTATCTGGTTGTAAACATATCGAGATTCGAGATTAGGAAACTCAAGGAATACATAGGCCACGCCAGTCAATACATGCAGCTACGACGTACGT
Source organism: Chrysogorgia sp. JL179-B06 (assembly GCA_035772405.1). Lineage (NCBI taxonomy): Eukaryota > Metazoa > Cnidaria > Anthozoa > Scleralcyonacea > Chrysogorgiidae > Chrysogorgia > Chrysogorgia sp. JL179-B06. The sequence goes on from JAYKKM010000262.1 coordinate 421,518, forward strand.
CGATAAATAGTTAGATCATCTGCCTTGTAGTGATAAGGTCGCGGATTCGATTCCCGGCTGGAACTCAGAAATGGTCTGAATGAAGACGAACTTCAGTAGCAAAGATTACGTCTCACATAATTTTAACTCAAGTACATAATAAACAAACTGCTGTACTGCAATTGGAGGTGTAACGTTTTGAGCGAAGGCTCTTTGTCCTTTCTCCTATATATAACTCCTTCTGCCGCGAATGAGAAAGTGGAGAAGCGCTGAGGAATGTGAATACAACAGCACTCCTCTTGCAAAACTCTCTTTCGCATACTTGGAAGTCTCTGCGCAGGAGTGAGTCCTTCATCAGAGAGTGAAATATAAAGTAATATAATGCGTTTCACTCTCTAACGAAGGAGGAAGGTCGTTCACTCGAAACGTTTGACTTCCTATTCATTATTTTAACAGTACAGCAACCTTTTAGTATTTTTGATTGGTATTTAAATCAGGTCTTAGTTGGTCTTCAGTCTGTTAATGAATACAAAGCTCTCCTTACCTCTTGGCTTCTCCTTGCTACGTCTACATGACTTTTGCTTTTAGCTTGGCGCTTCACTTCCTGACTAGTTCCCAGGTCTCTATCGCTGTTTGTGTACTCTGCAGCAAATAACTTTTAGGCCAGGTTGCCTCTTACCATCCTTCGCTCAGAATTAAGGAGAATCGTGAATTCAATAGAACCCAACCCCAACACAACAAAGATCCTAACCCTAATCCGCCGCCTAATATGTTTTCTAACTCTAACCCCCCGCCTAATGTGTTTTCTAACCCTAACCCCCCCCCCCCCCCCCCCCCCGCCTAATGTGTTCTATTTTGAAATGTCAGTTTCTAGACTGTAAAATGTCTAAAACGAGGGCCCAAAATTGTTGGCCCTCCCTCAAATTTGGGTCCAAAAAATCTTGGCCCTCCCCAAAACACCAGCCCAGAAAATTACGACCCTCCCCTGAGATAGCTGATCCTTTCAATTGATCAAGTTGTTCCATCATTGGAATCAACTTAGACACAGGAGTTTTCAATACACTGTCAAAAAATTCAAGGTGGGATACCAATCAGCTATTCAGAGAAGTATTAAATAACGGCAAATTACCTGGGGCGTAGTGTGCCTATACACAAGTACACATCTGCGTAAGAAAATTATTTAATAAAAATATGCCCTTCGTGAATTTACAAAAGCTACCAATAATACATTAAAAGGGTCCAAGCCTTATTACAGAAACTGGGCGTTGAAAGTCAACCATTCCAGCCATGTATATTATGAAGCATGTGGTCCACTTCGGAAATATCCGCAATGAATCACGTTCGAGATGTAAAAAATCTGCTCGATACCAAGGCTTCCAGGGGTATCTGACAAAGAATCAAACAAAACTAAGGTCATTTTGTAAACAAAAGAGGAAATTATTGCTTTTGTTTTAGTCCTGGAAGCCTCGTTATCAAGCAGAATGTTTGAGGTCTCGAACGTTGGCCATTAGCTGCACCAAGGTGGATTGGATGGTCCACTGAAGTAGCTTAAAAAGATTTTAAAATTCTTGTTGTTAAAACAGGCACCCAAAATTTTTTGGCGCTCCCCAAATGGGAGCCCAAAATATCTTAACCCTCCCCCTAAATTTACTGGCCCTCCCCCAATAATTAATGACCTTCCTTATTACATCGAAATAGTGATGCCAAACTAATTAACGATTTCTAAATTCTTGATTTTCTAAATATGTGACAACGTCTTGACTTCATTTGCATATCAACTAAAGTCTAAATATCTAAAGAACGACGTGAGATATAAAAGAGCTCTAAATTACCATTCCTCTTTATAAACACAGAGTTTATTAGCAGTGACAGATCCAGGGTTATTTTCGGCACTCCACTAGGGAGGTGTGGGGTTTTGCTCTTTGAAACAGAAAATATTTAATTTTACAAGGCCCAGTCTCCCAGAAGTGCAACCGCCTTTTCCCTTTGCCAGAAGTGTATTTCCGGTGATTTCTAATTTTTGCCAAAATAGGCCAGCAAGCCATTTCTAAGCCATGTGTAAGATTACAAAGAGGGCATCTGTACATCAGTACAGACACATTTAATAACTCAGAACTGAAACTGAACTCATTTTTGAACATTGTTTTATAAAAGAACTACAAAAACTCGTGCCGTTGCCTATGTTAAATTATAATGGCTAACGAAAGAAAATTGGATAAGCTACCGAAACACCCTGTTTCATTAGTCTGTTTTAGCTGTTCCTTAGACGGTAAAAAACATCAAACAATTTCAATATATGGGGGATCTAAGAGGCTTGACGCTATTACCCAGACTCCCGTAGGGTGCGCACTAGATGTCGTCGCCAGAACCATGTTGAGCCCGCCAACACCACTAACCCAGCGGTAACATGTTCGTCGTAAATATTACGAACCATTTTGCCAAACGGTCGGAACTCGGAAAGCGAAATTAGGTGTTACTGCCGAAATAGTGAAATAGTTACTCTTGACTGTTTCGGGTTTGTTTCGAGAGTGCTTTGAATTGGTTTCAAAGACAAGTTTGTTTCGAGAAGACGCCAGACGGGTTCTTTAAGGTAGCAAGATCCCTCTAAATACATTTTTAATACCATACAATATAACAATTAACCCTTACAACCACTTGATAGAACATATGACAAATAATATTTCCACACAAAAAGTTTGCATAAATTATGCTAATTAGCTGACGAAATGGCCGCCGATTGGTCAAAATCGGGATATACTTCAAACAAGATTTCTCAGGCAGTTTTAGAGATAAGGTCCTGAAAGTTTCTGAGTTTATAGCTTATATACTAAGGCATATTCTGGTGGTAGCATTTTCAATATAAACTTTCAGCTATTTTCTGACATGCTTTTAATTTTTTTTTCAATTTCCACCACCTAAATTATATTAATTATGTCAGATAATAATTCAACAAGTATGAATCAGATTCAAAATTCCTACCACCATTCCCTAGATATTCCTGTTAGGAGGCTGTGGTGAAAATTTTATTGAAATATATGGGAAAATGAGGGAGAAATAGTGTCTGGAAAATGGCAAATTTGTTTGAAGTTTATCCCGATTTTGACCAATCGGCGGCCATTTCGTAGCATAATTAGCATAATAGCATAATTTATGCAAACTTTTAATTTTGTGTGGAAATATTATTTGTCATATGTTCTATCAAATGGTTGTAAAAGGGTTAATTGTTATATTGTATGGTATTAAAAATGTATTCAGAGGGATCTTGCTTATAGCCCCGCGTTGCTTCTCAAACTTGGGAAGGCGGCAAAAGTGGGCGGGGCAAAACTGGGAGGCGAGCGTTCTTCGCGCTTCGTCGGAGAGTGAAACGTAAACTGTGAAATAATAACTGAGTGATTATTTCACTTTATGTTTCACTAGCTTTCTGACGAAGGTCCTTCGCTCGAAACGTTAGACAACTTACACGCTATTTCGGCAGTAGCTACACCAACCTTTTTAGATATTTGATTTGTATTTCTAACGCAGCACAACACGTTTTATCTAGTAAGTGACTTTACGAACCGTAATATACTGCATAAATGTATATGCAATGCGTGATATAATAGTTTCAGTCGGCAAATATATTTTGTCAGTCGACAAATGTATTTCAGTTTTTTCAGTCGAATAATATACCATATTTGTCAGCCGACAAATATATTTTTCAGCCGACAAATATATTTTGTCAGTCCACACATATATTTTGTCAGTCCACAAATATATTTTGAAACCTCGCAGCATACGTTGTTGCGATTGATATTTCGAAATCCCGAATAACGTCGTTTGCCTTTTGCCAAAAGTATCTATATCCGTTTTGCCTATCGATGACAAAATCAAATTTACTGGTCTAGGATTGAGAGTTTGTCATGTATTCTTCTGCATGAACGCTCTTCTCCACGTGCGCGTGTAAAGTACTAAATATTTACATATTTTGAAATGTGTGGTAGATTTACGAGCGATTTGCGAATGTTTTACGACGAAAATGTCACCGCTGGGTTAGTGGTGTTGGCGGGCTCAACATGGTTCTAGAAGTCCAACTCCCGTGAAAACATGTCCCATTTTTTTTATGCCCATGCGCGAGTCGGCCATTTTGCTAACAAGCGTGCATATTTGTTGATGGAGGAAAATGGCTAATAACTTCCAAACTACGCATTGTTGAAAGACATCGTCTACGTATGTATGTTAATAATTTCATAAGCTTTCATTTGGTATATAGTTCACGTTTTCCCGTTATCTGTATTTTTTAAAAATGCTCAAAATGTTCGTACCATTACTCGTAAATGACTGGAAATTTCTCCCTAATGTTGTAGAATTTTGAATATTGTTCATAAAATACTTAACACAGAAGCTTGGGCTTGTGATCAAACAGAAGATACTGTAAAATTTTATCTGTGGTAGAAATCTCAAGTTTCTAGCTTAACGGGTTTCTAGCTTAACGGAAAGTATTTCAAAAAAGAGGAAAACCTTTTTTCATTTTTGTCTGGCCTGTGTGAATTGTTGAAGTTTGCTTTTCCTTTTGCAGTTACAGGGTTTGATATTTTAAATAACTTTGCTAATACTGTATGTATGAACTTCGGATATGTTTTAAACAAAAGCTAATACAAATATGAAACTTTGTTTTTTTATGTAAAATAAATTTATACGATTCTTTTAAAGTTATAGATTAACAACAAACTACAAGATGAGAAATTATATCATTCCAATATTCTTAAAATATATTCAAAAATATGTTCACTAATGTTCATCTAAAACTTTCTCTGCTTCAGTTAGAAAACTACAAACGTTTGCAGAACTTTGTCTTTTAATTAGCTTTTGTTTAAAACATATCCGAAGTTATAGAAGCCGAGGAGGCTCACTCATCAGAAGTTAAATGGCCTTTAGACATTTCATTTGTTCTAATTGCAAAAGCAAAGTGCCGTTTGACAAAAACAAAATGCCGTTTGGCAAAAACAAAATGCTGTTTAGCGAAAGCAAAATGCTGTTTAGCGAAAAGAGAATACCGTTCAGGAATCGCAAAAGCAAAATGCTATTTAGCAAAAGTGAAATGCTGTTTAGCAAAAGCAAAATGCCGTTTAGGAAAAGCAAAATGCCGTTTAGGAAAAGCAAAATGCCGTTTAGGAATCGTATAAAAGCAAAACTCTATTTAGCAAAAGCAAAATGCCGTTTAGGAAAAGCAAAATGCCATTTAGGAATCGTAAAAGCTAAATGCTGTTTAGCAAAAGTGAAATGCTGTTTAGGAATCGTAATTAAAAGCAAAACTCTATTTAGCAAAAGCAAAATGCCGTTTAGGAATCCCAAAAAGAAAACGTCTTTGTTTCTCTGTTCACTTTTCGACTTCGGCTTTTCCCTAGCCAAGCAGGCTCAACTCTCGGTCCCAGGTCTCTGCGCACAAGGGAGAATAAACATGGCGGACGCTTTGGATGACGATGCTGTTGCAGTTCTTCCTCATGATGTTAGCAGTGGCGTAGCTAGGAATTTCCTCAGGGGGGGGCGAGCGTTGAAAATTTCCGACAAAAGGGCGTGGTCAAATGGGCGTGGCTATAATAGTACCGCATGAAGAATGGCTTATATTCGAATTTCGAATATTCGATATCTAAATCAAGTGTCAACGGATAGAGAGTAGCCTGCATAACAAACGAATAGGCTGAATTTTAAACTTTTAGTACATAATAAATAAATAATGGTAGTCTATTTTTTAATATTATATGAATCGAGCTACCTGTAGTTAGAATATTTACAAATTGTCCCTACAAAGATTTGAATAGTATAAATAGAATAGTATACCATGCACGGGGGGGGATAGCCCCCCCCCCCACTTTTTCTCTGGAATATATAAATCGAGGTTTTTCCGTGCTGTGTATTCTTTGGAAATTAATTTTCTCCCTTCTTCGCCGCTTCTAGCCCCCCCCCCCCCCCACTTCAAAACACGCTCCGCCGTCCCTGTATACGCCATTTTTTCATCATTAAATTAAAACGTCATTGAAAAATTCTTCTTGTTATTCATTTAAAAATGGTTGTTGAAGTTCTCGCGCGAATGGAAATATGAGAAACAAGTTCGCGATTGATAGAAATATACATGCCAGATTAGAGAGGTGATTTTCGGTCATTGTGCTGCGCCGGCCGGGCACATGCTCACGCCGGTAAATTTTGAAATTTAGGGTCTCTGAAATTGCTAGAAATTTTGAAATTTAGGGCCTCCATTTTGCTAATATAGCTTCAAACATCTTTCAATTTTTGGATTCATTTAATGGTGTTAAATCACAGTTTCTATGCAGAAGTTTTTATTTTGCTATATTACAGTTTACTACTTTTTTCAGTTTACGAAAAAAGTGGGGGAGGGGCTATAGCACACCCTACCCCCCGTGTTCCGCGGCCCCTGATAAACCAACCAGTCGCGATTCACTTACTTGTTTATATCGATGAGAAAATTGAAGATGAGAACAGAATTCGTCAATTCGAGTTTTTGTGTTGAGTTATTGCACTGCCCACTGATTAAAACAGTCAACCTGTGAAAATGATCTGTTGCGTGTTCGCATTTTGCAATCGCATGTAATCTGACGTCGTGACCCGGCACTTTGTCACCAGTTTATATCTATCAAGTATCAGTTGAGACTTTTCGTCTTCTCGTGCGTTTCCCTTGACTTTTCGCAACAAACATTATTTAGTTTATTGAGAAAAACGAAAGTAAAAAGTTATTATTTGTAAAATACAATAACACAAATGTGTAAGTCGTTCTGGATCAATTCGCCTTCTTCAACGATACGATTTTCCGACAGGCCACAAATTTTTCCGACAAACAACTTTCAGAGGTCCGGTGGGGGGGGGGGGGGGGACGCTGCCCCCTAGCTACGCCACTGGATGTTAGCCCATTACCAAATAGACAGCAATACTTGAGAGAGAACGTTGTTATGATACTGCTTTACCTGTCCGAAGAATTTGGTTGTACATGGAGGTAAATCGTCTACGATATTTGTATTTTGTACACCGATATAAAAAAACTGCACTGTTTTAGTGTGTAAATTTGATATAAAATAAAAAAATTGCATATTTATTTTTATATAGTCCAGCAACGTTGAAAAGGCGTCTGAAAAAGATGAATATTAGAAGGCATAGTGAAGCAGTTTCTCCACAAGACGTTATTAATGCTGTGCAGGTACCGTTTTATATATTTTTAGTCGAGCTGTTGTTTGTTAATTAATTTCTAGTTGCTGTAGGGTATGATTTTTATCGAAAATATCCATTCACGGCGACTTAAATCTGCGCCAAGTACGAGGGTACATTATGCCAGCGGTTTCTCGCAATAATGGTCGCCAAAAGAGTCGCTTATATCTTATCCAACTTTAGCGTGTAAATAAAAAATATTTGTAACGATTTCGTTCTTGAAAATGCAATTGTTAAAAGAAATAGTAAACCTTTTCTCAATTAAAATAGTATTTAGCGTTATTTCATTGCGTTCGTCTTTGATATTGCCAATTTTCTGATGCATGTATTACGTCAATAAGTCGATTTTACGCGGCAAATTAAAAGGCGAAAGATAACAATTCTTCCCGATTTTTTTAGCGAAATAATGTGGTATTTATTTCGCTTTTGTCGACTGTTAATACGGAAGGTGTGTCAAGAGAAATAGCCAATTAAATGATTTTTTGTACATTGTTTGACCAATCACCGGACAGAAGATGAAGACATTATAGTAAACACGAAGTTCGTAAAGGCCAAAATGAGCGGAAAGCTTTAAACTAGTGAATTATTCATGTCAGAAGAGAATTTGTCAAGGTAAACCTTGTTTTAAAATGCGTAATTTTTGCATATATGCTAATGTCCGCCATCTTGATTATTGCTTTATTCTTCCCATAGTGGTAGTCTTTGTGATAAACAGTAAAAGGCGCCCAATGCAAAGACAGAGTTTTGGAAGTTTTCGCGAAAATGGTTAAGGAGATTCAGACATCGCTCAGCGATAAATTTGAAGAGATTAGAAAGAGGAAATTTGATCAACTTGAGCGCGAAGAAACTCTTGCAGAGAGAGGGGCGGAAGTCAAGACGTTAGCGCGCTAGGTAGACGAATCTTCGACTACAATCATTGCCGAAGCTCAGAGGAAAGCAGGTAACATATTATTTTAATTGTTATATTCTCTGGGGGATTGAACACGACTTTCAAATGTGTTGGAACTGGAGGTTGTATAATTTATAAGCCATATTAAACTGACTAGGCTTTCTGCAGAAATTGCAGAATTTCCCTTGGCGATTGTAAAATCGTTTGGCGACTGGCATTTAGGGACCGTTCATTTAATGTCGGAGGGGTAAACCTAAAATAAATTTGAGTAAATTCATATAACCCCCCCCCCCCACATGTGATAAAATTCTTAGAGCCCCCCCCCCCCCCCAAAGAAGCACACAAATTGTGTGACCCCCTACCCAATTTCGTTTCGTAGGTTCACGATATTCAACTTCAATAGGTAACAAAGTCCTCTAACGTTCCACTTGAAATTCTCCCAGAGCATTTGTTTCCATGTCCATCAACCATGGGTTTTGTGAGTCACTGTCGGTAGTCTGATGGGCACTATCTGAATCACACGGGCTTACATTTTTTCTTATAACCCCCCCTCTTTGCCTTTAAAAATCTCCTCCGACATATTAAATGAACGGTCCCTTATGTAAGACAGTAATTAGTAAACTTAAATAAATAAATCTGGCTTAGACCGGTGGTAGACCTGGCTTGGACTCTGCTCAAGCAGAAATAGATCTTTGTTGATCTTAAATTCTTGATACTCTCAATCTCATGTTATTTATATTTTTATATTTGTCATCGAGCACATAACATAAATGCATTTATTACATTTATTGCATTTTCATTGCATTTATTAAATTTATTACATAAATACACTTATTTTATAATTTATGTGATATTTGTATTTCTGTTTATAACCTTAGATGAGTATGTATCTCAAATGATGCTTTCAGCCGACAATCTCAAGACGAAGCTTGATTATTCTACTGACAAGCTACTAAATCATCTTTCTTGCCAGCTCGGTGTTAAACAAAATGAATATGATAAATTAAAAGTACATGGTAGTAATAGAACAGAATCTAGGATCTCGCACAAAACATTCTTCCAACTCAAACTCATTTGACATGATCAGTGATTTTAAATCTAGTACTAGATATAGGCATGGAGCTGAAGGCAAGGAAGCTATGAACTGGGCTTTTTATGGTGCTTGGGACTTAGTAATGTCATTAGGGACAAGTAGTCGGGTCTTACTACATCCCTGGCGTTCTTTGTCAGCGCCTGCCTTCTGGACGATCCTTTTATTAGTATTAAGGAAACCCAACACAACAAAAGATCCTAACCCTAACCCCCCGCCTAACGGGTTTTCTAACCCTAACCCCGCCTAATTAGTTTACTAACCCTAACCCGTTAGGCGGGGTTTAGGATTAGGATCTTTTGTTGTGTTGAGGTTGGGTTTCCTTAATACTAATAAAAGGATCGTCCAGAAGGCGAGTGCTCGCGGGCGCTGACAAAGAACGCCCGGGATTTAGTAAAACCCCAAGTAGTCAAGTTGAAAAGCTTATATCAGGTAGTTTCTTTTCTCAATTTGTATCTAGTCCAGAATAGATCTATAACCTTTGGATCACTGACATGTCTGTTTATAACTTAATTGAAAAAAAAGAATATGAAAAATAGCTTGCATCTTACACACACACACTGTGATTGGTTCGTACTCGTGTTTTCATGTATTTCAGTCCATGAAAACATGGTTATGAAGCCATGGCAAATTTCTTAGTCTTGTTTCAAGAGCAAATTATACACCTATTTATATAGCATGATGCAAACATGAGAGTGAGTTGGGAGTATACAAAAGTTATATATGATACAATTTGCCATTTTCAAAAAAAGAATTAAGGGACTGGGACGAGGTAGGACTGCCATGCTATATGGGATTGTTTGGAGGGGCAGCTTAATTGTGTTTACAGCTACCAAGCATGAAGTCTGTCTCTTCAAACAATCCCAAGTAGCATAACGGTCCTATAGTACCACGTCCCAGCCCTCTCACTACATTTTGGTCAATGGCTAATTGGTTACACATCTTGTAAATAATAAATAAATAAAAATATTATATATAATATATAATAATAATATGTAATATATATTAAATGAAATTATATCCTGCTTATAATAAATACCCCCTCCCCAAGCAAATCAACAAATAAATTGTCATTATTTTATTAGTCATATCTTCTTTACAAAATAATACACTTCAAACAATATACACTTATAAACAAAATTAATTGTACAACTGCTATGCTTCAGGCTTCTATGTCTATGTGGAAACCATGCTTCACAGCTTCAGTATATGATTCGAGATACAAAATGTTGGCCTTAATTGCAGCAGTTTGGAGTAAATACTGCTGTATATATATACAGTATTTATGGTTACCACAAAACCTATGGATTAGAATACTAAAGCCATGTTCAAGCCTTGACTTAACTTTGGGCTACTTTTTTGGCAAAGGAACATGTACCGGCCTAAGCCAGGACATTGGCTGGAAAATCCAGACTTGCTTCTTTTGTTGGCTGGCCTATTCATAATTGGCCTTGGCCAGGCCTGCACAATGTATAAACACACCACATAAATACTAGGTCAGGCCTACTGTAGGCTTGCAGTGTAAATGTGACTTTAATATGGTAAATGTGCTGTGTTTACACTGCACAAGCCTGGTCAAGGCCAAAGAAGCAAGTCTGGATGGGCAAATAGGCAAAGAAAAGCCAAAAGAAGCAAGCCAAGATATTCTGACCAAGGTCCTGGCAGCTTAGGCCAGGCTGGTACATGTTCACACTGCCAGAATGTAGGCTAAAGTAAAGTTAGGCCAAAGCTTGTAGTGTAAAAACAGCTTTGGTACAAGCATTGTAATTGAAAACAAATGCATTTTAATGCATAACAATTGATTTTCAACACTTGAGAAAAGCATTTTTCTAGTCTAACAAGAGAAAATTATATAAAGGCACAGCATTACAACAAAATTCATTATATGACAGATTAATGGTGTCAAAGAAGAGACATATCACGAGTTAATCAATCCTTGCTGGGTTAAATCCCCTGCAATTCCATTCCTATCGTAGTTTTGTCTATAAAAACTTATCTTAGCTGTCCCTTGTTCCATTTTGGAAAAAAAATGTAAAAGGTCCCTCAAACACATGAATAAACCTTTACCTTGGCAGCGGCTTGGCTTTCGAGAACACTTTGTTGGTTGTCGAATTTTGTTGTAATGCCGTTTCTTTAGATAATTTTCCCCACTGAATCTTGCAGCAGAAAATACCTTCTCGAGTGTCGAAAATGTAGTGCTAGTTAAGAGCATTTGTCCTCTGCTTCTTGCAGTTCTTGGTCGAGCCTATTGCCAACTGATAGGTCAGGCAAGCTTTCGGACAATTTGAACGTGCTCAAGCCATGGTTCCTCTGCTACAGACTTCATCTTAACTGTCACCGAATTCCAAAAACCACATCCTCTTTCTGTCTTCTTGCAGCTTTCCGCCATATTTACAAATATTTACATTATATTCGAGCAGCGCACACTTGAAAATAATCGAAGAAAAAGCAGTTTATTAACATTGCAACATAGCAAAAAGTCTACATTCAAGCAAAATGAGCCCCCCCCGTCTCTGCTTAACAGTTTCGTCTCCGCCCGAAATCCCCCCCCCCCCAATTTTTCCCGCCCGGCATGAGAGCGCGCAACTTTCCCGGAGGCTCATTTGGGTTTGGCAAGGACGCAAGGTAAACCGATTACGAAACGGAGAGCGATTACGAAACGTAAGTGCAGTATTAAAAAAATTATAAAAAATATATATATAAACGTACATAAACGTAATCAAATGCAAGTTTAAAACGTGACGACGCAGTTTAAGGTACGTTTACATTGGGTTGTTTTGAAGACGCGGAGTCCCGGGCAGTACTTGCCACGAAGTTGAATCGACAGGAGAAAATATTGCGTGAAGTTCACAGTGAAGTAAAATCCGCGTTATTACTTAATATTATAGCATTATTGCTGCCGTAGGCAGCACACTAATCTTGACATGGGTTATCTATGTCTCGTGCCCAGACCTCTTTCCGCACCTATGTATAGTCAACGAGATCTCGATATATGTGAAAATTTCCTGGATGTTCAGTTTTATGACGTTTGTGACGTAGTTTAGTTTGCTCTGGAACGAGATTGTTCACATACTCCAGAGGGTTATTCGTTTTCACGGAAGTTGTACGGAATTAATGTTCGGAACTTTTCAACGCCACCACGAACATGGTATTTTCTGATCACGCAACGCCATGAGGAGAGAGACGATCGTCCTGCCTTTGGTGCTGTTGGGAATTTCAATTCATTTCAGTGAGGAGATATTCTGTTTTCAAGGTAAGACGACTAAGATAGTTCTGTGTACTTAGTTTTTCTTGTTTGTCTCGTGTGTACACGTACACGCAACTCAAATCAAACGAAGTCATTGTGATTGTGCTCGTTAAAATCAAACCTATAGCGAAGCCGGTGAGTCACATTTGACAGTTCTCGCCAAAGACAATACTCAATATTTACAAACGAAGGTTTGTGCCTGTTGCTCAACAAACTTACATCTGTGCAGAGAAAAACCTTGTCATTACTTTACCTGAAATGGGAGTGACAATCGATCAATATCGTGCCCGAATTGGTGGACACAACGTAAGAATATTGATGTTAATTCAGTTGGTTGTAACAACCAGTATGCAAATTTTTAAACGATTTACATATTCAGTCATAACATGACCAGTTGCTACGGCCAGTTTCGCTACTGGTAACAACTATGGTATTACTAATATTGATGTGTATATTTATATTTTGTGTATATTTATATTTTCCAACAGCAAGTGATAGTGAATATCATGTTACAATGTGTATGTTATTGTTGCTCTGTTGTTGAGAATGGCAAATGATGTCGAAGAAAATCCTGGTCTGACAATATATGTTGTTGTTCAACCTCGTACCCAGGGCATTTTGCCTCCACGGTGGAAGGTCGGTGAAAATGTCCCTAAGATCGGCTGGTCCATTCTATAATGCGGTTGGCTTGTCATAAAACTCCAATTAATTCAGCTGAGTATAAAATCTGAATGCTGTCTTTAAATTGTACAGCAAATTAGAAGTGATAACTTTCACTAAATTGGATATATGCTTCTTCATACCTTTTGTAAGCGATAACCATGGATGTATGGTAAATTATTAATCTTGTTAGCTGCTTTTATGCCGACAAATGCTGACATGAACAACTCTGATTATTTTTCAATTGTTCAGGTCAATAAAGTAGACAAAGGCAATGGAACAAAGACCACAAAAATTATCATATCTAAACACCCAGAAATTATGGGTGTCATGTGACCAGCCGATCCCAGGGCCATTTTCCACCGTGGAAGCAAAATGCCCTGGGTACGAGGTTGGATGTTGTTGACCCAAGTAAAACGATTTGTGCTGTTTTTAGACAAAGCAATACAAAACAATTTAAACAAAATGTGCAATAATACATTATCAAATAACAAACATTAATGCATGGGATTCATCATTCCTAAATGTCACATTGTGTTGGAAATAACCTTTATACTTGTATAAGAAATAATGTTAATAAAACCTTTTTGCTCTGATAAAATGTATTCTTTGCAATATAGTGACCCATTTGCCGGTGATTGGTTTATGGCAACTAACAATCCACCTTATTTTTTTGAAAATGCACTCAATATTCTATTTTTGGAGTCTCGGTTAAACTATCAACATTGCTTTCTAACTGTTGATTGCAACACTGTTGCAATTTTTAAGACATCTGAAGGGAACATCTGAAGGGATGTGTGCTAATAACCGTCGAAGGTAATAATAACCTGGTATTTCTCGATTTTGTTTTTTGGTTTATCAAGCTTTGGTAATTAATTATTGATGATTGAAAAAAATTTGTGACCATAAATGCGATAACAAAGCAGTTTCCCCTACGGTTCTACCCGCGCCTCTTTACATGGCCAATCTGTCTTGTAAAATATTGGAATTTCTTTGAAATGAGGCAGCACTTCACTTGCGATAGTAATTTCTAGTTATAGCATTATTGCTGCCGTAGGCAGCACACTAATCTTGACATGGGTTATCTATGTCTCGTGCCCAGACCTCTTTCCGCACCTATGTATAGTCAACGAGATCTCGATATATGTGAAAATTTCCTAGGTGGATGTTCAGTTTTATGACGTTTTGTGACGTGTTTAGTTTGCGTTCACATACTCCAGAGGGTTATTCGTTTTCACGGAAGTTGTACGGAATTAATGTTCGGAACTTGTCAACGCCACCACGAACATGGTATTTTCTGATCACGCATCGAACAATTTCAATTCATTTCAGTTTTTCAAGGTAAGACGACTAAGATAGTTCTGCAGCTGTGTACTTAGTTTTTCTTGTTTGTCTCGTGTGTACACGCAACTCAAATCAAACGAAGTCATTGTGCTCGTTAAAATCAAACCTAGCGAAGCCGGTGACATTTGACAGTTCTCGCCAAAGACAATACTCAATATTTACAAACGAAGGTTTGTGCCTGTTGCTCAACAAACTAAATCTGTGCAGAGAAAAACCTTGTCATTACTTTACCTGAAATGGGAGTGACAATCGATCAATATCGTGCCCGAATTGGTGGACACAACAACGTAAGAATCAAACAGGATTCAAGACCACTCGAAGAATAGAAACAGGATTCAAGACCACTCGAATAAAGAGATATAATCTTTTCTGGAACAACATTGATGTTAATTCAGTTGGTTGTAACAACCAGTATGCAAATCTTTAAACGATTTACATATTCAGTCATAACATGACCAGTTGCTACGGCCAGTTTCGCTACTGGTAACAACTATGGTATTACTAATATTGATGCAAATATTTTACTTCAGTGTATATTTATATTTTCCAACAGCAAGTGATAGTGAATATCATGTTACAATGTGTATGTTATTGTTGCTCTGTTGTTGAGAATGGCAAATGATGTCGAAGAAAATCCTGGTCTCACAATATATGATATTGTTCAACCTCGTACCCAGGGCATTTTGCCTCCATGGTGGAAGGTCGGCGAAAATGTCCCTGGGATTGGCTGGTCCATTCTATAATGCGATTGACTTGTCATAAAACTCCAATTAATTCAGCCGAGTATAATTTATTCATCTAAATCTGAATGCTGTCTTTAAATTGTACAGCAAATTAGAAGTGATAACTTTCACTACATTGGATATATGCTTCTTCATACCTTTTGTAAGAGATAACATGGATGTATGGTAAATTATTAATCTTGTTAGCTGCTTTTATGCCGACAAATGCTGACATGAACAACTCTGATTATTTTTCAATCTGAATGCTGTCTTTAAATTGTACAGCAAATTAGAAGTGATAACTTTCACTACATTGGATATATGCTTCTTCATACCTTTTGTAAGAGATAACATGGATGTATGGTAAATTATTAATCTTGTTAGCTGCTTTTATGCCGACAAATGCTGACATGAACAACTCTGATTATTTTTCAATTGTTCAGGTCAATAAAGTAGACAAAGGCAATGGAACAAAGACCACAAAAATTATCATATCTAAACACCCAGAAATTCTGGGTGACATGTGACCAGCTGATCCCAGGGCCATTTTCGCAGACCTTCCACCGTGGAAGCAAAATGTCCTGGGTACGAGGTTGGATGTTGTTGACCCAAGTAAAACGATTTGTGCTGATTTTAGACAAGGCAATACAAAACAATTTAAACAAAATGTGCAATAATACATTATCAAATAACAAACATTAATGCATGGGATTCATCATTCCTAAATGTCACATTGTGTGTTGGAAATAACCTTTATACTTGTATAAGAAATTATGTTAATAAAACCTTTTTGCTCTGATAAAATGTATTCTTTGCAATATAGTGACCCATTTGCCGGTGATTGGTTTATGGCAACTAATAATCCACCTTATTTTTTTGAAAATGCACTCAATATTCTATTTTTGGAGTCTCGGTTAAACTATCAACATTGCTTGCTAACTGTTGATTGCAACACTGTTGCAATTTTTAAGACATCTGAAGGGATGTGTGCTAATAACCGTTGAAGGTAATAAATAACCTGGTATTTCTCGATTTTGTTTTTTGGTTTATCAAGCTTTGGTAATTAATTATTGATGATTGAAAAAAATTTGTGACCATAAATGCGATAACAAAGCAGTTTCCCCTACGGTTCTACCCGCGCCTCTTTACGTCGCCAATCTGTCTTGTAAAATATTGGAATTTCTTTGAAATGAGGCAGCACTTCACTTGCGATAGTAATTTCTAGTTACTTAATATTATAGCACTCAATATATCGCATTACGCTTCTCAGTAACAAGTGTTGCCCAGTCGTTTGTTGTGCAGTTAAAACCATATTGATTCACGACATCTTGCACGTATTGCCTGACGATCTGGTACACTATAGACTTGCTCAAGTCTTCCGGATTAAAGACGGGTTTGTTCTGAGACGGTTTATTTCGAGATGGTTTGTTTCGCGAATTCTATGATTTATAACAAGACCCCGTTAGGCGTTAACTCGGGCTACCTTTGACAGCTCTCGCGTGCAACCTAAGCGCAATTGTGATTTTATGATGCCACGAATGTAAGGAATGTTTATACCACCGAGTGTTGAGGTAAACGTTGTCGATCTTGGCCGATGTATGAAGTTCTACATATCTCAAAAACGCTGCTTGTTATATTCGCGGATCATTGCGAGATTTGCACTATCCCAGATTTGAAGGATTACCATACAGGATAGCAGAATACAGTACACCATCCATCGGCTTATGGTATTTTGCGAAACGAAACAGGTTTGCGAAACAAAACAACAATTTGTCCTAAACGAGTTTTTAATAACCGACCCCAAAACAACAAAGATCCTATTACCCTAAGCTCTCTTCCTGGATTTTTGCTGACGAAACAAAGAACGATAAAAAACTATAGTTTGCGAACAGTGTAAACATCAAGGTTTTGCGAAAAATTGAATAACTCGAGCGACGCTCGACAGCTTGCCAGACAGCTTGCAAGGCTATTATATTCTTGCGCAAGAATTGCGATATCGCGACACAAAAAAAAAACAGAAATGGACGAAACCATTTGCGTGCAAGTGCAAACCGCACGTTGAAACGTGACGTGTGGTTTGGGTTATCTCGTTTTAACCAACGTACATATTAAGAGTTAATTTCCTGACGAAACAAACGAAGAACGACAAAAAATTATAGTTTGCTTCAAACTATCACCTATGTTATTGTTATGGATGGAATCAATGGAAGAACAGTGTTTAAAACGTCAAGGTTTTGCGAAAAATTGAATAATACTTCGAGCGCTTTTAATGTTCCCACGGTGCTATCAGATTGTACTGATCTCACGGTGAAATGTACTTCGTTCTTTATATGGCAGAGTTTACACCAAAAAAGTTATCTTCGGACAAACTTTTAGTCGTGTCGACGTTTAAATGGATTGACATTCTACATGAAATGCAAGAAAGAGCACTTGTTTACATTTTGCATTTTGTTATTGACACATGTACAATGCGTTATGGCATTAAAGAGTTTAATTATGACATGGACGCTGCACGTTTTGCAGTGATCTTTGTCCTCTGTTTGCTCATTTTGGCCTCAAGTTGAGGTATAACCTGGATTCCTTAGACATACTCAGAACACCAATTTGGGGTCGGCACTAGATCATATCCTTCATATCCGGAAGTATTGAGATACTTTGAGTCTCCTCGCGATGTCGTAAACAAAACACTGCAATATTTAATATTATCTCGGACGAGTAAAAATTGGTCGTGGGCGAATGGAGACTCACAAAAGCCGATGATGTCGAAGGTAATTTTTAACACAAGCTGCTTCCCAGTAGCTTCAAAGCACGACTATAAATGGGAACTTGTAAGTTTATTTATTAAGTTTATCTGTTACACGTTTATTTGACGTATTATTCGTGTGAAACAAATTATTCTTCGTCCAAACTAAATACGTTAATAATACGGCAATTTTGGTCACAAGCTGGCTCACTTGCTTTGTTTTGAACACGATGCGTGTATTTAATATTCATTACCACTATTGAGAAAATGCGAATCTCAGCCACATCTAGCTCAAACATCCAAACGAAGTAAAACAAAGCTGATGACTCCCCGAAGAAGTTTGGCTTGTGAACAAAATTGCCGTATTAACGTATTTAGTTTGGACGAAGAATAATTTGTTTCACACGAATAGTACGTCAAATAAATGTGCAGCAGATAAACTTATAAATAAACTTACAAGTTCAGATTAGTCGTGCTTTGAAGCTGATTTGTTTTAAATTCTCCTCACCACTACTGGGAAGCAGCTTGTGTTAAAAATTACCTTCGACATCATCGGCTTTTGTGAGTCTCCACTTTGTGTGGCGTTTATTTAAGGTGAATCATTCGCCCACGACCAATTTTTACTCGTCTTGCAGTGTTTTGTTCACGACAGCGCGAGGAGTCTCAAAGTATCTCAATACTAACGGATCACAGTGCCACACATAAATGTTATGTCATGGATGTGGATAAAACGTGAGCGTCCATGTCATAATTCAAGTCTTTAATGTCATAACGCATTGTGTCAATAACAAAATGTACAAATTGGAGAGCAAAACGTAAACATTAATTTTGGCGGACATCACCCTCCATAGGTCTAACATTAACTGTGGTCTAACGTTAAAGAAGACTCTCAAGTCGCATTAAAAAGTATCTTGATTTCTCCAACTAAATCATCAGACGTAGTGTTTATATTGCAGCACAGAAACGAGAACACAAGCCATCGAGAATCAAAACAAAGATATTGATCAAAGATTTTCCGGGAGAGGACATAACACTGACCCCCTAGTCCATGGACTACCCAAATGGACTACCCAAATGAACTACCCTAAAAATGGACTACCCCCAAAAATACTCAAAATAGAAATGTATTTGATTTTAGCATACCTTTTTTGCACTGGTGAAGTAAACGACATCCTTCATCGTACGAACCGCCGCCATTTTGAATTGTAAATAACACAGCGAACCCAATTAAATAACACAGGACCCATTTTGCATTTTGAATTATGAAAAATTTTATTCACCGAGGTTGACCTTGCAATGATAAAGACCTTTTTTAACACATTGGACAATTATTCACGTCTCTATCATTGCAAGGTCAACCTTGGTCTCGCTTCGATGCAAAGGCACGGTTTACCTTTCAAGATGGCGCAGGGAACTGTACTGAAAGGTCTATTGTTTGCACTCTTAGCCTGCTTTGCAGTCGTTTCTTTTGGGTTTTGGGAATGTTTTGGGAATTATAGGATTTTGGGTTTCCCAACACAGGAAACCCAACATCCCCCAAAAAAAAGCCAAAATAAACGACTGCAAAGCAGGCTATTGCGATCTATGAAGTCGTTAAAGTGCCACTACGATCAAATTTTTACCTATCGATATTTTTACGATATTTTTTACGTATTTTGCTTTGAAGCTGATTTGTTTTAAATTCTCCTCACCACTACTGGGAAGCAGCTTGTGTTAAAAATTACCTTCGACATCATCGGCTTTTGTGAGTCTCCACTTTGTGTGGCGTTTATTTAAGGTGAATCATTCGCCCACGACCAATTTTTACTCGTCTTGCAGTGTTTTGTTCACGACAGCGCGAGGAGTCTCAAAGTATCTCAATACTTCCGGATCACAGTGCCACACATAAATGTTATGTCATGGATGTGGATAAAACGTGAGCGTCCATGTCATAATTCAAGTCTTTAATGTCATAACGCATTGTGTCGGTAACAAAATGTACAAATTGGAGAGCAAAACGTAAACATTAATTTTGGCTGACATCACCCTCCATAGGTCTAACGTTAAAGAAGACTCTCAAGTCGCATTATGTTAATAGATACAGAGAGTTATCCTTGGTGCAAAAAATTGCCTCAGTTAATATTCTTGGCTCAGGAAATGCGACCAAAAAGTATCTTGATTTCTCCAACTAAATCATCAGACGTAGTGTTTATATTGCAGCACAGAAACGAGAACACAAGCCATCGAGAATCAAAACAAAGATATTGATCAAAGATTTTCCGGGAGAGGACATAACACTGACCCCCTAGTCCATGGACTACCCAAATGGACTACCCAAATGAACTACCCTAAAAATGGACTACCCCCAAAAATACTCAAAATAGAAATGTATTTGATTTTAGCATACCTTTTTTGCACTGGTGAAGTAAACGACATCCTTCATCGTACGAACCGCCGCCATTTTGAATTGTAAATAACACAGCGAACCCAATTAAATAACACAGGACCCATTTTGCATTTTGAAAAATTTTATTCACCGAGGTTGACCTTGCAATGATAAAGACCTTTTTTAACACATTGGACAATTATTCACGTCTCTATCATTGCAAGGTCAACCTTGGTCTCGCTTCGATGCAAAGGCACGGTTTACCTTTCAAGATGGCGCAGGGAACTGTACTGAAAGGTCTATTGTTTGCACTCTTAGCCTGCTTTGCAGTCGTTTCTTTTGGGTTTTGGGAATGTTTTGGGAATTATAGGATTTTGGGTTTCCCAACACAGGAAACCCAACATCCCCCCCCCAAAAAAAAAGCCAAAAGAAACGACTGCAAAGCAGGCTATTGCACTCTATGAAGTCGTTAAAGTGCCACTACGATCAAATTTTTACCTATCGATATTTTTACGTATTTATAAAGCAGAGCTGCTAAATATTACTTTGTCGAAACCGTTTTGCGATTCGACGATGGCAAGTATTATTTTTCTTACTCCGAATCTGGAGTTGTTATGTCCGCCATTGATCGTTCATGTTCTTGACCAGCGTAACGAAGTTACGTCATATTCTCAACGCGAAGACTCCACGTGGCTAATTCTTCAAGTAAATCAAGGTCGATTTTTCAAATTCTTCGTCTGAAAGGCTGGACATTTCATCTACTTCTCGAAAAAAACAAGAAAACAAATAACCTCGACCGAAATTCAGGCGTAGCATTGAGAATCTGACGTCACAAACAATATTACCTTTTGAAATTGCGGGCTCAATTGGAACACGTTTTTAGTAATGGTGGCCTAAATAATAGTGATCTCTGAGAACTCAAAATATTAACTTCAAAATACCATTTTTTAGTTTTTTTTTACATCGATGATCACTTTCGACCCTGAAATACTATTCTATGCTAAAGAAAATCTAAAAGACGCGGGTGAATTTTCATCGTAGTGGCACTTTAAAGCCACAACAAATAAAAATGAAAATGTAAACGTCATCTTTAATATTTCATTATGTGAACTACCTACCCATAAATTGGGACTTAATAATTATTTCACCAATATGAAGTACATTCCTTATCATCATTGGTAAACAAACAGTAATCTGATTTGTCAATTTTGGTTACTGTATACATGCAGTAGAAATGCTAAAATCATGTGGTTTTCATAATTCAAGTATTACAAATACAAGTATTTTTGGGGGTAGTCCATTTTTAGGGTAGTCCATTTGGGTACTCTCCCAGATTTTCCCACGCCTCACGAACGCTGCGTAAACTTGTAAGAAGATGTTACCGTTAATTTTTGTGCTGTCAAGTCTTTTTTTATTGTTTGAAGTGCAGTGTTCATCGACCTTTTTGATTTCATTGCCGCGAGTTACATAAATATATTCTAAAATCATATTCTTTTCTGTCGTCCCAAATCCCAATTGGTTGCTAATTTAAACACCAGACAACAACCTACATATGGCGTACAATTTCCGCCAAAATTCAAGTTGGCATTTTCTACACACAACTTTCTATTTTCGACATAATAGACATTCACATTTCTGACATTGAAGTTTGAATTCTCAACTATATTGTTTGTAATTTCAACACTATATACGCATTTATAGCTTTATGGTTTGTGTTTTTAACATTAAACTACAATTTTCGACATACAAATTGGTTTTTGGCGGAACGGGACGTACAATTTCCGCCAAAATTCAAGTTCGCATTTTCAACACACACTTTCTATTTTGATTTTGCGGGAGGAATGCATTCCTTATGGTCAGCAGCTAGCCATATTATCCCAGGCATGTACTTCATCTTACGACGATATAGTGAATCCATAATCGTTCACGACAGCTATGGAGCAGGTTGAAGAAATTCACGCTGTCTCTAGTGAGGATTTGGCTGAAACTTTCAATGTGGTTCAGGATATAATATCCAGATTGGACAGAATTTCAAATGCAAATGAAATTGATGGCTTACTTATGAGGATTGACATGGTTTAAAACAAGAGTTGTCAATCTAGGTCTCGATGATTCACTAATAGAAGCGCTTAATAGAGCTCATAACTTCCTGACGGAGTTGGAGATAAATGCAAATCTACCAAGACGTAGTCGTGCCGGGAGACCTGCATTCGATGTAAACGAAAATCAAGTAAGCTTTTTATTAGAACAAAATTTTAAAGTTGCTGAAATCAGCCGGATCATTGGAGTTGGAAAAAGGACACTTGAGAGGAGAATGAATTCGTTTGGTATTGGTGTTAGAGGTACCCAACTTATATTAATTACTATATGCAAATTAGCTCTGTTGCTATATTAAATGATCGATAAAAAGATTTTTACTGTCCGAGGTTGGGTTAAATCAGTTCATTGGGTTAAATCAACCTAATACCAGAGTCCCAGGCTCTCAATTTTTGCTCCTGCCTCCTAATCCACCAGACCAGAGGGCAAACACAATGGAATTCCCTATAGGTAAATTTGCAAGGGGTGCAAGCCGATGCCAGGATCAATACACCCTTCCGGAAAGTGTTCAGTCTTGGCTATACAGCCTCATTTTCGTGATTGAGATATTGAGTTTAGAACCTCTTATATTGTTGCAGGTGACACATTTACAAAATCATAGAGTTAGAATAGATAATCTAACAGATCTCTATATGATTAGGTCATCAGTGACGAGGTGAAGGCCTCCAAAGCCGAGATCTCAATCACGAAAACGAGGCTCTATAGCCAAGATAGAGTATTTTCTAGAATGATGTATTGTCAGGATCTCAATTCAAGCATCAGGGTCTGAAATTTGCGGTATCCCGATATCCACGGGATACCAAAATTTCGTTTTGGGTACTAACTTCTGTTTTACTTGTATCCCGACGGGATACCACGAAATTTCAAAAATCGGGATAGCAGTAAATGTCTCCGGTGGTCTCCCGATAGCTTTGTTAGCATGAGTCGCCATCTTGGAAATCGATGGGTTTACTGTATATCAGTCAACGAATCGGGTGATAGCTTCACTTGTGGAAGCGCCCAACCTCCCACCAGGTAAACGTAAAAACGAACTTGAAAAACGTTATAGAGAATTTTCAACAAGTTGGAAAAAAGCTTTTCCGTGGGTCAAGTTGACAGACGATAAGATGTTTTGTACATCATTTCGTCTTGCAATATTAGGTGGGATACTAATGACAAATTTCAGACCCTGATGCTTGAATTGAGATCCTGACAATACATCATTCTAGAAAATACTCTATCTTGGCTATAGAGCCTCGTTTTCGTGATTGAGATCTCGGCTATGGAGGCCTCGTCACTGATGACCTAATCATATAGAGATCTGTTAGATTATCTATTCTAACTCTATGATTTTGTAAATGTGTCACCTGCAACAACATAAGAGGTTCTAAACTCAATATCTCAATCACGAAAATGAGGCTGTATAGCCAAGACTGAACACTTTCCGGAAGGGTGTATTGATCCTGGCATCGGCTTGCACCCCTTGCAAATTTACCTATAGGGAATTCCATTGTGTTTGCCCTCTGGTCTGGTGGATTAGGAGGCAGGAGCAAAAATTGAGAGCCTGGGACTCTGGTATTAGGTTGATTTAACCCAATGAACTGATTTAACCCAACCTCGGACAGTAAAAATATTTTTATCGATCATTTAATATAGCAACAGAGCTAATTTGCATATAGTAATTAATATAAGTTGGGTACCTCTAACACCAATACCAAACGAATTCATTCTCCTCTCAAGTGTCCTTTTTCCAACTCCAATGATCCGGCTGATTTCAGCAACTTTAAAATTTTGTTCTAATAAAAAGCTTACTTGATTTTCGTTTACATCGAATGCAGGTCTCCCGGCACGACTACGTCTTGGTAGATTTGCATTTATCTCCAACTCCGTCAGGAAGTTATGAGCTCTATTAAGCGCTTCTATTAGTGAATCATCGAGACCTAGATTGACAACTCTTGTTTTAACCATGTCAATCCTCATAAGTAAGCCATCAATTTCATTTGCATTTGAAATTCTGTCCAATCTGGATATTATATCCTGAACCACATTGAAAGTTTCAGCCAAATCCTCACTAGAGACAGCGTGAATTTCTTCAACCTGCTCCATAGCTGTCGTGAACGATTATGGATTCACTATATCGTCGTAAGATGAAGTACATGCCTGGGATAATATGGCTAGCTGCTGACCATAAGGAATGCATTCCTCCCGCAAAATGCAACTTGTGTGTTCAAAATAGAAAGTTGTGTGTTGAAAATGCGAACTTGAATTTTGGCGGAAATTGTACGTCCCGTTAGGCCAAAAACCAATTTGTATGTCGAAAATTGTAGTTTAATGTTAAAAACACAAACCATAAAGCTATAAATGCGTATATAGTGTTGAAATTACAAACAATATAGTTGAGAATTCAAACTTCAATGTCAGAAATGTGAATGTCTAATGTCGAAAATAGAAAGTTGTGTGTAGAAAATGCCAACTTGAATTTTGGCGGAAATTGTACGCCATACCTACAGGCTACCCCTACAGGCTACCCCTCCCATCCTGGCGCTCCATCCCCTCAGCCTCGTACCCAGGCGCTTATTTTGAGGCTGCCATCCCTTGACAAAACAGTTTCATCTCCGCCCGCAATTTACCCCCCCCCCCCCCCACCATTTTTCCCTCCCGGCATGAGAGCACGCAATTTTTCCGAAGGCTACGTTTCATCCGGATGATCCGGGACTCGTCATTTGGGTTTGGCAAGGTAAAGGTTAGTTTGGCATTATGGCTGCAGTATTAAAAATATAAATAATATATATATAAAAATATATTCAATGTAAACGTACCTTAATAAACTGAAGTTAAATACCTCAATAGAAGTTGACCAAGGAATCGACGAACAAGTCCCCACTGCTCGTCGGTTTGGATAGAACTCGGATTGAGGTATATTTAAGGTACGTTTACATTTAATTGGGTTGTCTTGAAAACGCGGAGTGCGGATTACGGAGTGTTGAAAGTGCGGAGTGTTGAAAATTGCGGAGTGTTGAAAATGCGGAGTGGTCTCTTTTTCGTCCAGTTAACAAACGTTGATCTTTTGGTAGCTGGATATTTTAACAACTGAACGGTATTTTGAGCCGGGTTTTTAACACTCGTGAAATGTTAAAATCCCCACATAGTCCTGGGTTTCAATTGACTAAGTGCATTAATATTATAGAAACAAGGCCGCTAAGTTTTGCTGCTAAGTTTTGTCGCTAAGTTTGTCATTTAAATAGCATTACGCTTCTCAGTAACAAGTGTTGCCCAGTCGTTTGTTGTGCAGTTAATACCATATTGATTTACAACATCTTGCTCGTCGCCGGAAGGGGAAACGCGGAAGAGCTTGTCAACAACCAGTGTCTGGTTAATTATTTCAATAATTATATACTTCGAGCGACGCAAGCAAGCAATGTTCTTGCGCAATAACACAAAAAAACCCGTTCTACTGCTAACCGCAAACATTTTTTCGAGTTGTTTCACGTTTGAAACGTGATGTTTTGATGGGACATGATTTATCTCCTTTTAATGTTCCCACGGTGCATATTACATTTCACCGTGAGATCAGTGCAATCTGATTGGTTAAAACGAGATAACCCAAACGTTACGTTTCAACGTGAAACAACTCGAAAAAATGTTTGCGGTTTGCAGTAGAACGCAATTGGGTGTAAACTACTGTAAACTAAACTAAATATAAACCTTTCCTAATGAGCGATTACGAACCGTAAGTTAGTCTATGCAATTACGATTAAAAATCCTTTTACATTCTCCCCGAATATCATCGTCAACGACGAGTCCGTCAATCCCACTGCCTTCAACAAAGAAACTCACAGTTCCAACTTTGGTACTCTGGTTTTGAAAAGGTCTATTTGATATCCAAAACACCTGCTGTTCAACACGTAAGCCATTTTCTATTTTTATCCTTCCCTCGAGTCTGACCCAGTCCATCGCGGAATTTGATCGCCATGTTGGATACGTTATCTGGCAGAGGCTTATTTTCTTTCCCTCTTGCCTCGCCGCTCCTAGACGCCTTGCAAGTTTCCCAGCAGCCCCTTCGCGCCTCGCTCGCCCTTTCTTTCTTTCTTTCTTTCTTTCTTTCTTTCTTTCTTTCTTTCTTTCTTTCTTTCTTTCTTTCTTTCTTTCTTTCTTCTTTCTTTCTTCCTTCCTTCCTTCCTTCCTTCCTTCCTTCCTTCTTTCTTTCTTTCTTTTTCTTTCTTTTTCTTCTTTCTTTCTTTCTTTCTTTCTTTCTTTCTTTCTTTTCTTTCTTTCTTTCTTTCTTTCTTTCTTTCTTTCTTTCTTTCTTTCTTTCTTTCTTTCTTTCTTCTTTCTTTCTTTCTTTCTTTCTTTCTTCCTTCCTTCCTTCCTTCCTTCCTTCCTTCCTTCCTTCCTTCCTTCCTTCCTTCCTTCCTTCCTTCCTTCCTTCCTTCCTTCCTTCCTTCCTTCCTTCCTTCCTTCCTTCCTTCTTTCCTTCCTTCTTCCTTTCTTTCTTTCTTTCTTTTTAAATCCATTTAATCAAACAGTTCAGCTTAACTAACAAATGAAGCAAAATAGGGCCCGACGGGTAGCCTACCTGCCAATTATACAATCTAACTTAAAATGTATTTACAAAATTACAAAATAGATAATCAGATAGTTTTTTTTTTGTTTTTTTGTACATTATAAAAAAACTATATGGAATGCCATCAAGCAGTGGCGGTTGCGGTTGACTTAAATAAGTTCTTGGTTCGGATTGAACCAAATAATACAGCTCTTTGTATCGTTTTCAGTACTCTAGCAGCTTCGAATTTTCCAAGATAGTTCACTAGCGATGATCGTAGTATTTCCGAATATCCTCCAAAGGCATCGACAATGACGTTGATTTGATGGACTTCAGTGTAGCCATAATATCGCTCTTTCAATTCCTTTCGAACTTCTTGATATTTTTCCTGTTTCTCAGTAAACTTTAGTTCTCTGTTGGTGACCCAAGGACAGCTAAATTCAAAAACAGTTATTTCTTTATTCGCGTGATCGTAGACGACTGTATCTGGTCGATTTCCCTGTTCTCGATTATATAGCATTTGAGCACCAGCAGCATAGATGGGGGTATCCCAATGTATACTTACATTGGTATTTTCTATTACTGGCTTTGGAGTTACAATGCTATTCCAAGGTGGAATTCTCGTAGTGAGGTTATGGTGTTTTAAAAGCGAAAAATAGAGACATTTCATACCGTTGTTATGTCGATACAGGTACTCTGATTGCGTCAATCTTGAGCATCCAGTAAGTACATGCGCAACTGTTTCTGGACCCATGTTGCATAATCTGCAATAATTAGTTGGCATTTCTTCACCGAGTTTCTGTTGATAGTAGATGCGTGTAGGCAATAATTGTTGATAGAGTTCTTCAATATCTGCCACAACGTCGACCGGACATTCTTTCCAGTGGTTGAGCCATGAAAAACAGAATTGCCTATTCAGGGTGTCATCTGTCCATCGGTTCGTGGTTAATTGTCCTAACCATTTCTGTTTCTCTAGTTCTCTTTTTCTCATATTCTGACGAGTTGTTGTTAGTACTTCTTTCACTCTTTCTTCCGTAAATACTACTCCTTCTGTTCCATCGTCTTTCGTATATTTTAATTTCCATCGCTCATTTTCTCTGGTGTTGTTGATTTCAACTTCAAATTTTGGTGCAAATTTTTCCGCATCTTTCATCATTGATCGTCTTCCTTTCTCTTTTCTTTGTTGATCTATTTGGGCCACAGCTTTCATCACTGGATCGTTTGAAGAATAGAGATGTATTGCCGTTTTAATCTTTGTTTCCATGTACTCCTGCTCCACCGATTTCATACCACTACCTCCCACCGATCTTGGCAAATACAACAGTGGTACAGAGGCTCCGGGGTGTCTTCTACCAACTTCAGTTAGGATTTTTCTGACTTCCCGATCAAGTTCTTGTAAATCGTATACAGTCCACTCGGTAGTGCACATGTAATAAGTGAGAGCTGGGATAGCAAATGTGTTGGTGGCATGTATCTTTAGTGGCTCGGCCATGAGTGAAGACCATATCAGCCAAATACGTTGGAGAAATTCTTTACTGATTTGGTCGCGAATCATCCTAGAATCGTGGGAAATATGTTCGTAAATGCCCAAAAATCGGTATGGTGTATTCTTGTCGACTGGTCTTATCGTTGTATCTTCATTCAGCTTTAGTTCTGTCTGTTCTTCCAATTTCCCTCTCTTTACGTTCATGATGGCGCATTTCTTAACTCCCCACTCCATGTTCAGATCTTTCATACATTCTTGTGTCAGTTTCAGAATCAAATGAAGTTTCTTCTCATTTGCAGCAAAAATCTTTAAATCGTCTATGAACATCAGGTGTGTAATCTTCAGTTTTACTGGTTTACTTAAAATATATCCCTCTGTAGCTCGTAATTTCCATGCGATTGGGTTAAGGTAGATGCATGGTGAAGAGTTTCGGGCACAATGAGTCACCTTGGAGTAGGCCTTTTCTTAACGTTATCTTGGATGATTCTTGCATACCTGCTCTCGTTTTAGCAACCAGTGTAATAGAACACCTGGTTACAAGTTTCATGATGATAAATATGAGAGTTTTAGGGAATCTATGAATCTCCAAAACTTTTGCGAGAACGCTGTAATCTACGCTGTCATAAGCTTTCCGTACATCCACCCAAGCACACGCCATATTACGTCTCTTCTCTTTAACATCTTCAAGAACAAGTTTATCTATCAAGAGATTGTCAACACAACCCGATACTCCTTCTTTGGCCCCTCTCTGATCTCGTTGGAGGAATTCGTGATGTTTTAGGTGGTTATCAATAATGGGCAGGGCTACTGATGTTGTGAGTTTATACATCGTATTTAGACACGTTATTGGTCGATGGTTCCCAGCATCCCATTCATCTTCTTTGGGAAAGAGTGTTGTTCGCCCCATATTTAGCCATTCCGGTATTGGGTTATCTTCATTGATGGTAGATTCGATAATTTTGGCTAAAGGTTTGTACAGAGATGTTATCTTCTTTATCCAATAGTTCACAATTCTATCTGGGCCAAGGTGCAGACCAATTCTTTTTCTTTTTGATAGCACGTGTGACCTGTACATCACTGACAGTCACAATGGTGGCATCATCATCTTCACTCCGCTTACAATTCTCCATCACCTCTCCAATTTCCTTTAGCCATGATGTTTCTGGGTTCCCGTTTCCTTCACTTTCCCACATTGGTCGCCAATAGACTTCCGCCTGCTCTAGTGTTTCAAAAGAATTCAAATTGTGTTCCTCGCCATTACGATTGTTCTTCCATAGTTTCGGTTTCAAATTATCCGGGTCTCTCTTGATAGATTCTCGCATGATATTATGTATTTTAGTTGGAGAGTTCATATACATCTTATTCCATCTCTTAGATTCACACCACTTTACCTTTCTTTCTTTCTTTCTTTCTTTCTTTCTTTCTTTCTTTCTTTCTTTCTTTCTTTCTTTCTTTCTTCCTTCCTTCCTTCCTTCCTTCCTTCCTTCCTTCCTTCCTTCCTTCCTTCCTTCCTTCCTTCCTTCCTTCCTTCCTTCCTTCCTTCCTTCCTTCCTTCCTTCCTTGCTTTCCTTGCTTTCCTTCCTTGCTTTCGTTCTTTCGTTCTTTCGTTCTTTCGTTCTTTCGTTCTTTCGTTCTTTCGTTCTTTCGTTCGTTCTTTCGTTCTTTCTTTCTTTCGTTTATGTCTTTAAGGCCAAGTAAAAAAAATTAATAGTTTCTCGTCCGACGCTTGCTGAGTGACGTCACAGAATGACGAATACTCGCACATGCGCAAAAAAATAATCGGACAAGTTACAAGTCGCCATCTTTGCCATCGCCCTGTTTAAACCACTGATCTCAAAAATAGGACTGGATCGAGCTTCTGTTGTTACAAAAATGAAGCCAACAGCGGCCATATTGGAGTGACCACCTAAGGAGTACTGTGGCATCACAGACATGTTGGGGAGGATTCTGACATTTGCTATTTAACTTTAGCAAAGGAAACATACTCGCTGGACAGTTATTAAATGTCAGAATTCTGCCTTTCCTCTCCGATTCACCACTGTATTCGTAATGAGGTCACTCCAATATGGCCGCTAATATGGCCTCTAATTATCCAGTAAGAGAAGCCTAATATGAGACGTCAAATTAGGTTTAAGATTTTATGCATTTAATGTCAACAAAGAAAATATATTGGCCCGACACTAAACCTATTTTGCGAGTGTCGCATTTCTATTTGCTTGCAAACTCGGAGCTTTTGATGATCTCTCGTCAATTTGCATTATGCAAATATACAGGCTTCAAAATAAGCTCGTCCGATACAATAGAAAGCTCAATCCAGTCCTATTTTTGAGATCAGTGGTTTAAACTGTTTTCGTTTTGGTTTAGTGAGCAACGTATGTGAGTATTTGTTTTTGTTAAGTTATTATTTGTACTGCTTGTACTGCTTGTATAATATAATTACTATATTTATGAAAAAACTTCACGCGACCACGACTAACCGATCGACCGACCAGGATTGCGTTGTTAGATATACAAATTATTCGCGTCGTTCTTGCCTTTGAAGGGGGACTTGTGCCTTTATTTTGCTAAATATGGATTCAAGAATGTTTTCCTTTCGTCAGATAAGTTCTATTGAAGTATTGAACTCCAGTGTTGGGAGCTTTTCC